>JACTOM010000140.1:1087048-1259048 GCA_015832385.1 Elymnias hypermnestra
GAGTTTCTCTACGCGATCAAATCAGAAATGAGGAGATCCGTAGCAGAACCAAAGTCACCGACATAGCCCTACGAATCGCGAACCTGAAGTGGCAATGGGCGGGGCACATAGTCCGACGAACCGATGGACGTTGGGGTCGGAAAGTGCTGGAATGGCGACCCCGCACCGGACGACGCAGTGTAGGAAGACCCCCCACAAGGTGGACCGACGATATAAGGAGGGTCGCCGGTAGCCGCTGGAGCCAGGCGGCGCAAGATCGGGCCTTGTGGGCATCATTTCGTGAGACCTATGTCCAGCAGTGGACGTCCATCGGTTGAAGCGATTAACTGTGTATAGATATAGCTTAAGACTTGTATTAACAAATAATTTAACAAAGGGACAAGAAATATAAGTGACGGTGTTAGTAATTTAGTCCAACCGATTTTATTACAACAATAAAAGTAAAAAAAATCTTTTTGTAACAAAAGACACATGACATGTAACGCATGGTTCCTGGATTAATATTGGAAAGGTATTAAGTATAATTATATACTTCGAAACCATCCCACTGATATACATGGTATTAGATCATTAAGATTATTAACCGTTTGAGTGACGCAGTAATCTGTCCGCGCTTGGTTACCAGAAATAACAGTAGATTGTCCCGCAAGTCGAATTACGTGACTCTTGGGACTTAAATGTTCATGAAAGACTATCAAATGTTATGATTTTTATGTTTGATAATAGTTAAACTATACAATGGTATCTTTTGTTTATTAAATTATGATTCTGGTGTAGCGTCATGTTGCGCTAAACTTTGAGATAGTGAAAAAATGCGATCTCGTATTTACTGGCTCATATCTCAAAAATTATAACTTATCGCATGGGTTTTCATTGCTATTCACATCACCTATATAATCAAAGACACAAATAACTACTCATACTTTATAAAATACCACAAAGAACTAAACAAACTTCGACGCGATACACGCGCCGTTACTAACGGTCAGCTTGTAACTGATTTATTTTTGTTTTTTCTATTTTCTGGTCTTATCTCTAATGGATAATACACTTGATAAAAAGAAAGAGATGCTTATATTACCGATTGCCCAAATTGAGACAGCACTATGGTATTATGTGAACCGGTAGTTTAACGCTTAAGGGATTAAGAACTTTATACCTTTCGCAACGTAAACTGTCACTAAGTACAGGTTATATCATTTCTGGGAGCGACGGCAGAGAGTAGCTAGAATTTAATAAATATAGAAACGCCTGTTTTACGTATATATTAATACAACGATAAACTTTCCGTAATATGTACTCTCAAATAGTTGGAAGTGCTACAATATATGTTAATATCGGAGTGCAATTCGCTGGATTGCACTTTTCATATTTGAATTGGTATATGATACGAGCCGAAGTCTATCAAAAGTTGTTGAATTGTCTGGAGTTCCGATAGCGGTAATGAACAGGCCCTGAACAATTGTAACTCATCAAAGTTTGTCTTGTTTCCGGTATTGTTACAGTACGTAGCATTTAAATTTTATGCTAAACAGCTCCAAATATGTACAAGTTACAGTACAAACGCGAATTCCGCATGAATTAATTTTGAATAGGGTGAAATTTTTTACTTAATTGGTATCTTTTACTTATTAGTTGAGGCCGTCTAAACAGATTGACCATAGCTGAGCTGGTATAACGAAACGGCAAGAATATTTGCCTCGTTTTGTGAGTTTGCCTATGATCTGCATATGAGTAAATGGGAAAGTTGGAAAGGGAAGATCAAGGCGAACGTTCCTGGACCAAATTCTAGACATTTTAAATAAGGACCAGGTCAAGAGCATTCTAACTTGTATGAAAGGTTTAATGAGAATGAAAGAAGCGAAGGAAATATGTAAGGATCGTGGCAAGTGGGAGGACGTGGTATCTGTCTACCCCGAAGGGAATGAGGCGTGATGCTATGTATGTGAGTCTGTCGTCTTGCAGAAGGAGGCGATCTGGAGGAAGAGAATGCTTGTGGTTGATAACCCACTCCGCCAGAGGAGATTGAGGAGCGGCAGGTGTATCTCTACCTTTCACTAGGAATTCACACTAGTTCCAGATTACCTAGAAAAACCTAGCGGAACCTTCTGCGTCTAATACATAGGTATTAATAGATCACTTCGAGCATTCGATGGTACTCCAGGTGCAGGAGGTAAGGATATAATATAGGTAAGGTTAACATCCAAGTTAAGGGGAAGCAGGCGGCCAAATGTACGCCTCCTGCTTCCCACCCTTCTGTGATGTGACTGACGTTCCCCCATCAATGCCTCCTTCTGCAAGATCTCGTAGGCTCCATCTGGTTTCACTGCCAATTATTGGCGTCTGCACACCTGCCCCAGCTTGTGTAAACCTTGTTCTTCTAGTTTCGTACCATAATGCAGAGTTAGTTTAAAAATGTTATAAAAAGTACCCCACACTTTAAGAACAGTGACATAAAATGTTCACGAAATCCAAATATTAATTGTTGGTTCAAAAAGCACCTTTGAATCGTCAGTGGTCTGTCCATTGGTAACAAATTGAATCCACTGAGAAGAAACTGTCAAGAAACTCAACAGTTACTCTTTTAGAAATAGTTGTGTATGTTACAATAATTAATATTTTGGTTCCTTGTGCTGTCCAAATATTTATGTCCAAATATTTGTTGTCCAAATATTTTGATCACTCCAATAATCTTCAACATTATAATATGCCTTTCGTCAAAAGGTGTTTTTGACATATTTCTTAAAATTATGTGGAGGCAAAAATAAACTGATTGAGGTATCTTATTAAAAATGCGTTTGCTCAACCCGACAAATGATTTCTGAATCTTCTCCACTCTGAAATATGGGATCACAGTGTAATTGTTAATCTCGTCATTAATGTCATTGTTTTGCCAATATTTTCTACTATTTATTTATTTCATCAGTAATTTAATACTTATGCTAAGATATATATATATTTTTTGTCGCTGGGAAATGCTTAAACGCACTCTGGATAGAGTATACATCCAGGAGTGTCGGACTCACTGTAACCAGAATACCCACTAAAACCAAGCGGAACCCTCTTCATCCCTATGGTAGACGCCAGATGTTCGCTAACGCATTCATCTCTGGCACCCCGGATGCAGGCGACTCCAAGGTTCGAAAGAGGGGAAGCAGGCGCTCATAATTGCGCCGTCTTATACCTCTCCTTCTCCGGCGGGAGGGAGGAGCATCGACCGCTCTCTCTTTGCCTCTCTAATGCCTCCTTCTACAAAATAACGGCCTAACAGGCAACTGGCCTCCTACTATCGAGCATAGCACCCACTATGCTGGGCAGAAAGAGATCAATTCCAATCTAGCTAAGATATATGTTGCTATTTGAATCAAATCGAAGCGTTCAAGATAGAACAAATTCACGTTCTAAGATTTCGTTACCAATAAAACCGTGTGATAGTATATATAAAATAATATGTATATATACATATATGTATAAAATGATTTATGATATATTACATGAAAGGATACGGTTCGTCATTTGACTAAATCTTATTCTTAAAAAGAATGACCTTCACGAAAAGAATGGCCTTCACAGTATCGTTCCCATTGGTGAATTTGTAAACATTGTAAATGATGCCAATTTGGGATATTATTATAATGTTTCATAAACGATTAGAATTACTTAAATTATATTAATTGTAACTATTAAATACTAACGGGGAATGGTAGATTCTTAATAAATAAGATAATTAAGAAGTACATTTGCCACCAAACGCTGCGATTAACGACAAATGTATAAATAGACCTAAAAGTTAGTCGAGAAGTCAGTTTTTGTATCAACGTTAACCACTTGTTGTTGTGTGTCAGTAAAAAGGGCTGCTCTGCGATATAAAGCTAAATGTATTTCTTTTAATTAAAACTGTTGACTTTTAATATGTCATAATAATTATGTGCTCTTTGTTTTACATTTAATGGATGTTGATAGTGCAATTGTATTTAATTGTGTGTTATTTGTTTTTATAAAAGTAAGTAAGTAAGTAGCAGCCCATTAACGTCCCATTGATGGGCACAGGCCTCCTCACTCATACGAGAGAGGGTTATTAGAGCATTGACCCACCACGCTGCTCCATTGTGGGTTGGCAGGCATAGTACACAAGTGCACTCTCTATTCCTTCACTCTAAAAGACCGATGTGACGGAAATTCCGACACAATCGAAGAGAGATCTGGCGCAGGACCGACGGCTTAACGGCAGGCAAATATTGAGAAAATCGTAACAGAAAACTCAATATTGGTTTTTGAATTGGACCGACCCGGGACTCGAACCCAGGACCTCATGTCTGTGGCCGAACATGCTAACCACTAGACCAGTGAGGCAGTCTTTTGTTTTTATATTTAATGATAGTAGATTTAGATATATTTTATTGGAATTTATATTAAATATAACATGGATAAAAAAAAAGAGTAAAAGACTATGGAGTTTCTTGCCGGATTCTTCTCCATCTTGTCTGTAGGTGTTACTATAAGTAAAGAATATTTTAGTTTGGATATCGACCTTTTATTATGAAAAACCTATTTTTAATGACTTTAAAAAAATAGTTAAATTAATACTCATTAGTATCTTTTATCGTTTTATTTCTGACACGTGCGTACAAAGCTAATAAAAGCGTGTTAAAAATAAAGCTTTGCAAACCGTGTTAGGAAGTCTTAGGTGTTCTTTTAACATAATTATAATCCGTATAAAGCTCTAGACTTGTGTGTTATGACAGTTTGGATTGCTATTCTCTAGAATGTGAGAATAAAACGTTGTGTTTACGTCTGATGTATATAACCGTAATATATCATTTATTATGCCTATTTTATTTATCTAGATGTGTTACTTCTTGGTAAAATAAATCTAGACAAAACACATCAAACCCGGAGACGAGTTTAGCCGGTAACATAAACGTATTAATATGGCACTTACAGAGTTCGAAGGTTATGTTTGGGTTCAATTAAAACTTGTCTCCTAACTTTAGTTTACATGAATAATTAATTAATAAACACCGATGTTGTAGGAAATAGCTGTATGGAAGACAGTTTTATCCGGTTAACACTTAAAAACACATAATGGTAAATTATTATACACAATAATTTGTAATCGATGACTAGATACATCGTAGCTTTCTGTTTACAAAAAAAGATGGGGCTTGAATCTAAAATATCTTCGAGTAAAGAAAATATATTTTAAGTAAAGATCAAAAAAAATATTTGAATAGACGTTTATAATACTTTTGAATCGCCAAATCTATTCTGTGTCATATTATTTCAATGTACGGCTATATGATGACGGATATATGATGACGGATGACGGATATATGATGACGGATGAAATTATAATACGAATTCAATATTGCAAGGGTCCTTTTGCAGCCTGTACTGAGAAGAACCCACAAAAATCTCAATCGGTTATCACTTTTAATCAACATCGTAAGAAAGTTATTTCCAATTAGTTTGTTCAACTTGGAATTGAATCTAAAATATCTTCGAGTAAAGAAAATATATTTTAAGTAAAGATCAAAAAAAATATTTGCATAGACGTTTATAATACTTTTGAATCGCCAAATCTATTCTGTGTCATATTATTTCAATGTACGACTGATGATATTATAATACGAATTCAATATTGCAAGGGTCCTTTTGCAGCCTGTACCGAGAAGAACCCACAAAAATCTCAATCGGTTATCACTTTCAATCAACATCGTGAGAAACCTCCCAGAAAAGAAAATATATTTTAAGTTAAGATCAAAAAAATTATACGAGTGGACGTTTATAATACTTTTGAATTGGCAAATCCATTCTGTATCATATTATTTCAATGTACGACTGATGATATTATAATACGAATTCAAACTCTCAATTTGCAAGGGTCCTTTCGCAACCGGTAGTGAGAAGAATCCACAAAAATCTCAGTCGGTTATCACTTTTCATCAAAATCATAAGGAAGTTATTGCCATTTAGTTTATTCAAGTTGGAACAGTTCATTCACTCTTATTTTATTTAATTTTTATTTATTTATTTATTTAAGGACACTAACAATATACATACATAACATTCAAAATGTGAACATAACATTTGCTAATTATCTAAAGACTTCGCTCATCAAAATAATATTGATGAGATGAGATTAGCGTTAAAAATGCGAACCGAAAAAAAATAGAAACAATATTATATATCTATAAACATATCGTCACAAAAAAATGACATATCGTTTGCCGTATTCAAAATGCGAACTTTGAGATTAACAAATGGATCACGTGAAAAAGTTCCAGCAATAAATTCAGCCGTAGTCACAATACTGTAGGAGAGACACGTTAAATTTTATTACAGCCTCGAGCCTGAGAAGCGTTACATAGCTATTAAACTTTGGATATTATTAAAATGATCCTCGACAAAGGTTACTTGGTGAATGTATGGAGGGCGAACTTTAAATGCCTGATCATTGGGTCGCTTTACATTAAACGATGATATACGACGATCTCTTGTGGTTTGGTGTGAAATTTTAAGCCTTTTTACAAATATTTGTACTTATTTATAGTCTGATTTTATACTAACACACATATGTGTATATAAAAGTAAGTAGCAGACCATTAACGTCCCACTGCTGAGCACAGGCCTCATCACTCATAGGAGAGAGGGTTTTTTTAGAGCTCAGAACCACCACGCTGCTCCCCTGCATGTTGGAAGGGAGGATATGGAGTAAAAAAGTAAATGGCAGCCCATTAACGTCCCAGTGCTAGGGACAGCCCTTCTTACTCATAGGAGAGAGGGTTTTCAGAGCTTAGATCCACCACACTGCTCCCCTGCGCGTTGATAGGCAGGATATGAAGTAAGAAAAGTAAATGGCACCCTATTACCGTCTCACTGCTGGACACAGGTCTCCTCACTCATAGAAGAGAGGGTTTTCAGAGGTTAGATCCACCACGCTGCTCTCCTGCAAGTTGGAAGACAGGATATGGAGTTAAAAAGTAAATGGCAGCCCATTAACGTCCCAGTGCTAGGCACAGCCCTTCTTACTAATAGGAGAGAGAGTTTTCAGAACTTAGATCCACCATGCTGCGCCCCTGCAAGTTGGAAGACAGGATATAGAGTGAAAAAGTAACTGGCAGCCCATTAACGTCCCACTGCTGAGCACAGGCCTCCTCACTCATAGGAGAGAAGGTTTTCAGAGCTTAGATCCACCACGCTTCTCCCCTGCAGTTTGTCAGGTAGGATAAGGAGTCAAAAAAGTAACTGGCAGCCCGTTAACGTCCCACTGTTGCGCACAGGCCTCCTCACTCATAAAAGAGAAGGTTTTCAAAGCTTAGATCCACTACACTGCTCCCCTGCAAGTGGGAAGACAGGATATGGAATAAAAAAGTAACTGGCAGCCCATTAACGTCACACTGCTGGACACAGGCCTCATTAATCATAGGAGAGAAGGTTTTCAGAGCTAAAATTCACCACGCTGCTCCTCCGCGGGTTAGCGGGCACAATATGGAGTAAAAAAGATAGTTAGCAACCCATTAACTTCCCACTGCTGGACACAGGCCTCCTCACTCATAGGAGAGAAGGTTTTCAGAGCTTTGATCCAGCACGTTGCTCCCTTGTGGGTATTAATAAATACTTGTTATAATTATTGTTAATTCTGTATTTATGTACTATATATAGATACTATCTAAATAAAAAACTGTTCTATAGAAATGGAAATTAAACGACAAAAGGTGAAAATTCAGAATGAAAAATAATGGACAGATAAAAAATCCAGAATTAATAATGTACACGAAACAATAAAAAATATTTGGACACGAAAAAAAAAACAAAGGCTAAATGAACCCAATGAGAACAACAACAGCTGAAAAAGTTCAATTTTCCTCTTAATTGGGCCGTTTATTTACGAATAGCTAATTATTTTGTGATATTTTATATAAACCGTATTCAGGGTTTCGTTGATAATCTAGTTTTTAGGCTGAAATAAAGTTAATGTAATGACTTCTTCAATCGAAAGGTGCTTTAAAGTAAATTGAAATGTATTTAATTATTGCTAAAATGCGAACCAATAATGAATATATACATGAAGAGAACTCCACACTCGAAATTGTTGAAGAGTATACATACCTGGGACACATAGTCCAGCTAGGTAGGTCCAATTTCGAGAAAGAGGTTAACCACCGAATCCAACTCGGTTGGGCAGCGTTCGGGAAGTTTCGGAAGACTTTTTCGTCCAATATCCCTCAGTGCCTGAAGACTAAAGTCTTCGAACAGTGCGTGTTGCCAGTGCTTACCTACGGATCGGAAACGTGGTCGCTGACTATTGTAACGGACTCGTCCGTACATAAATAATTATATTTATGGATTTTTCATACTTTCACACATATTATAAAAAGAGTATAAAAATATATTATTTATTAATCATAATATAAAATTAATATAATAAGAAGATAAATTCAACAAATAATTACAAAATATCATTAAAGTCGGATTCACGTATAGACGGGGCGCGTTCGTGTATTGAACCGCGCGGATCGTCACGACAGCCTCCGCGCATATATAGGGAGTGGTGAGCGGCGCGAAGCGACGCGGCACGGAGATGTCGCGAATGTATGACTGCATGTATTGTATGAGATTATGCGCCTAGCGAATAGAGGGACCGAATTTAAATATTAAAACAATATTTAAATTATAATTAAATATTATAAATAAAATAATAAATGTCATACATTACTACTGGGGCGATACACATATTAGTTGAGTTTATCTTGACTATTTCGAACGAGCGTGCTTCGGCATGCCTACAGTTGGTGTTGCGATCCTACCTTTCACTAGGAGAGGTTGGGGTTCGACTCCAGCTTATTATGGTGTCTTAAATGATACTTTATGGAGGTGACTCCATGAAGTAGTGTAAGACATCGTACTGAATATTACTTTGGTGCGTACTGGGGTCGTCTTGGGTTTCAGGCCTGTATTGATTTCGATCTTTATAGCGAGCCTCGCTCAAGGGCTTCCCCAGGCTGTTCGTCGTTAGGGCGGGGTTTCAGGCCTGTGGCCATTGTGTTACAGCGAGCCTCGCTCCACCTTGACGGCAGACAATCAAAGTTACTGTAGTTGTTTTGGGTGATACGGGTTGTGTTTCAGGCCTGTTGTAGCCTCGGCTATGGCAGTGAGCCTCGCATAACTTTGGACGCCTAGGACTCTAGAGTAGTGCTAGTACAATGTGGTTTCTGAAATGTTACTGATTGATGATCCGGCGCTATAAGCGTCGTCATCGTTAATCGGTAGTGCTAGAGCCATGACCGAATGTTGCTAGGCGTTGCGTTAGCTTCTGCGTAGCAGTGATGGACAAATGAACACTGATCTTGTGGGCTTGCTCACATGTGAAGTGTTCGCCTGTTAGGGACAATCTCTTAGCTTACTATTAAATGTAATAAAAATGACATTGTAGCATGTCATAGATATAGGGCCGCTGGTCGGGCCTTTATTATCAAGGCTGCGGGCTAGCTTATAGACAGTGTGGCCTGCATATCCCTTTGCTTTCAGTGGCTTGCCACGAATATATAATGAACCAATGCTTTTGTTGGGTTGAGAGCTCAGCGACTGGACACTCTGTGTGGGTGTGAGGCCTAGCATATGTGGATCAACGACATATTATATTATTATACAACATTCCCACCGAGGTGGTGACATATTATACATCTATGCAGTCGATCACAAGACTTAAAATATGTGATTATTATTATTATACCACGAATCCCACCGAGGTGGGGATACATACATCGATCTAGTCTAACACTGGACTTAAAACATGTGTAATATATGCGGTGTGGTCCGCCTGCCAGATACTCCTGATCTGTGTAATTGATCTGACAAGATGCATTGGTGATTTATATATCCCATTATAACGAAATCGCGCTTTGCGCATTACAAACATGGCTAATGCCTCATCACAGCTTCGGCTAACAAAATATATGGATTTCGATCCTCGTTTGAATATACCTTAGAGACTTGTCTCTACATATTGACAAAACATATCCGGGCTTTAGTCCCGATGACACAACCATCGAAAGATCATACGCCGCAGGCGCACTATAAACAGGAATCCCTATCCAGGGAGGGGAACTCATAGCACGGGTCGGAGTTCATTATCCCTGGCGGGTGTGGAGCCAGTCTTTGGATCACTCTAGTACCTTATTCATATTATAGTATTAGAAGGTACCTGGGTGCCCATGGTAGGGATTCCTTCAGCGGTAAGTGGTTACTCCACTTACTGCTTATTTTTATATGCGATAGAAAAGAAGTCTGCTGATAGACCTTCCTTGATGGCTATTATGATACATTATAATATTATCCCACAGCCATCCGTGAGATGACTGTGTTTTATTTTATTAAAACAAAAACTACTGATCCAATGGATATTATTTAACATATAATTAATGTTCCCTGAAATTACTATTTGTAATGCCGTATGGATAAAATAAAATAATATTAAGATTATCGAATCTCACATTCTCTTTGCCTCTGACGCTCTGAAAGGATTTGGATTACTATGAATACAACATATTAATGGGGTTCTAACTAGCTGGACGATCGTATATGGCCAAATATATTAATATTTATTAAACTCCAGCGATGCCTTTAAACTATGCCAGATGCGAGAGGATGGTTATGTATATTTTTATATATATGAAAAAAAAAAAAATTATATTAAGTATTGATGAGTGAGGTCGATACAGTTACACTATGGGCCTTATGCGGAAGCTCAGAGTCACTCAGCGTGCGATGGAGAGGGCTATGTTCGGAGTTTCTCTACGCGATCAAATCAGAAATGAGGAGATCCATAGCAGAACCAAAGTCACCGACATAGCCGTACGAATCGCGAACCTGAAGTGGCAATGGGCGGGGCACATAGTCCGACGAACCGATGGACGTTGGGGTCGGATGTCCAGCAGTGGACGTCCATTGGTTAAAGCGACGACGACGACGACGACATGGAGAGACAAGTTAAAGGTTTAAAAAAATTTAAAACTTTAGAGGTTTTCGGAATTGCTACTTCATCATTAAAAATAGTCGTATCAAACTAAAAATAAAAGAAATTTAAAGCTTGAAGTTTCTAGTTTTGATATTTTGAATTCAAAAGAAAGTTTTTCTGTTTTTGTTTATGATCTACGAACTTAGAATATGATTTAGGATAAATCCATTATTTTAATCCGATAACTTGTTTATTAAGCTTGAATTATCTGTTTTTGAAACCTCAATACATCCACTTTTCGCAGAAATATCGCTACTTCAATGAAAAAGTATCATTTTGTCTTATACCCTCTATATATCAGCGATCAATCCTCGTACAGCTAATTAAAGAGGAGTTTCAGAAACCTGATTAATTTTTTAACAAAGAAGAGACGTAATATATCAAATCTTATGGAAAACCACTGGCTTAATTGAAATTATAAAGGATACCATCAATTTGAATTCTGCCTTTTGTGGTTCAATATACTCCTGAAACTTTTAATTGAACCTATCCATATAAAGCATCACGCCTCATTCCCATAGGGGTAGGCAGAGACAACATCCTTCCACTTGCCACGATCCTTGCATATCTCCTTCCCTTCTTTCATTCTCATTAAACCTTTCATACAAGTTCGTCGGTTTAGAGTACTCTTGATGTGGCCCTTATTTAAAATGTTCTGGATTTGATCCACGAACGTTCGCCTTGGTCTTCCCCTTCCAACTTTCGCATTCACTCTTAACTCATAAATCCTTTTTGTCAGTCTCCTTTCATTTATTCCATTCTCTATCCATCTCTTTTTTAATCGATCAAATTCTTGAAAAAATTAAAGGACCACTATTTCGTTATATCATAGTTTTGGATAAAAGAATAAAAAAATTCTTACTTTATCACACACTTTTCAGAGAATCAAAAAGCGATTTTTTTCAAATACTTAAAAGTATTTTTTATAATTTAAAAGAATGTCAATAGATGAATTTCTTTGATCCTTATGTAAATACTCTTTTCTCCAACTTAAATTATTAATTATTACTTAAAGAAGGGATTAATATTAACAGTTCGAGTGTACCCTCGATGTAAAATTTCCATTAGCATTTCGATAAAGTTGGGTTTCCTCGGACTTGTTTTCCAGTGTTTATTGTTTTAAAGGAACTGAATTTAACATCTCGTTTATAATTTATTCGCTTCTCGTTTATTTTCTTAATTTCAGAACTTAACGCTATAAGCAGATATATTTAAAAAAATATTTGTGTATTAAATTAAATATTTTTTATTTAAAAAAAAATCATGTATATTACGTATATCAAATGATTCAAATCAGTACACGCTTAACTTAGGTTTTATTCTAGGTGTCTCAAAAGAAATTTTATATTTATTTAGCTTACTGCGTGAACGCAACGTATCCGAGGGGCGTGGGGGTTATGTCAATCGGTAGCCCGGCTCTTGGGAATTCAGTGGCTATGGAGTCTTTCTTGGGAGCACACCGAGCGTTGTTTGTGCGAGAGTTTCACAAAAACGCTGATTCGGCAACTGTAGCGCAAAGAAAATTCTACAGTAATCGTTTTTGCCACTTAAATAATGCGCCAAGCATTCCTCTCATTCGTCATTGGGTTTAAAAGTTTGAAGATATTGGTACAACGTTGGAAAAATCAAAATCCGGGTGCTCTAGGTTATCAAGAACGCTTAATAAGGTAGAGTGTTCATCAGTCTGTTCATGACGATCCGAACCTCTCAAATCGGAATCGGGCAAGTGCTTTAAATGTACATACATCATAGATACATCGCATTATGCACAAAAATCTAAAGCTGCACCCCTACAAAATTCAATTAGTGTAAGAATTAAAACCCCAAGGTACCAGCTAGAGGCTTAATTTCGTAAATCAGGTGATTGAGCGATTTTAAACGTTTACCTATATTTTGTTTCCGGATGAAACTCATTTTCGTCATAATGGCCACGTAAATAAGCAGAACAGTCGCTACTGGAGTGCAATGAATCCGAAACGCAATCATCAGAAACCCCTACATTCGCCTAAAGTGATAGTATGGGTTGCGATGTCGGAGCGAAGAATTATTAGCCCTTACATTTGTTGAAGACGAAAGGGGGTGAATTCAGAACGTTACGTGGAGATGTTAGACAATTTCCTGGCTTTCTTGGCTTTAACCAAAGAACATGGTTCCAATAGGACGGAGCAACTTCACACACGTCCAAACGTCTCTGCCACGTGTTCGTGAAATTTTCTCTGGCAAATTGATCATCCAGAGATGTGACATAAATTGGCCTCCACGCAGTCCAGATTTAACCCCTATGGATTGTTTCTATGGTATTATCTTAAATACAAGGTATACGCCAATAAACCGACTTAATTGGTTCATTTGAAAGAAAATACCCGTCAAGATCTGTAAGATATGATAACACTACTTTTAGATCGAGGCAGGTTTAACCATGAATCCTTTAAGGACCAAATTCCACTAAATATAAAATTTTAGGACACCCTGTATTATATTCATTCTGCGCTTGAGTTATATAAATTTCATTACACAACCCATATTAATGGAAATACAGATTTTTAAGCTGAAACAATTTTTCTCTTATTATATACATATCTTTTTATTAAACCTGGATCGAAAGTTCGAACTTTCGGCCCTATTTTGAGGGACCACATTGCCTCCCGATTAAATAAACTATTCGCCATTTGCCATTTTTTTTTATATTTATGAGACAGTTTCATAAAAAAAAGGCTATTCTATTTTCTAGATCGTCGTCATTTAGCCCAAACCTAAGAAATTTTAGATTTTGCTAAACTTTATTCAAATAAAAACTTTACATTTCCAAGATTTAGAGGGAGGGTAAAAGATGATATGTCAATAATTTAACTGTAATTAAAATGTTATTTATAGTGTCGAATTTTAATACAAACAATTTTTTGAAATCTCAAATGATTAATTGTAAATAAATGGGCCACGTGCTTTTGTCAATATTAGAAATTACTATATGTAAAATAGTATATTTCATAAAATAATATTATTAAATGAGGAATTGCAAATTATACTGCCACATGTTATTTTTAAATATAAAAATCTAAACTTCTAACGAAACTGCACATCTTCGTGACGATAATGAGGTAAAAACTTTAAAAAGTAATTAATTCTTATATTCAAGACATTTTAGTTCAATATTTACTGAGTGAGTTAAGCTGATTGAGGAGCGTTCGGTAATTTCCGGAAGACATTTTCGTCCAATATCCCTCACTGCCTGAAGACTAAAGTCTTCGAACAGTGCGTGTTGCCGATGATTACCTACGGATCGGAAACGTGGTCGCTGACTATGGGCCTCATTAAAAAGCTCAAAGTCACGCATTGTACCATAGAGAGGGCTATGCTCTGAGTTTCTCTACGCGATCAAATCAGAAATGAGGAATTCCGTAGCATAACCCAGGTCACGGATATAGCCCTACGAATCGCGAACCTGAAGTGGCAATGGGCGGGACACATAGTCCGACGAACCGATGGACGTTGGGGTCGGATGGTGCTGGAATGGCGACCCCAAACGGACGACGCAGTGTAGGAAGAACCCCACAAGGTGGACCGACGAAATAAGGAGTGTCGTCGGTAGCCGCTGGAGCCAGGCGGCGCAAGAACGGGCCTTGTGGGCAATCTTTCGTGAGACCTATGTCCAGCAGTGGATGTCCATCGGTTGAAGCAACGAACGATGACGACGAAATTAAGCTGAAGACTTTAACAACTAGGCAATCTACTAAAAAAAATACATTTGTGGAAAAGAATTGAGTTTTGAAACTAGATATTTCAACGGAAAAATGTGGCATAAATTGCGTGGTGCAGCATAAATTCAACGCCATATCACATCGCGCTGTGAATTAAATACACTGTCCCAGTTCTGTGTTGAGTAATTTTCCATTTGTACAGAAAATTCACGGGTTATATGTTATTTACACGAGGATATTTTTAATATCCAACACATATACGATATTTGATGGTTACGAAGACAAAGTAAACGTTTCTATTTCTTGTATTTTATTTTCCGCAGTGTTTCAATAAAATATAGTCAATTTATAAACATCTATGAATAATATATATTATATAAGTGGCTTACGCAGTTAAAAAAAATTGTCGTCTGACAGTTGTTGATACTGCCAGACTGGTATATTTCAGCTATTTTCACAGCATTATGTCATACGGTATTCTGCTCTGGGGTAATGCTGCTGATATAGATGCCATATTTGTGCTGCAGAAAAGGGTCGTTCGTGCGATTTACAATATGGGTCCAAGAGAGTCGCTAAGAAACAAATTCAAGGCAGTTAACATAATGACATATTAGAAAACTTGTTGTATGTACATAAAAACATTGACTCTTTTAATAAAAAGAGTGAATGTACGTCACATTACTAACGAAACCAAAACAAACTCGTTATAAATTCTAGTAGGCTGCATAAGATTAACAACTCATTTAGGGGTAACTGTATACGTTTCTATAATAAACTCCCACAAGACGTTCTAGAGATGTCAACTAATAAATTCAAAGTCTTTGTTAAAAGAAAGTTGATAGAAAAATCGTATTATAAGTTGCAAGATTACCTAGACGATTGAAACCCCTGGGAGTGAACGAACTGCTCTAATTTTAATTAAAATATAGTAAACTAATATGTTATTGTAATGATGACGGTAAAAAAAATACCCGACTGAGTTTGTTGTGGGTTCTTCTCGGATCACGGCACGAAGGAACCCTCGTAACTTTAGATTTGAAGCCGTTCATGAGTACCACCATCAGACGTATATTAGAATCAGAGTGTGGAAAAAAAAACATTTTTGACGATTCAAAAGTGCTGTAATATGCCTACTTGAATAAAGATATTTTTGATTTTTGATATAAATTTATGAATTAATTAGTTAGGATAACATTTACTAACAGACTCAAAAGCTTTAATAGATTAACGGTGTTGATTGGTATGTAAAACTCGATATTGATTAATATTTTAGCGAAGAGCTTCCAGTTCCAATTGTTAGACTATAGATATTTGGGTGAAAAGTTGGGAGTTATTGAGTAATAAGTACCAACACTTCAAAATATCAAAGAACATTGTCCAATATTACGAAGTGTTAGACAATACGAGGTAACTTTAACGAACGGGACAATTGTGTTAATGTAGTCAAGCAAAGTCAGTTCAAGGTGTCTTGTTTAAAAAGAAAATTAGTGTTAAATTGTATAAATTCAAATAATGAAGTAATTATTGGTGCAAGTTGTGTATATTTAAATAGTGGAGAGAGTAAAAGTTGGTAGTTAATGTGAGTAGATGTTTTATAATACAATTTAGACGTAGTCTCGATATAATCTAAAAAAACCAAATTTCTGTATGTTTCTGGTGAAAATGGTACTTAAAAATGCAATTTGAAATCACTCCTCGCTTACTCCATGCAGAATATACTGGCCAATCGGATAATTGACATGTTGGTGCAATTTCAGCTGAAAATTCTTAGTCGATTGCTCATAAGATAGCTTCAGAAAATTGGCTAGTTTCAGGCACATTGGAAAATTGTCGTTTCATGGTATTACGAAATTTACTAGTTGTATTTTATTTAATGAATTTTTAGTAAGTAAGTAAGTAAGTAGCAGCCCATTAACGTCCCACTGCTGGGCACAGACCTTCTCACTCCGAGGAGCGAGGGTTTTTAGAGCATAGACCCACCACGCTGCTCCACTGCGGATTGGCAAGCATAGTACACAAGTGCACTCTCTATTCCTTCATTCTCATAGTTCGATGTGACGGGAATCCGACACAACCGGAGAGAGGTCACGCGCAGGACCGACGGCCTAACGTGCTCTCCGAGGCACGGTGGTGGATTACACCGTAAACTTCCCAACTTTGGGCAAATATTGAGAAAATCTTAATAGAAAACTCAATATTGATTTCTGAATTGGCCCGACCCGGGACTCTAACCCAGAACCTCATGTCTATAGTCGAACATGCTAACCACTAGACCAATGAGGCAGTGAATTTTTAGTACTGCGAGCTTTATTTACCCAGAGTTTGTGAAGTGTGGTTGTGAACTGTGGTTCCTTAACCTTTATTTACTAGATGGATGAATAATACTTCATTACACAACAATACAACACTTAATTTCAAATAATTGCACTAAAATAAACTGACAGTAATAGAAAACAGGTCACTGCCTGTCAATGTGTTTGTTCCGGATAATTTCGGAAACGGTGAGACCAATTTTGACAGAAATTCACTGATACTTAGCTAATATTATGAGGTGTAATTTAGGCTTCTTTTATTTCATAAAAAATTAAATTGTTCGGAATTACGTGGCTAAAACTGCAGAGAATAGCTGCTTTCCACTATCAATTAGTTGTGTTGTAACAAATAAAATACTATTAACGAGTCATTTAAGTGTATTTATAAAAAGTTCTATAACAAATTGAAATGAAATGAAAAAATGAAATGAAAATATCTTTATTTATAAATTATGCCACACATCACAATATATTTTAGTACATTTTATAATGCCCTGCGATGTGTGGCATAACCTAGAAAATGGACCCAGCTCAGCATTTATGCTGCACAGTCTGAAGACCATGTAACGCTGATTTTCAGCTGGATCCCTTGCCCAGGTGCCATCACGAACGCAGCCCGATATAACTTAATCTATCCTTATATACTATCTAAAGCTACAGGACCTGATAAAAATGTTGCAAAATTAATAATAATATATACTAATTGCTAGAAGACGTTCTTAGTATAATTTGAGAAATTACTTAGACGACAATTTTAACAAAAGAAATAAAAACAAACTTGTAATTCCATATTTTAGAGTGAAGTAAGTTCAGAAATCATTTGTCGGGTTGAGCATGCGCCTTTTTAATAAGATACCTCAATCAGTTTTGGATTTGCCTCCGCATAGTTTTAAGAAATATGTCAAAAACATCCTTTTACAAAAGGCATATTATAATGTTGAGGATTATTTAAGCGATAGAAATGTTTGGATTTGATTCCAGTTGCTCACAGAAGCAATATATTACACATTGTAGCATACAAAACTATCTTTAAAAGAGTAACCGTTGAGTTTCTTGCCGGTTTCTTCTCAGCGGATTCAACTTTCCGAACCGGTGGTAGATTTGTTACCAACGGACAGACTACTGACGATTCAAAAGTGCTTTTTGAGCCTACTTGAATAAAGAATATTTTGATTTTGAATAAGCGAGGGAGTGAATGAATTTCTCTAATCTTAATATAATAAATTGATATTATATTGTGATGGTGACGCTAAAAAATAATACCTGAATGATAGATACACAGAATATTCTTTATTGTACACTAAAAACACGATACAAGTAATACATAAAAACAAAACTTAGCGAGCAGTACAAATTAATTATTTTATTAGCGTATTCTAGTGTGATTATTTAGGGCAGAAGGATTGGTGGAAATATTTGATTATAAGCCGTTCTTTAATATCATCATCAGGTGTATTAACTAGACTTAATGTGAAGAAAACCTATGTTTGATGATTTAAAAGGGCTCTGAAGTTCTGCTTGAATAAATAATAGTTGAAATTTTAATTCTATATCTTCCAAAGTTTCTATTGAGACTTGACATCAAAACAATCACGATCCGTAAAAAAATAGCAATTCGTAATTGGTTATCTCGATGCAAAACGCGATACGTGACTACGGAGCGAAATCTGAGATCACGTTGTACTTTTTTTTCTGTCAACCTCAGGCATAGCACAAAATGGACCGACACGGTACAAGTTTGGGCTCAGGGAAATAATTTGACGTACCCGATGTTTTTGATTAAAAATTTTTGCGTATTCATAAGATTATCATGAAGAGTATTACCATTTATTATTCATTTCTCTTTATTAAACGGATCTTACGAGTTTAATTGTTAATTACATTTCGTCATTGTACTTTCGGTGAACGAAAACATCGTGAGGAAACCTGCATATCTTGGGAGTAATTCTGGAGTGTCTGTAGCCTGCTAAATCCGCAGTCAAGCAATTGGTGAGTCATTGCTCTAAAACCCTCTTTCCTATGAGTGAGCTCCTCTACCAGTGCAGTGGTATAATAATACGCTACTACAGCTCTAATTTAACTTTAAATTTAGTAGGGTCCTTTGACATTGTCCCTTACACTACCCGGCTGCGTTTTATTGGCACCCGTAATTTGCCCGCACTTTTTAACGGAAATAACTGTATTGTTTTGCGTAGGTTGCCCCGCAGGTCGTATGACGCTTAAGTGGCCCTTGGGACTTAAATTTTCATAAAAGACTACAAATGTTATGATATTTATGTTTTCTGTTAGTTAAATTATACAATGTTAGCTTTTGTTTATTAATTTAAGATACTGTTGTAGCGTCATGTTGCGCTAAACCATAACATAGTAAAAAAAGTCCGTCTTGTACTTATAGGCTGACATCATAAAAATTAAAGCTTACCTCAAGGGTTTTCATTGTAATTAACATCACTTATATAATCAAAATGCGAGAAATGTAGCGAGAAATAGCAATGACAATTGGGCTAGTGATGTTACAGAATGGTACTCAAGAGAAGATAAAAGTAGGGGAGGAAGACCCGTCTATAGATGGGAAGACGAAATAAAGCTCGCAGCCGGAGTCACGTGGAAGAGGAAAGCCGGTGACCGTAAAAACGGGTCTATTTGGAGGGAGGCCTATGCGAAAACGCAAGACACCCGGGGTCACTTATAAAACATATTTTGTAATCTAGATTTAAGGTTGTCATTAAAGGCTATTATTATTATTATATAATCAAAGACAAATAATCACTAATAAATATTCATAGTTGGTAAAATACTACCAAAAACCTTTAATGATCTTCGACGCGACATACGCACCGTTACTAACGGTCACTTGATTCAAGTGATTTTTTTATGTGTTTTCTATTGTCTGCTCTTATCTCTTCACATATTTTGTTACGACTGTTGCCGAGAAACGAAATAGATAATACACATTATGACTTAACAAGAAAGAGGTGCTTTAATGTCTGATCACCTTAGTTGAGACAGAACTATCGTATCATGTCAACTAGTAGTTAACAGGGGCGGATCCAAAGGTTATTACTATTCACTAATTACGCTATTTAGTCGCATTATCCTTGAGGTCCTCAACAAGACCATTTGACATTCCTTTCAAACTCACTAATGATTGAAGTATATATTTATTTTAAAAAATAAACTCTTAAACTTGATAATGAACGTGACCATCAGAACTGGTCCTTCGAGCCAGATTTGTAGACTGAAAAGGAAAATGTATGAGATGATCATGTGGTATCGCAGTGTTATCGAACTCTTCCGAAGTTATATATATACATGAGTTCGATATAGCTTGCTGTTCCCACGATTTTCGTCTACATTAAAGTGTTTTTGACACATACATATAAAGTGAGCTTTTAGTAGTGTATCATTGCAAGAAGCTTATGGTCCTCTAGACTATTTGTGTACCAAATTTCATTTAAATCGGTTCAGTGGTTTTGGCGTGAAAGTGCGACAGACAGAGATACTATGCTTTTAAATAAGGATGTTTAATAAAACGTCGGGTGAAACTAACTATCGATTATCTCACGATAAATTCTCGATCTTGCTATATATTTTAATTTATACAAGGGAGTTTCTTACTCAACATCACTCAGAGTTGTTAATTGTTACTTAAGGAGTCCCTAAAGTAATTATTAACCACTCAAAGTACGACTGGAAAACTATTAGAGTCGTGTTTGAAAATCAAGTCTTAAACAAACTTCATAAATAAATTGATTTAAAAGCTTTTGGTTTTAGATAAATTTTTATTAGCTGCTTGTATCTATTAAATTCTTGTTCGTGTATAAAAATATTAACTCTTTTACGATAAAAACGGATCGCACCTCATACAACTAAGGAAATAAAATTATTGTAAATTCTAATAGGCGACATAAAATTGGAAATTCACGATGTCACTAAATAAATTTGAATCCTTTATTAAAAGAAAACTAATTGAGAAATCATTCTATATTTGCAAGGACTAATTAGAAGATAAATAAGCATGGGAGTGAATGAATTGCTCTACACCTTCGTAGCTTAAGATTGTAAGTGGTTCTGTAATAACATCATCACATGTACGACGGCAATTCTCCTGGCGAGTGACCTTCCTTGGGAGCTGCGAGCGGTGGTTCAAACTGTCACCTATAAATCATGGCAGCTGCAAGGACGCAGAAGGGTGACTGATGCCGACGACGTCCAGATAGGGCTTTAGACAGAGCACTGATCCAACGGTGACGTGAGGATCTCGGATCTCCTACAGCGTGTCTGATCACGGTGGAAGCGATCCGTCCCCACCTAGAGAATCGTACAGGCTGGTGCAGGTGCTAACCGGACATGTTTATTTCGGTAAGTACCTTCATCACATTGTTCGCAGGGACGAAACGCTTGCCTGCCAATAATCTGATGCACCTGTGGATTCAGTGCAATACACTCTGGTAGAATACTCGTCGCGGGGACTCCAGCGGCATTTGTTTACGTCACTGGTCGGAAGAAACCTTTCGCTGGAGGACAAAATTGGCGCAATGCTCACCGGTGATAGGGAGTGGAGGGTGGTGGCCTCTTTCTGTGAAACTCTAATTTCGTTGAAGGACGTACATGAGGCGCACAAGAAGTTCGTTGTGGATGCTCCTTTACTACGGCGAAGGAGGCTGGGAGGTAGGAGGCGTAGATTTGCGCTTCTCCTTTATCCTTCTTAAGTTTCGCAGCGGAATCTTCCGGAGTGCCTTTGGGAGAGATTTGAATGGTGGAGAGAATAATAGTTGTTAATTAATATGAGATGGTGTTTTTATAATATACCCTTCGTAAAATATATTAATTTGTATGTTTTTTTGAATAAAAAGAGACATGTTTATATAGATATATCACTTAATTTTGTGAATTAAATGTGGTGTACAATAAAGTATACTATCTCTCTTATTAATAGGTAAGACCATAATTCTTTAAACTTTATATCCTTTTCTACATTCGCATTAACTGAAGTGAGCGTATCAGGATTTGTTTTAGCAGCAAAGTTTCATATTAAGTCGTTGCCGTCGAAAATGCTTTTAAAATATGGCTTGACGAGGCACAGCTGTGCTGGTGGCTGCGAATTTGTCTCGAATTAACTGAATATAAGTAGCTGCTAGCTAGATTTTAGGGTTTAAATTTAAATTTTAGTTATCTAAGCTATTACGATACATACTTTTGTGATTGGGTGTATATTTAAAGAACGAATTTAATGAAATACCTTTTTGACTTCATGTTTTCGGCTACGTTTGCCACTTTCGTTATACGATTGAAAAGTATTTAAATTGATCATTATAATTTTTTTATCATAATCTTTGATAAAAGTACAATAATGTTTATTGTAAATTTAACAAGATATACTGTAGAAATATTTGATTAAGTGCGTTAATAGAATGCATAACAAGTTAAAATATGTTTGCGTCATGATATTAGTTCTTTTATTGACTAAGTTAATTGGCGCGAACGATGACGAATAATGACGATTATTCGTAGAGCACGACAGTTGTAGTTTTGATATTAAGTGTACTAGTGGAGCGTTAAGAATGTATTGAGTTTAATGTTCAATCGAATTGTTTGTAAAGGTCACGTTAAATAAAATAATAAAAGTAAAAAGTAAAAAAAAAAGTAAGTAGCAGCTCTTTAACGTCCCACTTCTGGGCACAAGCCTCCTGACTCCGAGGAGCGAGGGTTTTTCGAGCATAGCCCCACCACGCTGCTCCACTGCGGATTGGCAGGTATAGTACACAAGTGCACTCTCTGTTCCTTCTCTCTCATAGTCCGATGTGACGGGAATCTGACATGATCGGAGAGAGATCAGGCGCAGGACCGACGGCAGGCACGGGGATGGATCACAACGCCAACGTCCCAACTTCGGGCAAATATTGAGAAAATCTTAATAGAAAACTCGATATTGATTTTTGAATTGGCCTGACTCGGGACTCGAACCCAGGACCTCATGTCTGTAGTCGAATATGCTAACTGCTAGATCAATGCGGCAGTTAATAAAATACTAAAAAATAATGATAATATGAGTTATAAATCTCAACAATACAGAAGTACGCATTGCCTCATTGATCAGCATATTCAGTTATAGACATAAAGCACAGGGTCCGTATTTGGAAGTGATATTGAGTTTTCTGTTAAGAAATTCTCAGTATTTACCCTGTGTTGTGTAGTTAATAATAATAAAATTCGTACCATAACTCCGTAGTTTATTTATTTATATTTTAAATAATACCCCTGACCTCCAAAACCGTGTTATGGGGTCAGTCCCTTCCTGTTATATTAACATCATACAATATCATATTATCATCAAATTAAAACAAATATATTTTATAGTATGTTATAAAGATATATTTTAAATGATATGTGCACGTGCAAGTGTGTGAGTGTCTTATATACTTGGCTAAGAAAATTATAGTCTTTGGAAAATTATTAACGTAGTATAAATATATATAACATAGTAGAAAGAAAATATATATGTTGGAGAATAAGAGAGAACAGAGCGCATAAAGCAGGCGTAGGGTTCTCCGCCGACATCGTCATTAATGAAATCCATTATTTAATTTCTTTTTCTGTGGGCGTTCGTGTGTAATGTTGGTGCAATCGAACACTTTGTTAATTAACTCGTATTATAATGTTCAATCACTTTATGTTTCCGATATGAATTTACACAAACTCATAAACACTAATAGCTGGGAACGCGGCAGTTCCAACAGTAGACTGCTCCGGTCGAGCGTCACTCGACAACTGCCGAGAGATTCCCGTCGGACTGCCACTATTGGCTCTGTCCCACGCCTATAGACAGATGGCGCCAGCGTTCCACAGACCCCAGCCCTCCGACATATATAAAGTTTTAAGATAATTATAACATTCAATGGTAGTAAAAACTTATCATTTCAGTGTGCTGAGTAGATATTCAGTATCATGGTAGTTTAGTTGGTAAAGGTAGTGTTTTTATAGCCAAATCAATTGAAATGGTATATAGAAACTGATTTATTGATAAAGTTGTATAAGTGAGACCCTAATAAAAGATGTATAAATTGTCGGCGTGCTCCACCTCCGTGCTTCAGAAAGCAAATTAAACCCTTGCTCCTGCGTTAAACGGTCTTCGGATCACGTTAAATCCTACTTTGAGAGTGAAGGAATAGAGAGCGCAGTTGTGTTAGCGCATACACTTGTGCTGTATAATGTGCAAATGGCTAATACCTAATGAGATTGATTGATTGTGGAGCCTCAGTGAAATATGTGGCAATATAGTAGTGAAAATAGTTAAAGAATCAAAAAAAATATCTAAAGTTTTGTCAAAAGGCTGTATCTTTTATAAAAATGGTCGCATCGTAGAATTTCGAAATTCTTTTTCATCATATTCATTCAGATTGAGAGATACGTATTATTCTAATATAACTTCAAGCTTTAAATTGATTTTTATTTTAATCAGATGCTACCATTTCTATACAAGATACAGCCACTTGAAAAATCGTAAAAATTTTAGGTATTCATTATTGATAATAGAATCTTAAAAAAGTTCAACCTTATAATTTAATAGTGCGATGTGATTTTAATGTAGTAAAAGTTAAAAAGATAGCAAATTTTCGTTAAAAGAATTGACACCGTTGATTGCATGTAGGTGCGACATGATAAGCTGAAGTGCACTTCAGCCACTTTTTCGCTAAACTCGTCAGTTAGCAGAAAATCTCTCTTGTATTAAGATCCTTTGGAAGTAAGGCTGTTTTTTAATAATAAAGCTGGCTGATCTTGTTACACAAGCTACTAGTAAAGCTTTTAATAGAAAGGTATTACGACTTTTCGTAACAGGTTAGCGTCTTTGCTGGAAGTCACTCACCAAGCCAGATCAAATACATTAAAAAATGAAATTTTCTTTATTTTTCACGCCGGGGATAGAATCTAAGCAAAGTCCCTTTTTTTATCGCTGGAAAATGCTTTTACGCACCCCGGAAGAATAAGAATTCTTCCAACCGGGAGTGTGGGGCTCGCTGAAACCAGAATACCCACTAAAACCCAGCGCATCCCTCGTCATCCTTGGATGAGATCACTAGAGGGTCCCATTTCGCATTCCACTCTAGATCCAAGCAATGTCCCTGTAAATATAGTAACCCAGCGAGTCCATTAGTTTTAAAGGCAGTATTAAACCCTCAAGTTTTTGAGTTAAACACTTATTACTTAATTAATATTTTGAGAAATTGGCTTACCATAAAAAAGTTATAGCAAGTCCATTATAAAAGATAGACATATGTCACCCTGGACTTTTTTATGTATCGATAGAAGAGAAATAATCCTATCATACATTGTTTTGTTATATTTCAGAGGGATTAGGCAGCGATATCGATAAAAGCTCCAAAAGTTGAGTTTCGCTGAACCTTCTAACAATGATTGTTATATATCAACCGATTTATATAATACCTTTACTAATTATATATAAAAACCTACCTTAAGAATGATTTTATCTTTTGGCGAAAACCCTATTAAAAGCTGTTTATAAATTTTTGAATTTATTGCAAACAAATATGCAAATTCGATGAAGATAAAATTTAACAATTTTTTTTTTTATATTTTTTAACATTTTCAATATTATTTCAAGTTTTATTGATACCTATATAGCTTAGAGTAGTTTGAGATTCTTTTTCCTTAAAATCCGTACCATAGATTGTTTTATTTATATGAAAGTAAACGACCAATGTGTCTGTTTCCAATTACTGTAACTTGATAAATATTTACTAAAATAAACGATCACTTAATGCATTCTAAAACATAGTGAGCGAATCTTAAATTACAGTTAATTTTCAAAGATAAATTTCGCAGCCAGAGCACAGCTGTGCATCGTCAAACCACATTTTAAAAGCATTTTCGTCGCCAACGACGTAATTTGTAACTTTCCCTCTAAAACCTATTGAGACTTGCTACCGAATTTTTAACACAAGCCAAATGTTAAAAAGTTCGGGAATTATATTGTAATATATTTTACAATATAATTCTCGAACATGGATAAGATGAAAGTTATGTCCAATATCCATGTTCCGCTCCACCCAGTCATCGTTGAGAACTCAGCACTCGAAATTGTAGACGAATATACATACCTGGGACACATTGTCCAGCTAGGTAGGTCCAATTTCGAGAAAGAGGTTAGCCGCCGAATCCAACTCGGTTGGGCAGCGTTCGGGAAATTACGGCATCTCTTTTCGTCCAATATCCCTCAGTGCCTGAAGACAAAGCTCTTCGAACAGTGCGTGTTGCCAGTGATGACCTACGGCTCCGAAACGTGGTCGCTGACTATGGGCCTCATTCGAAAGCTCAGAGTCACTCAGCGTGCGATGGAGAGGGCTATGCTCGGAGTTTCTCTACGTGATCAAATCAGAAATGAGGAGATCCGTAGCAGAACCAAAGTCACCGACATAGCCCTACGAATCGCGAACCTGAAGTGGCAATGGGCGGGGCACATAGTCCGACGGACCGATGGACGTTGGGGCCCGAAGGTGCTGGAGTGGCGACCCCGCACCGGGCGGCGCAGTGTAGGGAGACCCCCCCACAAGGTGGACCGACGACATAAAGAGGGTCGCCGGTAGCCGCTGGAGCCAGGCGGCGCAAGATCGGGCCTTGTGGACATATTACGTGAGACCTATGTCCAGCAGTGGACGTCCATCGGTAGAAGCGACGACGACGACGATATTTATTTATTTTACAAAATCCATAGCCCTCTTAAAACTAACATATAATCTAATTAAATTAACTTAAGGCCAATTACGGATTTTACATTTATTTTTTCTACTAATAAGCGTGTGTGTGTGAGTCTGTCTGGAGTCAAATACAAGCGACCTTTTCACTATTTAAATTCATTAATTTTATTAATCCTTTTTTAAATTTTAGTTTGTTGCCATGGAAGATATCGACGTCACAGTAAGTTTCGTTATAATTTCTTTGAATGCGGCAAATAATGGAATTATTTGCATAATTTGTTTGACAATGTGAAGTAAAAAAGAGGGGTTTCTATATGATCTAAGTGATCCCTTTTAGCTACCGTGTCCAGTGTTTGAAAATGAATAATGCTTTCTACGTTAATTGATCTTACTTAAAATTTAATTCAAAATAATTTATTTGTAAGAACGTTTCACAGCAAAGTGGTTTATATAGCAATGATTACAGGTCAAAACATTGAACTAATTTAATATGTAAATATTTAAGTTTGTAAGGAAGTTACAAACATCATTTAAATCATACCTTAAATAATAATTACATACATACATAGCATCCCGCCTGTTTCCTTGCATATCTCCTTCGCTTCTTTCATTCTCATTACACCTTTCACACAAGTTCGTCGGGTTAGAGTACTCTTGACCTGGCCCTTATTTAAAATGTCCTGGATTTGGTCCAGGAACGCTTGCCTTGGTCTTCCCCTTCCAACTTTCCCGTTCACTCTTGACTCTTAAATTCTTTTAGTCAATTTTAGTCACTGCATCTTCTTTTATACCACAACGTTTACTAATCACATAATTTTTTACGTTGTCACTCAGTTTTACCAGCACTCCAGCATGCACAGCCAGTCTAGCCCTTTGTGACACCATCTGGCTATACATAAAGGCGTATAGAGCACCATTTACCATATTCCCTGCATTTACTCTCCTTTCAATGTCACTTTCACCTGTTCCATCTTTTGTAAATTTAAATCCCAAGTATACAAATTCTTTCACCTCTTCCACTTGTTCCTCATCTATTAAAATATTGCCATTCGGCATAGATTCATCTCTTTCAAAAAGCATTACTTTCTTTTTGTCTACATTCACTTTCATTCCTTTCCCTTTCAAAGCTTCATTCATAATATTTACCATCTCCTGTAGCTCATTAGCAGATGATGCAAGTATTACTTGACCTTCAACGTAAAATAAACATGTGATGATTACTCATTATTTTTTATTATATTTATTACTATTCATTCATTCTTAACCCATACATACTTTCTATTAAATCTGTCAAACAGTTATCCATGAAAAGGTTGAACAGCCATGGTGACGCAACACATCCCAATTTACAAATGTCAACAATATAATAACAAAAAATAAGAATAACTACATCCTATCCACATTATATAAGACAGCTCCCGAAAACGAAGACAGTTGATAGTACGAATGACACCATTGATGATGGGACGGAAAAAATCGAGTCTGATTTAAAAAAATCATGTTTTAAAACGTATTATTTGCATTATTTATGCTCCATCATTTTATTACATGTAAATAAAACGATACTTTCATAAAAAATACATTACTTTACGAAAAAAATGCAACAATGATACACAATCAGCTGAGGATCGGGTCAACGCCCGGACGCGGCCATTTAGTTGTATCTTTTACACGCACACTAGTGGCAGCCGCGTGCGTTCGTTGACTCGAGCGTCAGCTGATTATATTTCATTGTAGATTTTTTTTAGTAATGTATTTTTATGAATTTATCATTTTATTTAACTGTACTAACATGATGGAATGTAAATAATGCTAATAAAACGATTTAAAATATTTAAGTTTTCTTTCGATTTCTTTGGGCAACTTATTTTATATGTTTAGCTTGTATAATAAATCAATTCAAAGCTTCAAAGGAAATGGTACTTAATGCAAATATATTTTACAATACAATACTATAAAATACTTTTAACTGTTTATTAATGACATCTTTATATGTATACCAGTACATAGAACAGTAAAAGTGGTTACATCTATATCCTTTATAAACATCCAATCGATTTGCCTTAAATCAAGCTCATAAGAAAAGTAATATTAATTCAAAGATGCTTTTAAAGTAATAGTTAATTAGTTATCACGTATATATCATACAATATCATCACGCCTCATTCCAATAGGGGTAGGCAGAGACAACATTCTTCCACTTACCACGATCCTTGCATATCTCCTTCGCTTCTTTGATTTTCATTAAACCTTTCAAAGTTCGTCGCTTTAAAGTACTCTTGACTTGGCCCTTATTTAAAATGTCCTGGATTTGATCCAGGAACGGAAAAAAAGTAAATATCAAACTTGAAAATTAATAAAAAGTAAAGGAACTACTTTCTTAATGTAGCAAGTATGCAGCTAAAAAAACGCGATCCTTTATTAAAAAAAAAACAAACGAATAAATGAAGAAAACTGCTTGATGGATCGAATTTAAACTTTGTAGTAATCTTAGGCATAAAACGATCTTAAAAAGGCACGCACAACATTATTCATTTCCCAATATTCTCAATGTAGTATATAATTTTCTAGGAGGCCCCAAAAGTCCATTATTAAAGGTCATGTTAAGGATATAAAGGTTTTTTTTGGAAAACCATCCTAGGACATTGTAAACAATTTATTCGAGTTTAGGACACTCATCGTCTATTATCTATGCGACTATTAGTTTCGGAGGTATGCTTGAACAAAGAGAAAATAATCTATGTTCTTTCAAAGTCCGATAGCTCAGAAAGTAACGGTTGTATCGTGACCAAAAAAAACAAAATTTAAGCTATATAGGCAATCTTCTCAATCCATACAATGGTGGACTTAGAAAAAGATTTTTCCATTCTGTACACCAAAAATAAGAAGGAAAAACATTAGATTTTTTTCTCATCATATTAATTATGATGCCTTATTGGTCTAGTGGTTAGCATGTTGGACTACAGACATGAGGCCCTGGGT
Organism: Elymnias hypermnestra; assembly: GCA_015832385.1. Taxonomy (NCBI): domain Eukaryota; kingdom Metazoa; phylum Arthropoda; class Insecta; order Lepidoptera; family Nymphalidae; genus Elymnias; species Elymnias hypermnestra. Next base: position 1,116,777 of record JACTOM010000140.1, read on the forward strand.
TCGGTTCCCGGATCGGGCCAATTCGAAATCGATATTGAGTTTTCTATTAAGATTTTCTCAATATTTGTCTGAAGTTGGGAAGTTGGCAGTGTACTCCACCCCCGTGCCTCGGAGAGCACGTTAAGCTGTCGGTCCTGCGCCTGATCTATCTCCGGTCGTGTTGGATTCCCGTCCCATCGGACTATGAGAGTGAAGGAATAGAGAGTATACTTGTGTACTGTGCCTGCCAATCCATGCTTATGCTCTAAAAACCCTCGCTCCTTGGAGTGAGAAGGCCTGTGCCCAGCAGTGGGACGTTAATGAGCTACTACTTACTTACTATATTAATGAACTTTGTTTGCGAGATACCTGTTACACGAAAAAAAAATTATTGCAAGATCCTAAAATAAGAAACGTCAAGCTTCAAATTTCTTGTTATTTTTCACTAATGCGACCATTTTCATAAAAGATACAGTCATTTGAATATTAGATATTTTTTTGATCAATTAATTTTTTCCACTACTATATATATATGAATATAAAAAAAATTAAGACTTATGTGTGAGTTTTTGTGTGAGTGTATTTGTTTGTATGTGCGTGCGTAATGAGATAATCACATTTTCTGTTACATTAATGTCAAGATTATTAAGAAATATATTGGTTTTTACTTTTATCTTAACGTGGAAGTTGATTGTGTATGTGGAGTGATTATTTAAGTGTAATAAATTATTATAGGCCACTTAAGTGTTTATATACTTATATATGACTTATTGACTGACAAAAGGAAATCTGTACTTAATCTACATTGAGAAAGAAGTGTCTAAAACTACCAATTTTGGGCACATGGGTTGGATGGTTTCAATGGTAACATTGATACAATATAATTTATTTCAAGTTTTATATAAAAAAAGATGCCCTACACTCAATAACAGAAAGCCAAATAGATATCAAAATTAAAATGGTGTCAACTTTGTAATGGAGTCGTGTTTTGAATGTTTTATTGGCATCTAGAGTAGGCTTTGTAATTCCAATAAGGTATATATTAAGGTATACTTTTGATTGACTATTTACAGATTACGACAGCACTTGTACAGTGAAATCCAAGCTGGTTTCCTTGGCTTTATTATTCAGTCTAGTACTATAACGTCGGATTTAGTTAGCCAATGAAATAATAGGTACCTGAGTTGACAAACATTTTCTTCAAAGCTCTGGGAGGTTTTGGAGGTGGCTAGTTACCACTCTACCAGCAAAGACATACCGCCAAGCAAAAAGATTTGTGTTCCAGTACGATGGTATGTAGAAACCATAAGAGGTAACTTGCCTTTTAACAGATAACCTTCCTTTTTAGTTAGTATCATCACTCACACACTCAGATGTGATTACAATAAAGCGTTAACCTAAATATAATGCAGTATAACCGAAAGAACTAATACAATAAGAAGTTATCTAAAATAATATTATAAAGAGGAAACATTTGTGTTTTTGTGTGTATGGAAGTATGTATGTTTGTTACATTTTCACACAAAAAGTACTGGACCGATTTTAAATTTTTGTCACCATTAGAAAGCTGCATTTTCACTGAACGACAAAGGCTGTATTACCTTTTCAAAAAAATAGGGACCCAAGGTGGGAAACAATAAATCTGCAAAAACTATTGAAGATAGAACAAAGTAATGTTCTACAATATTATAGAACGTATTAATATCTACAAAGAAGTCCGTGATACCATATATCCAACTACTTCTAGTTATTCTGTAACTACTGTTTTATATTTTAAAGGTTTATAAACGTAGCGACAATAATCAAACCATTTTATGCATACGTCTATATTAATCCTTATCTTATTAAAGACCATTTTAAAACCCGTCATCATTTACTTGCCCTTATCCCACTAGGTTGGGTCGGCACAGCATGTTTCCTTTCGCCACTTCACTCTATCCGCTGTCAATTCTACATTCATACCCCTTAGACACATATCCTCATTTGCTTGACGCTCTTGCATACATGGCTATCCTCCCTTCTCATGACATGTCCGTACCAGGATAGCCTTCCACTCCTTAACTTCTCGTTCACTGGTACTACTTTCACACTTCCTCTAATAAACTAATTCTTTTTAAATGATTAAAATCAGACATTCCATTCAAAACATATAACGAATAGCAAGAAGAAGTTCTAGAGACGTCACTTAATAAATTTCAAAGATTACTTAAACGATAAAATTGTAATAATTATTGTTGGGGATTTAGGGTCAGATAAATTCCTCAAGGTTTAGTGGATTGTATGGGACTTGGAGTTCAATGTTCGGTGCTTGGGTCGTTAGAAATTGGGCTTCAGGTCGTCTGTATTCTCAGGTTCGCAATTCGGTTAGTCAGACTTCACAAGTTTTCACAGTTCGCCCTTAGTAATGATCAACTTTTATCGGGAGTCAAAGGCGAACGATTCTTGAAAACCCTGGAAGGGCTTTTCATACAAGTTTCCCAGCCGGCACAAACATGCGACCGTGAGAAGTGGGAGATATGGCGATCGCGGGTGCTGAGGTAGGTGAGAGAGGAGGGTTGCCGGCGAAGCTCTAGGCTTGGTGTCTTCGTCAACAACAATTATGGTAACAAAATACCCTGCTGAATTTGTTGTAGGCTCATTTCAGGATAGGACTCGAAGGTATCCTAGTAATTTAAGATTATAAGTCGTGCATTGGAATTAATGCGTGGAAAAACCAATATTTGGCTATTCAAAAGAATAGTCTTACTTGAATGAAGAAATTTTCATTTTGAATTATAGTTAATGAGATTAGGTCATTATCACTAATTAATTAATGGAAAGTCAGTTTTAATGGTCTACATTTAGGTCTCTCATCAATTAATTCTGTCTATGCTATTAACTAAAGAGATTACTAACTAAAAGACTTTTATAAATTGCTAATGCGGTGTCATTGTTTATAAAGTTTTAAATCCAGCTTAAAGTTTTTGTAAAATTACTGCAGTATAGAAATAAAGCAAGTCTGTTGTAGTTTCCTATCTCGAATTATTACACGCCGTCTCCCAGACGCGGCCCGATCGCCAATTTATCTAAGCATAAATTTCCCGGAAGTGAAACTTTAAAGAAAATTAATTTATTGGATGCTCAAACAGCTCTACCAATTTTAACTGACCCCGAGCAACAATATACAGTAATATATTTATTCATTTACGAAGGTTATTTAAGGAGTATTCACGTTTGGACTTGAATAGAGTAAAGATGAATCGACTTTCGAAAACGATGGGCGATATTTTCATAGATTTTATATCTCCGAATAAACTTATTATGTATTCTTATAGATTAAGGTGTATAAAGCGATCGGGTCATCTGATATAATATTAATAATCCCGTCAAATATAGATAGACTAGCTGAACCTGTGACTTCGTCTGCGTGAATTGTTTTTTGAGTAGCAATTTCATTAATTTAGGCAAATTGCTTAACATATATGACCTTTACTTGACAAAAGGAATATTCCTACCAAATTTCAAGTTCCTACGCCTTTTGATTCCAGCGATGTGGCGATGAGTCAATAGATACCTGGATATCTCTTATATATCAGAACAAACTCAGTCGGGTATCGTTTCCCAATTTTTACCTTTAATGTAACCTTATTAATGATAGTGTAAACTCCTTATACGAGTATATTTTCTTGGATTGAATTGACGTGGATGGACCCGCTAGCGGAGCCAGCGGGATCCAGCCCGTATAATTGCGGACAAAACAAAATACCAGGCATCAAATTGATGTCTGAGGAAGATGCCCGGGTAAGGAGGCACTGCCGCAACCCTCTACTAAAGTTGAGAAAAACCCAGGACGAATTCGGCGCGCGTCTCTCCAGTTTTCGGGTGACGGCCCGCCGGTGCTGTCGACTTTTGAAACTGTCACGTTCCTAGCTATTATTAATGAGTTTGTGTAAATTAATATCGGGAACACTAAGTGATTAATATCGGGAACATTTTAATCTGAGTTAATTAATAAAGTGTTTGACTGCACCAACATTACCCAACAACACAGTATGGAAATTGAATTATGAATTCCCTTAATGACGATGTCGGTGGAGAACCCTACGCTCCTATGCTTTATGCTCCTTCTCTCTTATTCTCCGACATATATCAGTTGAAGTGTTGTAAAAAAGAGAACAAAATAGTCCAAAGTAAACAAATTTTAAATGAACTAGAGAGGATATACATAATTTTTAAATACGACGCGTGTTAATAATTGACTGTAAATCATAAATTTTATGGAATATTGCCTTATTTATCCCATAAATTTTACGAATTACATAGCATGTAGAAAAGGAAATATAGTATATAGAGAAGTTTGTGAATTGTAAATTTAAAATTCTAAAATATCCTATAATACATACTTATTCACTGTATCATCTATTTAACCTCTTCGGGCAATTCGAGGATACCGTACTGTGTCATGGACGGCAGCGACTCTTCTTGCAGGTGATCCCCCCTGGGAGCTCAGGGCGGAGGTTCTGGCGGCTGCCTATCATTGTCGGGCAGCTGCAAGGAATAGAGTCGAACGGCCTGATGCTGAAAAGGTCCAGAGAATCAGTATCCTATCCGACAGGACCCTGATTGAAAGGTGGAAGGAGGACCTCGGGTCTCCATCTGCAGGTGTGGCCACGGTTGCAGCGGTGCATTCATCCTTGGAAGATTGACTTGCCAGGGCGCACGGTACGCCAACCTACAGGTTGGTGCAGGTGTTAACTGGACATGGTTGCTTCGGCAATTATCTGCACCAGATTGTAGGCTGCAAAGAGACGCCGGAGGAGGGAGGGGGGGCGCTAGAAGACGTAATTTTGCTCGTGTGCTCTCCCTTAACTAAACTAAACCCTCAAGTCGGATTCATCCGGAGCGCCAGAGCTGAATGCGTCAGCGGATATCTGGACCCCAACAGCTGGATGAAGAGGGTTCCGCTGGGTTTTAGCGGTAATTCTGGTACGACCAGCGAGTCCCACACTCCCGGATGTAAGTTTACACTTCATCCGGCGTCCATAAAGCATTTCCCAGCGAAAAAAAAAACCTCTAGAAGTGACAATGTATACATCTCTATACCTCTGTAGTAAATTTGGGTGGAGAAAAAGATATGATGGTTCCTTAAACTCTATACGACTACTATTCTATACTCTGTGGTTATTGGCTGTATGCAAATTTTTGTTTCCCTTCTTATTACTAAAATTACTTTAAACATAGAAACTGGTACTTAAGTGTAAAAATATAAGTATAACATTTACATTACTAGGCATAACTGCTTTAATCCCATACAGTAGTTATTCCGCATTAACGATACATCGAGCATTGCCAAAGATACTTTATAGCACTCGTGTCTTATCAGATGAAAAAACATTAAACAGATAAATCAACTTTAACGCTCTTAATAATAGAGTCCATTTTACAGTACAGTTAAATCGAAGATAAGTCCCCATACAAAGTGGAAAAAGGTTTTGGCAACAGGCCAGTCGAGGTACGATACTTCCTGTACTAGAAAACCATTTCGTTGTATTTTTTTTCAAAGAGGCAAGTGTAAAAGTATACCTATCTCACTCTAATGTATGTATTAATTGAAACAAGATAAGGACAGATGCTAACTCCGTGTAAGTGGTTTGAGGTTATCTGGGATAAGCAGGTGATAACTTTCAGTGAATTAATTGATTTTGATAGCGTCGGTTTAGGAATACAAACGGAAGAAATTAAAAGATCTTTTCTTTTAAACAATTCGGATCTTGCTTAATAACGTTTTGTACTATATAAGTGTAGCTTTCAGAGGAAATTCAGTACACCCGGTGTCCCGTTTATCGCGAAATAGGACGATGAACTCGGTGTAATTTCGTTTTAATTCAATTGAAATAAATTTAGGTATACAATATTGAGTTTTAATTAAATAAGCGTCTTTATTTATATACTACTCGACATGCCCCGTGGTGTTACCTGTAATCTATTACTCCTTATAATAACTGCCACTGAAAGTGTCAACAACATATTTCTAACTGTTTTAAATATTAAATTAATTGAATGGACAAAAATTAAACAAAAAAGACTTTTGAAGTAAAAATTCTTTAGGCGCATGAGGGTAACATTTTTGTGTGGTGTGATTAGCTACATTCAATAACAAAATTTAATTAATAATGTCTAATTTTGACAATAAACATGTAGCATTTACAACTGCATTTGAGGTTTCAATAAATTATTTGTATTAAATTTCGACACTTAATACATTAATGACAATTAAATTATATAAATTCCTAACATATCTTAATTTTTCCCCCCTCTAAGTCTTTGAAATTTAAAAATTTAGATCTGTACAAATATAAACCAAACTTAAAAATTAGTTTGTCAAAGAAGTTTCACTTCTGACATGTGAAAACCTGCTCCATTAAAATGACATACACACACTATTTTTATTTATTTTTATATAGCATTAGCTGACTCGCGCTACTTCCTCTCCGTCATATAAAAAAATATTGATTACCATAAAAAGGTCATAGTGATTTTAAGCAGACTTATCCCAATCGACCTATACCCGATGATGGCACAGGAGTATATGAAACAGTGGTGCTTATTGGCTTTATTGGTTTCACCTTGCACAGATCCTATCAGGTTAAGACTGTTTCGGAAAATACCTGTGTAGAGTTATCGGGAGGAAAACGACTCAACAGTATCACGATTGTGGCTATGTCGTTGACAAGGCCCAGCATACGTTCGAGACAAGTCCACGTTGGTCTTAACAGCGTGCTGCGTTAATTTCATCCATTGGAATGGATCTCTCGCTGCTTGCTGTTGTTAGAGCCAAGCAGTGAGAGGTCGTAGGTGGTAGGGGTTTCCTTCTCCGAAGAGGTGTTGTTGCAGAAGTTACCGGCCGAAAAGATCGAAAGTGGAGAACGCGCTCCCCAGCAGTCGCCGTAGGATAACCTCTGTTTTAGACGGGAGCTGCAAGCCTAGCGTGTTTAATTCTGATTGGTCAACCGTTGCTAATACCCCTTCCCCCTCCTACCTCAGCACCCGCAAACGCCCTCTCTCCCGCTCGATACGCCATGTGTGCCTGCCGAGTGGGAGAGTTGTATAAAAGGATTCTCCCAGAGTTTGAATGACACATTTCGCCTTAGACTTCTCATCGGAGTAGATTCCTACTAAGTGCGAGACGTACTCCGATGAAGCCAGCCGAACCGATCCACGAACACTGACGATCGAAGAGCCGAACCTCGAAGACCCAAGCCCGAACATTGACGAAGATAACTAGTACAACCAAAGCATTGAACCTGGAAGAACCGAAGATCAAACCTCCGAACCACACATAGTCCACTGAACCCCTCCCCAACAACCTCAGTGCAACAGGGACCTACTGTCCGATAAAAAGTCCCATGAGAAGGCTGGTGACATAAACCCGATGCTCTGGGCATGCCACCTTCGTAGGGTCAGTAAAGACAGTCAGCTGGACCCGTTTGGCTTATGAGCAACGTATTTGGCGGGCCTGTGGCATCGTGTCAGTACCAAACGATTTTGGAGCACCGTGAGGTTCTGTTTTCCCGTGGTCTTGATGTTCATGAGGATTTCCTAATGATAAAGGAAAAGTGTAGCCACCACCAAGCCATCATGGCTTTTGAATTACGTAAGTATAACTCAATATAACCTATGAGGTCGCTTTACATCAATTAATAGCCGACCGCAAGGCGGAATTGTAGCTGGCAGCTACGGAATTTAACCGCCTAGTTAGAAGTTAGTTAACTCGCATACATGTTTTAGAATTTTCACAAGACGTGCAAGTTCCCCCGGCGTTGCTGTACAACGGACATTCTGAATTATGAATTTCAACTTTCCAACCCACTTTTGTTAAAGTAATAAGGCACCGAATAAAGAATTTCATACGCGAGTTCGGTAATAGAATATCTAAAATTTTCTGCTTAGAATTTGCGGACTAAAGAATCTTGTAACCTACGATAACTTTTTCTTTTTTTTTTTTTTCTCGCTGGGAAATGCTTTTATGCACTGACCCCGACCGTGTGTCAGGAGTGTGGAACTCGGCGAACAAGCAGACCTCGCAATACCCACTAAAACCCAGCGGAACCCTATTCATCCATGAATGAAGCACCAGGGGTTCAACTTTCGCATTCATCCTTAGTGTCCCGGATGAATCCGACTGAGGACTCTTGACTACGGAAAGACTTATGCTAACAGACACTGCCTTGTATCTCGCCTCCTCCGGCGGTATGAGCGAGCATTCATTGCAATCTCCCTCCCTCGTTCGTGGTGTTCTGTTCAGTTCATCAGTGAGATGATCGTCTCATAGAAGAGGGCCACACCCGCCCAGCACCTCTCACTTGAAAGCATCGCGCCTACAACGCTGTCCAGTGAAAGGTCCGCGCCGATCAACACAACCAAGAGGTGACGCTGAGGTCCCCAGGCTACACAGTATGCCAAAGTATGCTGTGCCGAGTCGATGGCAGCACCACACTCATGGCAGACCGGTGACTCTTCGCGACCAATTCTGAGCAGGAACTTTCCGAAACATCCGTGTCCGGTCAGAACCTGCACCAATCTGTAGGTGACCGACCCTTGCTTCCTGGAAAGCCATTGTCCCAGGTGAGGGCGGACCGCCTCTTCAGTGGCCAGGATATTACATATGTGCTAGCTGACTCAACAGACTTTTTTCTATCTTAACTATGAAAAATGAATTAGAATTGGTATCTAAACTAATATGGTAAAGAGGGAACATTTGTGTTTCACACAAAAACTACTGGACCAATTTCAATTTTTTTTTCACCATTCAAAAGCTGTATTTTCACTGAGTGACATAGACTTTATCATTTTCACAAAAAAAAAATGAATGATGATGAAGAAAAATGCATTAATGTAACCCAAGGTGTGAAGCAAAAAATCTGTTATCGCGTGCGCTGCGAAAACTATTGAAGATAGAACAAAAAAATGTTCCACAATATTAGAAAACGTATTAATACCTATAAAAAAGTTATCGAAACCGTAGGTCCAAATCGAATCAAATCTAATCAAATCAAAATATCTTCATTCAAGTAGGCATATTACAGCACTTTTGAATCGTCAAATATTTTTTTTTTCTTTTCTTTTCCACACTCTAATTCTAATGTACGTCTGAATGATAATCCAGAACGACTTAAAATCTAAGGTCCAACTAATGAAGTTACGCCACTATGACTACTTTTTTATATTTTAAAATTGAATAAAAGTGCCGACAATAATCGAACCATATTGTTCATACCTCTGTATTATTTCTTATCCTATTAAATGATATAATATTAAAGACCGTTTCATTACCTGTAAAATATTTTTTGAGTGATAAAAATCTAACATTCGATTTAAAAGACATAATGTATTATAAAATGTCAACNAAAGGTATGCTTAGATGGTTTGGGCATGTAGAGAGAATGAATGAAAGGAGACTGACAAAAAGGATTTATGAGTCAAGAGTGAATGCGAAAGTTGGAAGGGGAAGACCAAGGCGAACGTTCCTGGACCAAATCCAGGACATTTTAAATAAGGGTCAGGTCAAGAGTACTCTAAACCGACGAACTTGTATGAAAGGTTTAATGAGAATGAAAGAAGCGAAGGAGATATGCAAGGATTGTGGCAAGTTTCCGGATGTTGTCTCTGCCTACCCCTATGGGAATGAGGCGTGATGCTATGTATGTAATGTATGTACGTATTTTCTCAATATTAGGAAAGTTGGCGGTGAGAATCACCGTGCCTCGAAGAGCACGTTAAACCGTCGATCCTGCGATCAGGCACAGTCTCTCCGCTCGTGTCGTATTACCGTCACATTGGACTACGAGAGTGAAGGAATAGAGAGTGCACTTATGTACTATGCTTGCCAATCCGTACTGGAGCAGTGTGGTGGGTCTAAGCTCTAAAAATCCTCTCCCCTTATAAGTGTGGAAGCTTGTGCTCACCAGTGGTCCGTTAATGGTCTGCTAGATAGCTTTTTTACGAGTAAAATGATACACGAAATTTCATTTATTACATTTATAAGAATTTATTGATACGATATTATCGTATTCATAAGATGAAAGACATAATTTAACCATCGATAAATGTTTTTTGAATACTTTCCGTCTTCCACGATATTGTTGAAGTAATCGGACTCCGACTGGCAGGCTTGAAAGCAATAAACCGACAATAAAATAGGACGTTATTTATAATTTTTCCAATAAAATTGCCTCCGGGCCACTTATCCAAAAAGCAATAAATATAACGGATGCTCGAAATGAAAATCAAACGGCTTTGCTCCGAGATAGCCCTTTGTTTAGTGGTTGAAATTTTTATGTATTTTTACGAGGGAGAAATGTGTAGGTACGTTTGAAATAATACATCCATTTTCCTTGTTTTCTTATAAGGTTCTATGAAATATTGACAATATTGAAGAAGACCATTATATATTCGGCAAAAATCAATATGTGCAAAGGGCGAATATCGGTTATTCGATAGATAAAAATGGTTTAAGTGTAGCGATCAGCGATGATAACAGCAGAGACACTCTAATAGAATATATTACTACTATCACTAAAATAGCGGAAAAGACTAAAGCGCTAACTAAAATACAGGGATATATATAATCAATTGTACATAATAATAAGATTAGACTTTATTAAAATAGGCCATCATAAAACATACATGTAGATTAAGACCCAGTTAACATATATAATAAGCTTAGATTTAAGAATAAGCAGAAATGGAATATGAGTTTAGATATTGATAGATTGTAAATATAAAATAATGATAGATTTTATAGAATAGGTTTAAATAGAATAGTTCAAAAAGATGCCGAAGAATAAATATCTGCAGTAAATGATAGATACCCTATAAAAAGGGCGAATATGTATGTTGATGTTATAGAAAATAAGAAAGCTTCCTTTCTATTAAAAATGACAATGTTTTAAGCATAGACCTACTGTGATAAGAGAACGTTGTGGTATAAAAGAAGAGCAGTGACTAAAATTTATTGGGCCATGTAGAGAGACTGAATAAAAGAAGGCTGACTAAAAGGATTTATGAGTCAAGAGTGAATGGGAAAGTTGGAAGGGGAAGACCAAGGCGAACGCTCCTAGACCAAATCCAGGACATTTCAAATAAGGGCCAGGTCAAGAGTACTCTAAACCGGCTGACTTGTATGAAAGGTATAATGAGAATGAATGAAGTGACAAGTGGAAGGAGGTGGTCTCTGCCAACCCCTATGGGAAAAAGGTGTGTAAACCCACCATGCTACACAATGCGGGTTGAAAGTTTACACATACAACAGAATTTCTTCATCGATATACAAGTTTCCTCACGATGTTTTCCTTCGGCGAAAAGTACAGTTAAACGCATTGCTGGCGTAGTTGTGCAACTACTCGCTTTGCTAGCTAAGGTTCTTATTGGAGCCCTGGTAAGGTGAATTTAGGTAATTAATTTAATTACCTAAATAATATACGTGAACCTGGATTAGGTGGGCTTCGATCATTATTACTTATCACTCTACTAGCAAAGACGATTTGCCAAGCAAGAGATTTGCATTCCGGTTCGATGTTGTGTTGAAACCATAAGAGGTAAATTGTCTCTTAACAGATTTGCATGCTTCCATCTTCAACTGTGTCATCAGGTGTAACTACCAACACTACTAGTACTAACCTATCAGAAATAAAAAAAAACAAAAGTTCTTCAAAGAGCACTCATTGGCATTGATCCAGGTTTCGAAACCGTGACTCTCAACAAGAATTACATACATACATAGCATCACGCCTCATTCCCATAGGGGTAGGCAGAGACAACATCCTTCCACTTGCCACGATCCTTGCATATCTCCTCCGCTTCTTTCATTCTCATTAAACCTTTCATACAAGTTCATCGGCACCTAATGCACACTGTAGTAAATGATTAATTAATAAAATACTATTATAGCGTGAGTCAAGCCCGTTACATTGTATTTTAAACGTAACATAGTCTATTTCCTTTCGATCAATAAAATAAATTCGCTCACAAGAAAATATTCGTCCGGACATTAGTCTTAAATAAGGGAGGGGATGAAGGTAATGGAATAGAACAGAGCGGTAAATGGGTGTATTGTTAGCAATCAGTCAATTCTTTATTTGTTAGATAGATGCCTAATTGCTACATTTGTAACGCAACAGAGCAATAACCACGTGAACAATTTTGAAGTGACACCTCGCTGGCACAATGGTTCGAGTACCCGTTCGCTATCTGATATCTTGGGTTTTAAGTAAATTCCATTATCTAATTTGTCTTAGTCTAGACTGGTGGGTGACTTCGGTCGTGGCTAGTTACCACCCTTCTAGTAAAAACGTGTCGCCAAGCAAATAATTTGCAAGAAATAACAAAACGTTCCGGTACTATGCTGCGTAGAAACCATTACTTAATTAAAAAAATTATGATTATGATTTTATACTGGTCTCATTATACGTAGGGGCCGTCTATTTTATATTAAAAAAATCCTCAAAATTGGTTTAGACATAAAAACGTAATAGATAGAGGCTTTCGCATTAGTAACAATATAAATTATTCATAGCACTGTATCGTTACTAAATGTAAATGGTACTTTTAAGATTTGTTTTAAAGCTAACATGCCAAACTCACTTCATTCCTCTTGGGTGAATCCGATTGAGGATTTATGCAGGCGGAACCACTTGCATAAATATGCACTGTTGAGTACAGCGTCTTCTTTGACGCTGAGAGGGACTGATGCCTCCCCTTTCCCTTTCCCTTTCCCTTTCCCTTTCCCTTTCCCTTTGCTTTTGCCTTTCCCTTTGCCTTTGCCTTTCCCTTTCCCTTTGCCTTTGCCTTTGCCTTTGCCTTTCCCTTTCCCTTTCCCTTTCCCTTTCCCTTTCCCTTTGCCTTTACCTTTCCCTTTGCCTTTCCCTTTGCCTTTCCCTTTGCCTTTCCCTTTGCCTTTCCCTTTCCCTATCCCTTTCCCTTTTCCCTTAAAAGCGTAGGAGTGAATGACTTTCGGTAATCGATATAGAATAAATTAAAAATGTATATTGTAATGATGGTACTAAAACCAAAACCTACACCCGACTGAGTTTGTTGTGTGCTTTTTTCAGAACAGGGCGCAAAGGAACCTTCGTAAATTTAGGTTGTAAGTCTCTATTATGATCATCAGGCGTAAATTGAAATAATGTATGAAAAAAAAACTATATTTGACGATTCAAAAGTGCTTGTGTAAAGATAATTTGAATTTGAATTTTCCCTTAACCTTTATTCAATTAAATTTGGCGTATTACTCAAAAATTACGGTGAAACTAAAAGGGTATTGAAAAGGTACAACAATGTCCATTGGCGTTAACAATATATCAAAATATTTACATACAACAGTTAATAAAATGCACAGTATGCTTAACACCTAAAGGCGTTACTTCAAGTGACACAGCAGGTTACGAGTTACCGGCTCTTAAACTAAGTTATGAAATATAATAACTCTACCAAGCACATAACCGTTACTTACGAGCTAGTGTAGACAATAGACAAGACATTGGCTTTCGTAGACGTGTCATACTAGCTAATCCACGCAACTTTATCTGCTTCACATCAGAGAGAGAACAAGTTTGATAAACACGAAAAAGATAAGAAGACGTGTGAAAATGACGCATGCCGTGGCGAAGCGTTGCCACGTCGCCTCTTTTTTCATATCTCTCGCCGCACATACCTTTAGTGTATACAGTTATTAACTACAATAAATCGATAACCCCCGTCGTTTGCTTGTCACAATAGTGCACGTTGTTCAGTCGTAAAAACCATACATTAGATAGCCACTTTCGGCTAACCATATTCCTGTTCCTGTTCCTGTTTCCGGGTTTCCTGCAAACAACAGTTAGTAAATTGGTGACAAGTAGGCGGCGGAGCGTTGGAGTGAAGAATCTGGTGGCATTTTCATTTATCCTGAACCGGCAAGTCTTCGCAATAGTGAGCTTACGAAGGGGCTCACACCATTGATGTTTTAACTTGTTCTCCAAGGCACGGGTGTGGAGCACCCCAGGGGACTCCCAGGACCTAATGCCTATGGCCGAATAAGTTGACCACTAGACCAATGATTTCCAAATTTTCCGAAAATTCCGAATAACTATCGTAAAAAATATCTATATCCATTGATAAACTGTCGCAAGTGTACCTCGCTAACAACTGTGAAAGTTGAGCGCGACGTTTCTTTGCATGCACTTTAGGGATGTTATGAGAATACGATATTTGGTTGTCTCCTCGCTTCTTTACGAGGCGATAAAGTTTAAGCATTTACAAGACTTTATTGTTTTATATTAACCTAGTTGTAAAGGCAGTAGACCGATAGTTAATATTTCTATACACTGTTATACATTTGCTATGAGACTTTGTTGGTTTTTTTCTGAATTGTATTAACGTTACTTATTTACCATACATTTATCTAGGAAGTTATATCCCTAATTGTTATTTGGAATCCATCTTTGTCCTTTTCAGTGATGATAAATCTGCATTATGATTTTTGGGATATAGCAGAGTTTAATTTTTAATTGTTATTCTAAAGAATATTACGGCTGAGTTCGAAACTCTGGTTGTACTGACAGTGCCTGATGTACGGTGATAAATAAATTTATTGTGTTCAATTTGATGGCTAACAGTGAAATATTTTCCCTAAATTATAAGCTTACATTCATAAACAGAAGAAAAAAAATTCAAATTTTTATCCGAGAAGTCATTGGAATTTGCATTTATTTACTTAAAAGTTAGATTAATTAATAAATTTATTTATATCAATAAATCATGAAAATTTCATTATGTGATATCTGATAGTTTATTAGAATTTGATGTTTTAATAAAGGGTCTATTTGATGTGACCTTAGCACTCATTAAAGTGTAAGCAGACGAAGTTAGACAGATCAGCTTGTATAACACATATGTGTGCTTATATTAACCTGGATTATCTCAAACAATCACACATTTCGTTGTTGAAACAACTGCAATAATTTATTGGTCTATATATAACATCTGTGACAACATGTTTGTCAATGTATACTGAAATAACATTGAGAAGCATGTCCTCTAGTATATACAGTTGCTTATAATAACACGATGTTAACGTTTAATATATTATGTATATATTATGCATTGTATTGTGACTTCACCTTGATTTAGGAAACTTGTGAATTTGAGAGAACTCTATCCATTAAAGACTCGCTACTCTGGGTGGATACTTGGATACAGATATAAGCGAGATATCACTATTTTTTTACGAAATATCCAAAACTCTGGGTCCGAAGGTTTTAAAATTTGGCATAGTCACTCTAGTCGCAATGTAGACACTCACTAAAAACAGGTTTCCCTATATTACTACGTCATCGGGATATATAAACAAAAAACAATCAATTACAGCGAGACGCTATTTGTACAATTTCCCTTATATATATGCCTTTTGTGACGTAGACTCACAGAGAACTAGTTTCAAAAAATGTCCTTTGTATTAAGAACTATGAGGGTAACGTCGCGGGTAACAGCTAATATAATGAAAAATCTAAAAAAATGGGGTGTGGCTGTTTTGACGCTGGATTATATCCGGCTCGAAGGACCAACTATTGGCGCTATATATACAACTCTTCGGACTGGTATATTATAGACCAACTTCTATCCTATAGTTTCGAATGATCAGCCTTTAAGGACGTATGCTCAACTATTCGGACTGAGGTAATATCGGCCAAAGGCAATTAGTTGTTTACTTTTACTGCTTCTATCATCCCACTCGCTTCTTCTCGAAGGCTGTACGTCGGAAGGCCATTGTTCGCAGCTGACCTCTTAATTTGGCAGTCTTCGTCCTTCGTGCTGGCCGGGCGTCGTCACCACAGGGCTGGCGGGAGTATGTTAATATATTCTCCGTTATATATCTAGATGATGTGCCTCGATAATCACTGCGAACTCGGAGGGGTTTCTCGACGAAGTTCTCAAAGTTATCCCTGCGATCTCGGAGTCCTTTAATGATGGCGCACATTTCGAACCTTTCTACGTATGGATCATTTTGCTGTCGTAGAAAGCTATTGCGTTATTGTTTTAAAATCTTAGCAATATCCTTACGCAAATATTTACTAAAGATCCTTAAAATATTTTTAGTAACAGGCTGTGTTATATTGGCGGCCGTTGGTTGAACGTGATTACGTCTCGTAACGGGGCTTCCCCTTCTGCCGCGCGCGATGTGTAACAGTCCTTACTAAGTGTAATATATTCGTTGATCTTTTAGCTATCCAGTGGTATAAATAAATTTTAGATGGACTTGATAGATATGTAGCTACAATACCAAATCCGATCCCCCGATTTTCATGTTTTTGAATTGCCTCCCAATGACTGTGATTTTAAAGTCGTATTCAGGTTAAATAATGTTTGTAGAAATGTCCGTTATAGACAGTGAAATCATCTAACTGATGAGACCCAAATTGGACACATAAGAAAGTCAATATTGCGAAGATGGTATTATACCACTAAACATACTTAATCACTCATTATGAGATCATAAAAATTATTTGAGATTGAATTTAAATTTAGCCGCAATACCTTTCGTAATGTAGAGAACTATGCAGGTGATACCATTGGAAAGAGAACATAAATTTGGTAAGACTCTTACCTGAAAGTTCTTAAATAGGCTCTACTTTCTCCTTTTCAATTAAAGTAAAAAGTAGCCACGACCAATAACCTTATAATAGAACCTTATAATAGGATAGAATAGACTTAAAACTTATTGCGTTTGACTTGAAATAAAGCAAACTGGCTTCTACCGCAATAAAGACGTCCTCTAATGATTTCTCCACATTCCCAAGCGATTTGAACTACGCAGGTACCACCGCCGAGCTAGTTACCAAAAATATTAGTTAACCAAGTGTCAAGGAGTTGTTTGAAATGAAATTTATATCCATCAACGACGGTGAATGCCCGAGAAAGATTTCAAATGGACTACGTGAGAGGAAAACTTTTCTACTTTGGGTTACTTTGTGTCCAACTTCGATTAAAGTTTCCAAACAGGTATCTCAATTAAATATTGAAGATGATTAATGTTATCAAAAAACAAAGGTAAAATGTTGGATGTATCTGTTTAAGATTTCAACATTAATAAATTAAACCTTACTTAAGAGGTTATAGATGTAATTAGAATGTTGTAAAAGTCCTTTTTTTCTTGAAGTTTTATGTTTCATAAATATTTGACAAGAAACTGTAACATTCGGTTTAAGTAAAATAAAATATATGATATAAGTTTTGTATTAACCATAAAAAAAAAACAATTAGAATAGATGCGTCACAAGCCCACCGCTTAGGCTGATCGTGTCTCTCTTTCGCTTGTGCCGCGCTTGCATGCTCGATCCAGGCGAAACGTGACATTGATTTATTCTTTTTCATGCCTGCAGCTGGAAACCATCGATTTATAAGACGTTATCACGACAAAAAAATATTGAATAAGCTTTTATTATTCCCTGGCCTACATCTCCCTCTTTAAGAAACTCTTTTCAACTGATTTTTATTCGCAGGATTCCATGTAAGTAGGTTTTACTGTTTATTGATTTAACAACGAATACCTCACGCAGTAATGACTTATTTAAGACTGAGACTGGTTGATGACATTTGGGGTATAAGGAATTATCATTAGATCAAAGCAAAGCGTGATTTGTGTAGTAAATAAAACACCTCTTCAAGTACTTATACGTTGTTCAGATCGTTTTTTTCTTTGTCACTTGATATCAAATACGTCTACTTTTGTCACCGGAGACCCGTATCTACGTTTATTTGATTCGCGAAATCAATTTCCTCTCTCGCAGCGGTAACTTAATATTCCCATTACCGATCTGTTAGGGTTTTTTATTCTTTGGCGTACCGTCTCAGCAATAAATCTCTCTGGACGGTAATTTCAATTGTATTTTTAAAGGGATTTTTTAAAATATATCGAATGCACTATTGTTATTCAAAATTAGGATTAAAATCTATCAGCGCTTCAATTTAATTCAAAAATAATTTATTTAAGTTCGCCTTTACACAGTTAGAGCTTGATTGTGATCACACCTGATTGTCTAAACCATCTAAGCATACCTGTCTCAATTTTAGTCACTACGTCTTCTTTTATACCACAACGTTCTCTTATCACACTATTTCTTGTTCTGTCACCCAGTTTTAATCCACACATACTTCTCAACGCTCTCATCTCTACCACATTTATTATACTTTTGTGATTCTTCTGCCATACCCAACTTTTACTACCATACATAAGTTTTGGCACCGACAATCCTGCATGCACAGCCAGTCTGGCCCTTTAAGACACCATTTGGCTATTCTTAAAGGTGTGCAGAGTACCATTTACCATATTCCCTGCATTCACTCTCCTTTCAATATCACTTTCACATGTTCCATCTTTTGTAAATTTAGATCCCAAGTATACAAATTCTTTCACCTCTTCCACTTGTTCCCCATCTATCAAAATATTGCCATTCATCATTCACTTGATCATCAGCGTAGAGTAAACATTTGATGAGAAATTCATTCATTCTTAACAAATTACGGATGACAATAAAACGCGGCCTGACAATCTAAGAGATAGTAGATTAGCGCGTTTCCATCTTAGACTGTATCACCACTTACAATCAGCAATAAAATAAACATTGGTATAAAGACCAATCTGATATTGATAATTTAATTGATAGGACACCTATAACATACGTGAAGTGACGAGTATGAAATGGGCAGCAGAAGAAATGCTGATTCACACTTACTATGAAGGTGTCTTGATGAATAAACTCCTTTCGGGAAATATAATACTTATAAGTGCCAATCGCCAATATTTATGTGAAACATATGTCTTCTTTTCATGTATTTTAGTAACGGTACAAGGAAAGGAATACCTTGAGTAACTGAAGCGATGGTTACCAATTTAATGAAGCCTAAATCAAAATAAAACAAATAAATTTCTGAATATGGTACACATATTTGGTGGTTTTTAAATAAAATATTACAAGGAAATAATGTTATCGTGAAATATTACACGAGATAATATTAGTTATTCGGATACAACTCGGTTTGGCTGCGTTCGGGAAACTACGCCAGATATTTACGTCCGATACTCCTCAGTGCCGGAAGCTCTTCAAACAGTGCGTGTTGCCAGTGATGAACTTTGGCTCCGAAACGTGGTCGCTGATTATGGGCCTCATACGAAAGCGCAGAGTCGTTCACCGTGCGATGGAGAAGGCTATGCTCTACGTGATCAAATCAGAAATGAGAAGATCCGTAGCAAAAGCAAAGTCACTGATATAGCCCTACGAATCGCGAACCTGAAGTGGCAATGGGCGGGACACATAGTCCGAAGAACCGATGGACGTTGGGGTCCGAAGGTGCTGGAGTGGCGACCCCGCATCGGGCGGCGCTGTGTAGGGAGACCCCCCACAATGTGGACCGACTACATAAAGAGGGTCGCCGATAGCCGCTGGAACCAGGCGGCGCAAGATCGGGTCTTGTGGACATCATTACGTGAGACCTATGTCCAGCAGTGGACGTCCATCGGTTGAAGTGACGTCGACGACGACGACGAAATAGTGTCACTTATTTTTAATTATTGCAAAATTTTACATTGCTATCAAATATCGTAAGGCGGTATTCCTTTATATGTTTCGGTAATTTATTAAATATTTTTTTTCCCATCACGCAAACATTTTAATTAAAAAAAGAACTTTTATGATCGGGATATCGAAATCTGTCTTTGCCCATTTAAGTCTTTTGAAAAGGTTATAATTATTTTTGAAGTGAAACTTCTTTAGGCACACGGAGGTACAATTTTTACGGATGAAAAGCGCGAGTCACGAAATTTTGCAGCTTTTTTTGCGAATTCGTTTAAAGGTCAGGTAGTTCTAATAAATATTTACAAATAATATGTGTCATTTTAATTTACCAGTCGTCATTCAATAATTTATAAAAAAACAAAATTTAATTGTTAATTTCTAATATTCACAAAAAAACAATTCTTTGAAATATTTGTATTGATTTTCGGCACTTTTAATATTTTAATGATAATTAAATTCATAACACATCTCCCCTTTTCCCTCCCTTTAAGTTACGGAAATCAAAAGTTTTAGATTTGTATACATAAATACAAGATTTAAAAATTAGTTGGCCAAAAAAGTTTCACTTTTACATGTGTACTTTGTACGCACGCACTTTCATTTTTTTTATCACAATCCCAGTTTGAATACAACAAAGTCACAGTCAGAATTATTGATGTTTAGTGAATCTTAAGTAAACTATCAAATTTGTCTCAATATATGTACACTTAAAACGCGTTTCTCATATGAGATGACATTGTTTAAATGAAACAACTTTACAAAGTTAAATTTACATTAAAATCGCCACACCCGGGGTCGAACCCGAAACCCTTATACCACCGCTTCACACATAATTCACCTTTCAAATATTGCAATGCAGCAACAAACGTAAGGTCATTGGCATTTGAATACAGACAGTTATAGATTTTGCCAAAAATCACACTCTTACTGTAAGCCGATGAGGAGTTCCATTGATCTTCATATTTAACTACAACTAGCACTTGACCATACCGAAATTACGGTAGGCGACTCAAATATCTAGATAGCTTATAGAAGATACTGCCGAATATCGTTGATTTGCTTCTAAGAATTGAAAAGTTCCGTCACTTTGTCATGGATTCTATCATCATAACCTTACCAAAATATCACAAAACAACCCTTGAAGTATATTCTTTCTAATAAAAAAGAATCATCGAAATCGGTTGGCGTGATCTTGAGTTATTCGTCCATTTGTCGCGCACATGCTTACGCAAATTTAAGATTTATCCGATTTTGTCATGGATGCCATCATCAGAACTGGTTTAAAAAAAATGGGAGCCTATGAGGAGCACCACCTTTCATTTAAAAATAAAATCATCTAGATCGGTCGGCCTAGTCAGGAGATATGCGATAACAAACATAAAAAAAAATACAGACGAATTGATTGAAACCTCCTCCTTTTTTTGAAGTCGGTTAAAAAAAAACGTACATCCGACTGAGTTTGATGTGGGCTCTTTTCAGATCAGGGCGCGAAAGAACCCTCGTAACTTTAGATTGTAAGTCGTTTTTAATGTTATCATCAGTCATGCGTTTAAATAATATATGAAAAAAAACGATATTTGACAATTCAAAAGTGCTGTAATGGGCCTTTTTATTCATAGCGGGGGAAGATACCCGATAACTTGAGTCAGGCTAGCGGGTTATGTGGGGTTGTATCCACTAAAACCCCCTCGGCTATCTACCTCTGCACATGTATGATAGCTCCGGGTTCTCTGACAAAATTCGCCGAAGCTACCCTCGTGCAAAAGTCCATAAGCCTTATCCAGGAAGGATTTCATTCCCTACCGTGAATTGTCTCATCATCGTCATCATGAATCCACTGTCGCAGTGACAGAGATGGACTTCCCAGGATCGCTCTCAGCAGTGAAAAGCCCCTAGTCTCACTGCTTGTAACCCAGATGTCCCATTAATCCAGGAATTACCATTTTTTTCTTTAGTCTTCTGGTAAGTCTACACCGCTTTATTGCCTCTTGTTCCGGTAGAATTGCCGATTCTTCGGCGTTCTCGTTCAGCGGTCTCCTTTTTAACCATAACGGTTTCGCAGAAGGAGATCACCGCCCGCCAACATCCTACATCTGCCAGCATAGCTCTAGCTACAGATGCAAGGGAGCTGTAATAAAGATATTTTGACTTTGACTACATGTAATGTTTTTTTATTGTTGACAAGTTGTTAGCACTTTACTGTGACCACACCTGATGGTAAGTGATATAGTCTTAAATGCACGCTAATGTGTTAAGAGGAAATTTACCTCTTATTGTTTCTAGATAGTATCGTACCGAAACACAAACTTCATGCTCAGTGGTATCTCTTTGCAGGTAGGGTGATAACAAGTCACGGGCGAAGCCTCCCATCAGGAAAATAAGAAAATGCTAGCAAAGCGAGTACTTGCACCACTGCGCCAGCGAGTCAGTCAAAGCTACTGTTCCAGCGAGGTAATAATATACTTTACGTGGAAAATATAAAAAGTTATCTATTGTTGTTGAACAATGGAAAATTTCTCGACAGAATAACAAGCTATCAAGAAATTGCGTCCTCAACTTGTCTTCAAAGAACACACTAAGCAACTATTCCCCAGTATACACCGCAAAGTCTCATAAAGCTGTCAAACATGACTTAAGCAAATACAGGCATAGAATAACTGCATAACAGAGGCAACAACATCTTAGACAGAGTAAGTTAGTATTCAATATTACACTGACTTATATGATTGTGCGTTTTTAACCTATCTAATCTATTATTATAAAGCTGAAGGGTTTGTTTAAACGGGCTTATCACAAAAACTATAAATCTGATTTACAAAATTATTAAGGCAGAGATCGCGTCCTTCCTCTTGCCACGATCCTTGCATATCCTTCGTTTCTTTCATTCTCACTAAACCTTTCATACAAGTTCGTCTGTTTAAAGTACTCTTGACCTGGCCCTTATTTAAAATGTCCTGGATTTGATCCAGGAACGTTCGCCTTGGTCTTCCTTTTCCAACTTTCGCATTCACTCTTGACTCATAAATCCTTTTAGTCAGTCTCATTTCTTTCATTCTCTCTACATACCCAAACTATCTAAGCATACCTTTCTCAATTTTAGAAAAGAAAAGAAAGAAAGAAAAGAAAAAATCTTTATTCGGGACAATTGTAAACTTATACTATATTAATATATTAATATCTTATACAAATATATTTCATTAATGTATAGATATATAAATTAATGAAATATATATGTGCAGATGTTGTGCAACTTCCACACAGCCCCGAAAAGGCAGAACAGCTCGGTATTGCCGTGTGCCATAAACCTGACATACGGTACCGATTTTCAGCTGCAGCCCTATAGCCAGCTCTGACGTCACGGACTTTTAGTCACTACATCTTCTTTTAAACCACAACGTTTTTTTATCATACTATTTCTTACTCTGTCACTCAGTTTTAATCCACTCGAACTTTTCAACGCTCTCATCTCTACCGCATTTATTTTACTTTTGTGATTCTTCTGCCATATCCAACTTTCACTACCATACATAAGTGTTACCAACACTCCAGCATGCACAGCCAGTCTGGCCCTTTGAGACACCATCTCGCTATTCATGAAGGCCCGCAGGGCACCATTTACCATATTCCCTGCATTCACTCTCCTTTCAGTATCACTTTCACATGTCCTATTTTAAGTAAATTTAGATCCTATGTATACAAATTCTTTCACCTCTTCCACTTGTTTCCCATCTATCAAAATATTGCCATTCATCATAGATTCATCTTTTTTAAAAAGGATAACTTTCGCTTTGTTTACATTCACTTTCATTCCTTTCCCTTTCAAAGCTTCATTCATAATATTTACCATCTCCTGTAGCTCATTAGCGGATGATGCAAGTATTACTTGATCATCAGCGTAAAGTAAATATTTGATGAGTAATTCATTCATTCTAAACCCATACATACTTTCTTTTAAATCTGTCAAACAGTTATCCAAGAATAGGTTGAACAACTATGGTGACGCATCACATCCCTGTCGAACATCTCTTTCGACAGGAAACCACTCCGTGTACGATCCGTTTATTCTGACACAAGTACTAGAACCCTTATGGAGAGACTTCAATGATTGAGTCAGATTACCGCTCACCCCATACGTAGATAACGTTGACCACAGCTCATACCTCACCACTCAATCATAGGCCCTTTCTAAATCTACAATTATGATGCTTTTTTTTAAGTTTAATAGGATCGGTGCACCATTGAAGACTATTTCAAAATCGAGAATTTTCGCTTTTCAGAGCTTCCGCTGAGTAAACAGTTAATGTTTCACAAAAATCATGTATGACATAATTGTATCTTTTTAAAAGTTAAAAAAGTCTAATACTGTATATATCTATCTTTTAAGCTTGGCTCAATATCAGCTTTTATTATGGTAATGAAATATGCTCCTTTCCTGTATCTTCAGAGAGCTAACAGAGGTTTTGATTCGATTCGTTCGAGTTTAGGAAATTGTATTTCTAATTTGTCTGTGTAGGGCGTGGTGGCAGGTTTCGGCCATGGCTAGTTCTCACTTTATTAAGAAACACGTCCTAAGTTGAAACAAACCGCCTATTTGTTCTAAATTGGGGCACGAGATAAGTTTCATTTCAATTTATAATAAAAACAATTGTATTTATTTTGAACCGTGTATAGGTGTGTGTGAGTGTGTTTGCGTATAATTAGTAGGAATAAATAGGTTTTTTATATGCGATCGGCAGCAACAGGAAACTTTTAAAATTAAATTGCAATATAAGTATATAACACTTTGAATACACTTATTAAACTTTGGTAGTCAAATTTACATTTTGGACCAAAGAGCGACGAGATTGGAATTACTTTATAGAATATTCTTGTAAAAAATATTAACATATCTCTATTTAATTTTACAACTTTAATAACGTATTTCTATAATCCTTACAACAAAATGGAGTAAAATCCCGCTCCTGCTAATTAATGGGAGCTAATAAGAGACTTAACGAAGCTGTCAAATGCAGAAGCTATACAATACAAACAGAACATTCCACTGCAAGATTATGGGACAAAGCCGAGGATTTTGCGTGGACTCTGTACCCGTGGGTGTTATGACAATTCAGTATTTCCGCTTTCATAAACATTCATATCTATTTTACTAATCCTAACTAATATTATAAAAGCGGAAGTGACTGTTTGTCGCGCCATTATGCCAAAGGTACTAAACCGAGTTAGATGAAATTTGGTATACACATAGTCTAGAGTTTGAGAAACACTGCATTCATATATTTACCTAATTTGAAAAATAATTGGTCTAAATTTAGTGGTAGCTAGCATTTAGTGTCTAAAGTAATATCATAAAGAGAAATATTTGTGTTTTTATAATATATGTAAAATATTTATGTATTTGTGCAAATGGCGGGCTTAAAACTACCTTTATCTAGCAGCCAACCTTTCTAGTGTTAGAAAAGTCGTTGGTAGATGTGCATTACAGTGTTAAAGAAAAAATACAGAGATAGACAGAAATAAAGAAGAAAATATTAATAATAATTAAAGCTAGGTGTAAACTATGACATGGACAGCAGTGATAGCAACACCATAATTAATTAAACAAAAAAAAGCGATAATAGTTATAGTTGAGGTCATTCAAGCAGTCACGTACTTCTTAAGTAAATGCCTTTTTAGTTGGGCTTTAAATGAAATATTTATGTGTTGCGGATGATCTAGCGAGCCTAGCGCGTCGCCGGCGACGACTAATTCTGATTGGTCACCCGTCGGCGTCCCCTTACCCGCGACTACCTCAGCACCCGCGATCGCCTTCTTTCCTGCTCGTCGCGCCGTATGTACGTGCCGAGTAGGAGAGTTGTATAAAAGGCCTCTCCCAGAGTTTGAATGTTTTCGCTGTAGAGTTGCAAGTTGCAAGATTATCTAGACGATAGAAACGCCTGGGAGTGAACGAATTGCTCGAATTTTAATTAAAATATAGTAAACTAATATGATATTGTAATGATGATGGTAACAAAAAAATACCCGACTGAGTTAGTTGTGGGTTCTTTTCGGATCAATGCGCGAAGGAACTCTCGTAAATTTAGGTTGTAAGCCGTTCTTGAGTATCATCATCAGAATCAGAGTGTGGGAAAAAAATATAATTTGACGATTCAAAAGTGCTGTAATATGCCTACTTGATTAAAGATATTTTTGATTTTGATTTGATTTGATAGACTCCAGAGCGGAGTAGATCCCCTACTAAGCGCGACTTGTTATCGATCAAGACCCTATATATCTGCCGAACCCAAACCCGAAAAACCGAACATAGAAACACTAAAACCTGATGACCAAAGCTTGAACACGAACAAACCGATCCCCCAAGAACTAAAGACCGAACATTGAAGCACCGAACAACGATGAAGCAAAGATCCAAACCCGCAACAACGAAGCCTTAAGAACCCAATACAGTCCACTGAACCCGAAGGGATTTGTCTGAACCTAAATCCCTCCCCAACGGTATGTATATATGTTTGTAACGTTTTCACACAAAAATAGCTAGACCAATATCAAAAATTTTTTCTCCATTAGATTATATTGGGCCATATTACTTTCCCAAAAAAAAAAATAGGGATCCCCAATAGATAGAACAAAATAATGTTCTACAGTATAAAAGATCGTATTAATATCTGCAAAAAGTCCGCGATACCATATATCCAACTACTCTAGTTAAGCTACTGTAATTACTTAACTGTAACGTAAGTGTCGTTAATATTCATACCTATCAATACCTATACAATAGTCAGTATTCATATTTATCCTATTAAATGATATTTTATTAAAGACCGTTTCAATCCCTGTAAAGTACTTTTTAAACTCCATTCAAATCAAAAATGTCAATCCAAGAAAATAAGCCCGGCTTAGTAGACTTTCCATTGCCACCGGATTGGTGTCTACGTGGGTAAAACCCACCATTCAAAGTGATTTGTGTTCTTGTATGATGCTGTGTAGAAATCATAAGTGGTAAAATGCCTTCAGTGGAAACATGGGCCGTGTTGAGATCTTTACAGAGATGCCGAATTGACTACCGGTACATACACGTCTTGAAGTGCTTGTACGAAAACGTCACCATGTCAGTCCGTATACAGGACCAAAGCACAGCGTCTATCCAACTGCAGCGTGGAGTGCGACAGGGAGATGTAATCTCCCCGAAGCTCTTCACTGCGGCGCTGGAAGACCTTTTTAAGCTTCTGGAGTGGAACGGTCTGGGCATCAACATCAACGGCGACATCACTCATTTACGGTTTGCCGATGACGTAGTCATTATGGCAGATACTCTCGGAGATCTCAATACAATGATCGATGACCTCAGCAGAGTTTCTTAACAGGTGGGCCTGAAAATGAACATTTATAAGACGAAAATTATGTTTAATATCCGTGTACCACCACACCCAATCATTGTTGAGAACTCAGCTCTCGAAATTGTAGACAAGTACACATACCTGGGACATTTAATCCAGCTAGGTAAGTCCAATTACGAGAAGGAGGTCAACCGCTAAATCCAACTCGGTTGGGTAGCGTTCGGGAAACTACGGCAGATATTTTAAGTCCGATATTCCTCAGTGCCTGAAGACCAAAGTCTTCGAACAGTGCGTGTTGCCAGTGATGACCTACGGTTCTGAGACATGGTCGCTGACTATGGGTATGCTCGGAGTTTCTCTACGTGATCGAATTAGAAATAAAGAGATCCGTAGTAGAACCAAAGTCACCGACATAGTTCTACGAATCGCGAACCTGATGGCAATGGGCTGGGCACATAGTCCGAAGAACCGATGGACGTCGGGGGCCGAAGGTGCTGGAGAGGCGACCCCGCATCGGACGGCGCAGTGTTGACAGACCAGCCACAAGGTGGACGGATGATATAAAGAGGGTTGCTGGTAGCCACTGGAGCCAGGCCGCACAAGATCGGGCCTTGTGGACGTCATTACTTGAGACCTATGTCCAGTAGTGGACGTCCATCGGTTGAAGTGACGACGAAAATGCCTCATACCAAATTAGCGATCTCAAACAGATTCATCTGTAACCATCAAGTGTGAACACAGTCAAAGGCTAGCCTGTCAGCCATAAAATGTATTAATAATGAGAAAGAAAAAGATTTATTCTCTACACACCGTTTTGTAAATTACATAAAACCATAAAGGTTGAAGGCGTAAATAAGATAAGGTAACCACTCAGGCTTACATGAGATTCATATAATAATCCGGCGGCTCAGTTGACTCTTAAAATTAAACTTAAAATGCTTATGCTATACCTAATTAAATTATTGAATTAGTAATATAATCATACATATCAGAAAATACGATTTCTGTAAACTCAATAAAATGAAAATGTTTCAAACTATTTTCTTTCTCAAATTTTATATTTAACATATATTAGAAAAAGAATTTGATGTTGAAAGAATATAATGAATATTTAACTTAGTATGTGTGTTTGTTACGTTTTCATGCAGAAACCGGAAAATTTATTGTGTTTAGTTTTTGTATAGAGATTGATCAAAGTCTGGGGAAAGATAGGCTACTTGTATAAAACTGAATGATATAACTGCTGAAGGAGTTGAAATGTGGTGGTAAATATAATACAAAGCAACGTCTACCGCGAACTAAGTCCTGAGTCAAAGTTAATAATAAGATTTATGCGGAAATTTTTGATTTTGCATACATTGAGTTACCACAACATCGACGTCGAGCGATGACGGGAATATAACTAAATTTGAATACAGCTCATCACGTGTCATATCGGGTTACCAACATAGTTTCAGTTTGGTCTGTACAAGGAAAGCTAAAAGCTTGGTGGTTGACAGAATCCAATCTGCTAGTATGCCAGTTGATATTGCTGTGCCCATCATGACTTTATTAAAAAGGACAAGAAATATATTTTATCAAAATTGACTGTATATATCACCTCATTTATCAACATAAAGAGTCGTCTTTATTTATTTACTCACTTACTCATCATTTCAACTGACGGCCTTTGACTGGTGGACAAAGGTCTCACCTAATAATCCCACTGTGCCCGATTTTGTGCCGCCTGGCTCCAGCGACTAATGTCGATCCTCCTTATATCATAGGACCATTTTTTTGGGGTACCTTCGAGCTCCAACGTCTATTGGTTCTTCGGACTATTGGCGTTCTTAGGGCTATGTCGGACTTAGGTTCTTCTACGGATCTCCTTATATCTGACTTAATCGCGTAAAGAAACTCCAAGCATAGCCCTCTCCATCGCAAGCTGTGTGACTTTGAACTTTCGAATATAGCCCATAGTCATTGACCACTTTTTCGGTGCGTAGGTGATCTGTGGCAACACGCATTATTTGAAGACTTTGGTCTTCTGGCATTGAGGGATAAAGGGACAAAAAGGTTTTACATTGCTTTCCAAACGCAACCGATTTGCATCCGGCGCTAGACCTCTTTGTCGAAATTGGACCTACTTAGCTAGACTATGTGTCCCAGGGAAGTATACTTGTCTACACTTTCAAGTGCTGAGTTCTCAACGATGACTGAGTGGAGTGGTAATGCTTGAAACATCGTGAGTACCAAAGATGGCTTCATCTCTCTCCGATCATCTCAGATTTCCGAATAAGACTATTAGAGTGAAGGAATAGAGAGTGCACTCGTATACTATGGCTGCCAAGTGGAGCCAAGCCCGCAGTAAAGCAGTGTGTCGAGTATATTCTCAAAAATCTCTCTCTCCTATGAGTATGAGTGAGTAGGCCTGTGCCCAGCAGTAAGACGTAAATGGGCTGTTACTTCTCTTACCTTAATAAGTACACAACCATATACGTATAAATAGTGCGATAAGAGAACGTTGTGGTATAAAAGAAGATGTAGTGACTAAAATTGAGAATGGCGTGCTTAGATGGTTTGGGCACGTAGAGAGAATGAATGAAAGGAGATTGACAAAAAGGATTTATGAGTCAAGAGTTAATGGGAAAGTTGGAAGGGAACCAAAGCCAACGACCGAATCCAGGACATTTTAAATAAGGGCCAGGTCAAGAGTACTCTGAACCGACGAACTAGTATGAAAGATTTAATGAGAATGGAAGAAGCGAAGGAGGTATGCAAGGATCGTGGCAAGTGGAAGGACGTGGTCTCTGCATACCTGTATGGGAATGACGAATGCTATGTATGTGTTTATATAAAATCTAGATTTTCATGAGATTTCCTTTCCAACTGGCTCTGAAAATATGATGTTAAAAAAAATGTCAGGACTATTTTGTATTATCTATAACCTGGTGTGAAGTAAATTTTAATAAACTATAATTCTACAATATATGAAAGCTTAAAAATACTGTATTACCTCAAAGATTTCGCTTTATTTTTTTACATTAGATTGGAGTTCATTCACCTGGTTTCAAAATTAAAGTCAGTAAAACAGAAATATTTAAATTCAGACCAACTCGTTGGTTTATTCGCGCATTAATTTTCTAAAAGTTATAATGTAATAGTTCTGTTTACACAACACAAGTTTTACATAGTGGAAAGTTACTGTTTCACCCGTATAGTAATATACAAGTTATAGTGTAGAAACTTTGACTGTAAATGAATAATAGCGAAGCCGATTTGCGGTTTTTAACCTTATTGTCACAGCAGAATATGAAAGTTATTTTTTTGTACAACTTATCATAAACCTCGATGGACCGAAGCGGGGGATATGGTATCCCCCATATATGACTTTTAATTTAGTAAGTTGGCTATTAGAAGTGCTACTTTCTCCATATTTTTTAAATTTAAATATCTTTTTCCATTTTTTAACAAACAACCTAAATAGTTGATAGTGAATATTGTTGGACTATAAATTATTAGGTGGCAACACTGATTGCTCAAAAATATTTGGCAACAGTTACAATTACTAAAAACATTGTGCAATACGAGGTCACTTTAACGAGTGGAACAATCGAGTCATAGAGTCTCTCGTGTTACCTTATGCTGCGGTTGTTTTAGGAGAGATAGTGCTAAATTGTGTGAATTCAAATATTGAAGAAGCTATTATCTAATAGTGAATAAAATAAAAGTTAATTTTCTACAAATATATAAATTCAGAATTCAGAGTCACCGACATAGTCCTGCGAATCGCGAACCTGAAGTGGCAATGGGTGGGGCACATAGTCCGAAGGACCGATGTGCGTTGGGGACCGAAGGTGCTGGAGTGACGAGCCCGCACCGGACGGCGCAGTGTAGGCAGGCCCCCCACAAGGTGGACCGATGATATAAAGAGGGTCGCCGGTAGCCGCTGGAGCCAGCTGGCGCAAGATCGGGCCTTGTGGACGTCATTACGTGAGACCTATGTCCAGCAGTGGACGTCCATCGGTTGAAGCGACGACGACGACGACGATATGAATTCACTATGTTCGCTGTCCATTCTTTTTGCCTGATTACACTTTTCGTAACGATTTCGTCCCATCAAGTTGTATATTTAACGTAACTGCAGAAGATAACGAATTGTTTGAATCCAAATTACAGTTTAGCATATATAACAGAATTAATCTTTGTTGCGATTGCGCGATTAGGCGCAAATCGCTAAATCCGGTGCATTACAATAGACACTATAAATTAGAGGGTGAAACGGTAATGATTTGCGCGCAATTTGCTTTTCATTGATACCAGATAGATAATTGGCTGGACTGCACGTTTTAGTCACAGTAAAACATGTAAGACAAATTCGATAGACGAATCTAACGGATTATTACCCGATGACAGATCGCGGGTTCAATCCCCTGCTGGAAAAATTTAGGATATTGCATTTTCTAATATAAACTGCCTCATTGGTCTAGTGGTTCGTGTCCTGGGTCGGCCAATTGAAAAAAAATCGATATTGAGTTTTCTATTAAGATTTTTTCAATATTTGCCCGAAGTTGGGAAGTTGGCGGTGTGAACTACCCCCGTGCCTCGGAGAGCACGTTAAGCCGTCGGTCCTGCGATGATCTCTCTCCGGTCGTGTCGGATTCCCGTCACATCGGACTATGAGATTGAAGGAATAGAGAGTGCACTTATTGTGTACTATGCCTGCCAATCCGCAGTGGAGCAGCGTTGTGGGTATATGCGTTAAAAACCCTCGCTCCTTGGAGTGAGGAGGCCTGTGCCCAGCAGTTGGACGTTAACGGACTGCTACTTACTTACTTATTTTTTTATTTGACTAGTGGATTATTTAACTTTATTTAAATTTATAATACAGTCCATGTTCAATTCCTGAAAAGGGCGAACTAAGGATATTATATTTTATAATTTGTCTGAGTATGGATTGGTAGGAGGCTTCGGCCGTGATTAGCTACCACACTACCAGCAAAGACGTAACCGCCAAGCAAGACATTTCTGTTGCGGTATAATGCTGTGTAGAAACCATAAGAGATATATTACCTCTTACCAGGTTAACATTCTTCCTTCTTAGACTGTGTCTTAACTTATTATCAGGTGAGATTACAATTTAACGCTAATAGCAATGATAAAAACCATTTCAATTCTAGAAGACCTTTAATGACGTAGGCTTTTTACAGCACTTTTGAAACGTCAAATACAGTAATCCCCAACTTATGATTAATGACGATATTAAACAAATCTTTACTGTGTACTTTACATTGCATTGATTTACAAAATAAAATAATATTAAAGTAAATAAAAAGAACAGGTAATATACACTTGCAGGTTGATAATACCAAAGCCATTTATTTTGTTTTATATTGATCAAAGTTATAATGCTTCGATGCTAAAGTCGAGAGCATATTTTGTTCAGACGTGCGTAACAAAGCCGAGCGTGACGGTCAAAGCTCAGTTAATAATCCCAAAACAAATTACATGGCTCACTGTAGAAAGTTTTTCCTTTTAAAAAAACGTGCGGTTTATATCTTTCCTTGTATAGAACCTGAAAGATTTAACGAGTCCTCAATCCAAGGAGTTTAGCCTCAATGTGAGGGGAGAAGTCATCATCATTATTATCATCTCGAGGCCAGTATGATAAGACTTCACCCAAGCAGTTCACGATCACGTAAGAATGACACTGCGAATAGGATTTGCCAAATTTCAAGTGTATCAGTAAAAGCTCTGAAAGATAGATAGTCGAGCTGCTGTGTATAGGCCTCCTTAATCCTAGGAATTTTAGCTCAAATGCGAAGGGAGGAGTAGCTAATCACTTCGAGGCCAATTTGCAAAGATGGCCTAAATCTTTTGCCATCAAATACAAAACAATATATACATAACTAGCTGTTCTTCATGGGACCTTCACGTAGCCCTCAATGTCCTAGGAATAAGGGAAAATCCGTACTCAAATCAAATCAAATCAAAATATTTTTATTCAAGTAGGCATATTACAGCACTTTTGAATCGTCAAATATTTTTTTTTCTTTTCTTTTCCACACTCTAATTCTAATGTACGTCTGATGATGATACCCCAAAACGACTTGCAATCTAAAGTTACGAGGGTTCCTTCGCGCCCCGATTCGAGAAGAGCCCACAACAAACTCAGTCGGGTGTTTTGTTTTTTTTTTTTTTATCATCACCATTACAATAGCATATTAGTTTAATATATTTCAATTCAAATTAGAGCAGTTCGTTCACTCCCACGCGTTTCTATCGTCTAAGTACTCTTGCAACTTATAATACGATTTTTCTATCAACTTTCTTTTAACAAAGACTTTGAATTTATTAATTGACATTTCTAAAACGTCTTGTGGGAGTTTATTATAGAAACGTATACAGTTACCCTTAAATGAGTTGTTAATTTTATGCAGCCTACTAGAATTTACAACAAGTTTGTTTTTGTTTCGTAAGTTATATGATATACATTCACTCTTTTTATTAAAAGAGTCAATGTTTTTATGTACATACAACAAGTTTTCTAATATATATACGCAGTGAACTGTCATTATGTTAACTGCCTTGAATTTGTTTCTTAGCGACTCTCTTGGACCCATATTGTAAATCGCACGAACGGCCCTTTTCTGCAGCACAAATATTGCATCTATATCAGCAGCATTACCCCAAAGTAGAATACCGTATGACATAATGCTGTGAAAATAGCTGAAATATACCAGTCTGGCAGTATCAACATCTGTCAGATGACGAATTTTTTTAACAGCGTAAGCCGCGGAGCTGAGCCTATTCGATAGACCACTTATATGGGGCCCCCACTGTAATTTATTATCTAATATAAGTAAACGAATAGTTTTGACAAATTGATGGACGAGTTCAGTGATCTAAATCTATCTTTACATCATTGAGCTTCTGATGAAAACCGGTCACATCGGTGGCAATCTTCCATAATCTTAAAGGTGGGAAGAGTTTTGTTTTATAAATAGAGATTTTGACAATAGAAACGTTATGGTCGCCCTACAACAGAGCCGTCAATGTTTGACAGTGTCAGGAAGGTTAACAAGGTTTGGCTACACTGTGGGGTATTGGAAAATAGTTGATATCGGTATTGTTTTCTATATAAAATGGTATTATATTGTACTTTTTCTATTGTTCCTAAGCTTCCTAAACTTTCAAATAACATATATGGATGATATTGCCTAGAGAAATTGTAATTTCTAAATCTAATTTTGTTAAATCATCCATATCGTATCATCCATATCATATCGAAGAATAAGAGAGAAGGAGCATTAAGCATAGCGGCGTAGGGTTCTCCGCTGACATCGTCATTAATTGCTTCCATAAATTATTTTCTGTATTGTGGGCTTTGGTGGATAATGTTGGTGCAATCAAACACTTTATTAATTAACTATAATTATAATGTTCAATCACTTAACGTTCCCGATATCAATTTACACAAACTCATCAATAACAATAGCTAGGAACGCGATAGTTTCAATAGTCGACCGCACTGGCGGACCGTCACCCGAGAACTACCGAGAGACGCACCGGATTGTCACTATTGACTCTGACCCACGCCAATAGACAGACGACACTCCGACATATATAATAATAATAAAAGATCTTAATCACCAAACACGCGATCATTAACACCTTAAAGTAAGTAAATTAAAATTAATTATCTTAAACTTAATGTATTAATTTATATTAACTTAACATAAATAAGATAGATAAAACATTTATTGCATGTTAGTAAAACGGACTTTTTCTGTCCACGCCTCGTACTATTGCTGCCAACGCACAAGGAACAAATTTGCTTAGCATAAAAAGGTCATAGTGAGTTAAGCTTAAAAGATAGACATATACTGTTGCAGACTTTTTTAGAACATTTAAAGGGGAACAATCATGTCATACATGATTTTAGCGAAACTAAACGTTTAAGTAGCATACAAGGCGAAAGGTCTCAAAAGGAAAAACACCCTAATAATGAAACAATCGTCATTGCTGCAACTATTCTTGATGTAATGATATAATAATTATAGCATTTCTCAATAAATGGGCTATCTAACGATGACTTTTTTAAATCGGACCAGTAGTTTCTTAGATAAGAACTTTCAATAAAGTCCTCGTCATGATCGTCGTCGCTTCAACCGATGGACGTCCACTGCTGGACATAGATCTCACGTTATGACGTCTTGCGCCGCCTGGTTCCAGCGGCTACCGGCGATCCTCTTTATATCATCGGTCCACCTTGTGGGGGGTCTGCCTACACTGCGACGTCCGGTGCGGGGTCGCCACTACAGCCCCCAACGTCCACTACTTCAGGTTCGCGATTCGTAGGACTATGTCTGTAACTCTGGTTCTACTACGGATCTTTTAATTTCTGATTCGATCACGTAGAGAAATTACGAGCATAGCCCTCTCCATCGCACGCTGAGTGACTCTGAGCTTCCGTATGAAGCCCACAGTCAGCGATCACGTCTCAGAAAACAAAGTAAAATCAAGTACAGAAAACAAAGAAAAGCCAATTATCTTTTACTACAACTTTAAAAATTGTGGTAAGACTTTACTGTATAAAATGGCCGATTTTAATAATTTAAAAGTATTAAACAAATATTGAAATGGTCCTTGATAAAATATCATTTAATAGGATAAGGATTAATACAGAGGTGTGAATAATATGGTTTGATTATTGCCGGCACTTTTATTAATTTTTAAAACGAATAAAAGGAGGTATAGTGGCTTAATAGTGTGATAAGAGATCGTTATGGTTTAAAAGAAGATGTAGTGACTGAAATTAAGAAAGGTATGCTTAGGCGGTTTGGCCATGTAGAGAGAACGAATGAAAGGAGACTGACAAAAGGACTTAAGAGTCAAGAGTGAATGCGAAAGTTGGAAGGGGAAGGCCAAGGTGAACGTTCCTGGATCAAATCTAGGACTTTTTAAATAAGGGCCAAGTCAAGAGTACTCTAAACCGACGAACTTGTATGAAAGGTTTAATGAGAATGAAAGAAGCGAAGGAGATATGCAAGGATCGTGGTAAGTGGAAGGATGTTGTCTCTGCCTACTCCCATGGGAATGAAGCGTGATGCTATGTATGTATGTATAGTGGCTTAACTTCAGTAGTTAGACATATACCATCAGAACTTTTTTGTAGATATAAATACGTTCTAAAATTCACTAAAACCTTTTTTGTTCTACCTTCAATAGTATCCCCAGCGCACGTGATATCAGATTTTTTGTTGCACACCTTGGGTTACATTAATGCCCTTTTTTAAGGATCCCTACTTTCTTGAGAAACTTATAATGTCCACGTCGCGCAGTGAAAATACAGCTTTCTAATGATGAAATTATTTTTTAAATCGGCCCAGTAGTTTTTGAGTGAAAATATTAGAAAACACAAATGATTCATTTTTACAATATCAATTTAGATTGAAAATTAAACTAATGTTATGCATTTTAAAAATCGGGTGTGAGGTTAGTTCTTTTCTTTATTTACTGAATCACACTTAGAGAGAGAGAGAGAATACACTATATTGTACACCACAAACAATACATGAAATAGGCACAACAACTTAATCATAGGGTACAAAAAGGCGGCCTTATCGCTAAGCAGCGAGTTCTGCCAGGCAACCTTAAGATAAGAGAAATTTTGTTATGAAAATGGGTACCTGTTGTATAACATATGACAAGTTAAAAGTAAAATGTAATACAATTTAAGTCAAAGCAGTTTCCTTTCCTCCACGTGTGAATGTATACTTCTTGTTTTTTATATTTTATGATATGCAATCATATTTCTACCTAAAAATATTTATTTAAATCAAATCAAATCAAAATATCTTTATTCAAGTAGGCATATTAGAGCACTTTTGAATCGTTAAATTATATATTATTTTCCACATTCTGATTCTAATATACGAGGATTCCTTCGCGCCCTGATCCGAGAAGAGCCCACAACAAACTCAGTCGGATATTCTGTTTTTTTTTTGTTATCATCATCATTACAATATCATATTAGTTTAATATATTTCAATTCAAATTAGAGCAGTTCATTCACTCCCACGCGTTTCTATCATCTAAGTACCTTTGCAACTTATAATACGATTTTTCTATCAACTTTCTTTTAACAAAGACTATGAATTTATTAATTGACATATATAAAACGTCTTGTGGGAGTTTATTATAGAAACGTATACAGTTACCCTCAAATCAGTTGTTAATCTTATGCAGCCTAGTAGTACTACTTTGATGTAAACATGGCGATGAAAATATAATAAATGAAATGCAAATAATACGAAGGCGAAATATTTTCTATTTTATTTAAGTTATTAGGCTCAAATCTTGGCTGCGGTTGTAACACAAACCGTCATTCTGATATTTTAATTTATACCTATAAATCTTTTACTTTTCCTACAAAGCAAACCAGTTTTGACATGATTAATAACAGAGATCTTAATTAAAATTTCGCTTCATTAATAATTACATATACGATTATTATCATTGAATTTTAAAGTCGTTTTAAAATTACTCTTTTGTTCAAAGAAACAAGGCTTACCATTAGGTTTCTTATAAATAACTTATGTGCTCAATTGTTGAAGGATTCTAGTACCAATTCTGAGATGTCTATAACCCGCCAAACCGCAGTGGAAGAATGTAGTGGGTCTAAGCTCTGAGCATTTTTTCTCCTATAAGTGAGGAAGTCTATGACCAGCAGTGGGACATTAATACGCTTTTACTAGACTTTATATTATTCTATTGTTTGTCAAAATACAGTATTTTAAATCTACTTTTAAATCATAACCATATAAGTTAATGATAGTTTAATAATAAACTCACACAGCTTAAGCAAATAACACTATTTTTATAATATTTGTGACGTATCATTTAGTAAAGTACTACATAAAATTCAACAACAAAATTTGCTACAATAAAAGGCATTCCTCATAAATATAGCAATTCGACTTGTATACTAGAAATATGTTGAAGTTATATAATGTTAATACCTTTAGGGGACGAATATTGAAATAATGTTTTAACATTCTTTTACAATTAAAACCCGATGGAAAATTCGGTATATGAATATCTATAAAGCACCTTTGAAATTCAATTTCGGTTAATTTTTAATTCATTTAAATCATTAACAAAATGAAATGACCAAACCTAATACTGGGGATATTGGCCTTGGTTATTAAACACATATTCTAGACCACATATACGCATACCAGCTTGTCTTTCTTTTTTTTTATAAAACAGGTACTAATTCTTCTTAAATTACTAAATTCCACCAAAAAACACAAATACACTCACTAATTCTTACATACCCACTCACATCTACATAACACTCGCTAACAACACAGCGAATATCTCAGTTTTTTCTTTTCATTGTTTCCTAATTCTTACTTCCTAATAACTACTCTGTTATTTTGAAAATTATTTAATAATTTGTTTATCCGTAATTGGCCTTAATTAAAGTATATTAATTATTCTGTGTAACAATTTGTCAAAACTCTGTTGAGTTACCAATAAATAAATAAATAAAATATTGTCTTATCAATATATATAAATTTGAATGAGCAAAATTTTTATTATCATTATTACACAGCGAAAGTACTTTTCAGAATGTTAAAATTTTATAAAATACCTTTGTAAAACACATAACAAATTAATATTGGGTTTTTGTAAACAAATTTTACATAAACGGCTAATTTTATTCTGTCGCATTAAGATAATGCGGTGTTTTTACTTTTCAGCGATATTCAGTTTACTTTACGCGACCCTAGCTGTTGAATGTAGCGTACGACGAGCAAACCAGCACGTGCTCTGTGCACGACTGTATCGAATGAAACCTCGCAATACTGTATTAACCACGCGGTATGTTTCATAGATAACGTTGTATAATAGCTCAGTAAGTCAATTATTGAAGGAAAAAGTCCAGTTTTCCACAATTAAATGTAATTATTATAGGTTAGTGTCTTTGTTCAGCGAGTGGAGACGGCCTTATCGACTGGGCGGCGCCGGTCGTACGCGTTCGGCCGGGATCGGCGTTGGCGCTCTCGCCACCTCTCGCCGGCGCTCGGCTCCTCTCGGAACTCACCACTGTAAATTTAAGGGCTGCGTTGCCGTTTTCCCGACTCCGAGCCGTGGATTTTCCATAAGCGTATTATATAATCGTCAGCCGTAAAAGAAAAAGTATCGAATTTTATCGTTTTATATATTAAATTGATAGGATTTTTTTTAAAGTATGTAATATTAAATTGTAAGGGACGTCGACGTGGAGACGGTGAAAGAGGTTTCGTTCGTTTCGGGGTCGGCGCGGCCGCTAGCCGGCGCGCAAAAAGACGGTAGCCGTTTCCCTTAGCCGACAACCCTTTGGGCGCTCGCGTCGGGCACATGGCGCGAGGGCGGCGCGGGGCGGGCGGGCGGGGGCGCGCGCCCGGGCCGCCCCTCCTCAGTGGCGGGCTGCAGTGCCGAACGCGCGTGTCGCCTCCGACGCTCGCGCCCCGCGCACCGAAGCCGCTCATTTAGCAAGCGACGCCGCACTCGGCGGTGGCAGCCCGCGGCCCGGCCGACGCTGCAGCCGGGCCGGCCCGAGCTCCTCGCACCGCGACCTATGTGACACCTCGCCGAGATGATTGTGCCGATCGTTTACGTTAGCGCTAGTTGATAACCGGGAGGCCGACGCTGGCATGCCAATGTGAGTATCCGAATCGATAGCGCGAGTACGCCGCGGGATTCGGCACGCGGAACGGCCGAGCCCGCCGGGAGACGTGGCGCGAGCGAACGCGACGTTCGCGACGTTACCTCTCCTGCAATGCGACAATGCGAGAACGCGCACCGCGAGAGTGCTCGTACGTAATCGAGGGTCGGCGCGCGTTTCGCGGCGCGCTCGCGCTGTCGGTGAGCCTGTGCACTTGTCGGCAGTCGGACTGTTGGCGGCGACTCGTGGACTGCACGCGGCGACGCGGCGCGTGAGCTCGCGGGGTGGGCGCGCGCGGCTGGACGCGCGGGGAGGTCTCGCGCGAGGGATTCGCGCGCGCGGTCTGGACGCGTGGGGAGCTCGCGCGCGCGCTCCGGCTTGGCGCCATGCGGTAGCGCGGCGGCGCGGCCGAGCGGCGGGCGAGCACTCGTGCGCTCTCGGCTATGTGCCCCCTTCGCGCTACATTGTGAGTACATTTCATATTTACAACAAAAATTAAAAATCTATGTCATACCCAAAAAGTGATATTTTCAACGATAAATTTATATATGTATCAAAAGATTAGGCGTTCACACACAGTTATAATTTTACAAACAAAAAATGTTTATGTTAATATGTAAAATCTATTCTATTTCATTCATAAGATAGTTTATCACAAAATTCATTTGTAAATGAGTTGAAATGTATATTAAATTTCATAATTAGCCACTACTTATATATATTTTCTATTACAATACAGTGAACTTTGTTTGAATCTATATGATTGTAATATGATGCCCTCTGTTTTGAACGATATAAAAAAATGAGTAAACTTTCTGTTACAAAATAACATTTTAGCTACATAAACTTAGCTAAACAAACAACTACATTAATGAAACACACACAAGTGTACTACAGAAAAATATCAAATAGCTAACAATATTATCGCTACCTAATATCGCTAAATACTAATTAATTGACATTTCATACAGAATTTGTACGTAAGTTACAAATATCTGCTTTGCATTCAATATATTAACTTTAATGACCCGTGAAATTGTTTCCTTTATGAGTTACGAGTTACAAACTAAATTCTGAACATCGATAAACGATTGTATTTCTGAGTCTTCATTTATCGAATAATTTGATGTTGCACATTCATAGATAATTCAAGCCTCGTGTGTAAATAAGATATTTTTTTCATTGCTTTAAAGTTAGCACCACGTTTGATGTATTCGTTAATTAATTTAGATGTATGTAACTCATATCGTTTGTAATTATAATTCCAGAATATTCCACGAAAAACATAACGTAGCAAATGTATCACCTCACAAACGTATAAACAAGTTTGATTTAATAATTATCTTACGTTCACTAATAATATAATGTTTGTAACGTGCATCTTCCACGTTAATTCAGTAAGTTTATATTTACCATTACAAAAAACTATTAAATGATCAGATTAAAATAGAACCAATTGATATGTAAAAATGACGTAGTTATAACGTATTTAATTATACTACTATTAATTTATATTGATTACCAATATTTTTAAAAACTATTTTTTTTAATTTTCATTGCCATCCAAATGTTT
Source organism: Elymnias hypermnestra (assembly GCA_015832385.1). Classification (NCBI taxonomy): domain Eukaryota; kingdom Metazoa; phylum Arthropoda; class Insecta; order Lepidoptera; family Nymphalidae; genus Elymnias; species Elymnias hypermnestra. The sequence continues at coordinate 1,157,949 of JACTOM010000140.1, forward strand.
CAAAGTTATTCCTGACAATAATTACACAAATTTTTCATATGTTCTCATAATAATATCCCTATCTCTTACTATTAAAGCCTTCCTAATAATTTCTTAACATGCTAAAACTTTCATGCTTTACTTATATACAGAAATAATGACAAATATATAAAATTTATATAATTTAAAAGTGATTTAAGCTTGTTATATAAAAACATGATTAATATTTTAGTTTTACAACTAAAAGCCTGTTTTCATTTTTAAATTTATTGATTGGAGTACGAAAACAACTAAATAATAACTTTCGTAGCACATAATAAACATAATATGCTAATGAGCTCTTTTATGTCAAGTAAAATTGTTTACTCATATATTTCTAGAGCATAATGAATAAGCACTATTATAGTGTTTATTTGATAATCATACAATACAACATAATAAATACTAAACTAATATATTAACCCAGCACATCCTAAATATACTACAAGATGTACTACGCCGATGAGTCCTTCAATATCAATTAATTTAGTTATCACATATTTTCCAATAGATTATTCTTTATCTTTCTAATATTTATATGATATTTAAACAATACGATTTATTAAAAAATATTCACAAAACGTTTTTCGTAGCACATCATGACGATGTGCTACGAAAAACGTGTTTCAAAATATACAGTGTCAATGAGTCTTATTTTATCAATGAATCTTGTTATCTCTGATATTCCTTTGCTTATATTATATAAAAATATATAACAAATCCAAAAAAAAATTATGCGATATTTAAATGGGACTATATCAAACACTATACATTAATACATTGACGTAGCATGCCCCAAATATTCTATGTAACGTATTACGCTGATGAGTCCTACAATATCAATAAATTTTGCTATCGCTTTTATTTCATTAAAATAATTACCTTATCTGATAGAATTTATGTGAGACTTAAACTTATTGCGATAGTGTGACTGTAGCAAAAACTGTATTAATAAATTTACGTAGCAAATACTTAATATAATACGCTGATGAGTCCTATAACGTCAATGAACATTTTAAACACTTTAATTGCTTTAAAATTATATATAAATCGTATCGTAATACTTAAATAATATAACCAAACAGTACATGTTAATATATTTACGTATCACATCGTAAATATGCTACAAAATGTACTACGGCGATGAGTACTACAATATCAATTAATTTTCTTATCTCATATGTCCTTATGGACAAATAAGTTAATGTTAAAGTATTTATACCATACTTACAAAACAGTTCTTAGAATTTTATGGAACACATCTTGTTTTTCCAAATATAAATAATATACGTGATAGCAAAAATAATAAAAAAAGCAAAACAATTATACTAAAATTGATATATTAACACAGTTTTAGTATTACATCCTCAAAATATGCAAAATTAAATTGATACGTCGATGATCTTTAAAATAGCAATGTATTCTGTTATCACAGAAATTCCTTATGCACAGTTAAAACATATAATTCTGTGTTCAATTCTACAAAATTTAATAGTTTGAAATTTATATACTATTAAAAACAAAATAAGCAATTCTATAAACTAACTAACTTTATACACTAACATATTTTTAGTAGTACATCCTCAATATGCTATGAAATTTGATACGTGTATGAGCTTTGTACTGTCATTGAATTTTGAAAGTACAGAAATTCTTTTTGCACAAAAACACATGTAATTATGTACTCAAAACAAGAAACTTTTGTACTCTGATATCTATACGCAATCATATTTTTCGTAGCACATTCCAAATGAGCTACGAAATGTACTACGCTGATGTGCTTTCTAATGTCAATGCAATTTTCTATTGATTTATTTTGTTAGACACAATTATTTCATACTTGAACATTATTAAACATTAATAAAATACAACTTTTATAACACATTTTTAATAAACTATGTTATTTATTACGCCAATGCGATCTATAATATCAATGAATATGATTGCCAAGTTTATTCCTAGAGTATATTTGAATTTAATAGTATTATTTTCCATATCTTTTATATAAATAAATTATCTTATCACACATATTCCTCATACTTAGTTGTTATTTCATACTTAAACAACAGTATAATATGCACTTATTTGTTTCGTAACACATTCTTACTATGCTACGTTTTTTTTAATATCTAGATGATTTATCGTTTTTTTTCAGGTTCATTAGGCATAACGATTAAAATTAAATATTTTATTTGAAATTTTAACAATATATATAAACCAAAACTTTAGAGCAATATAGTTTTCGTAGCACATCCTCTACGTGCTACGAAATGTACTTCGTTTACGAGCTTTTAAACTGAATGAAGTTTGTTTTGATGTATACACAATCCTAAAGCTCCCAAAGAAAACATTTAGTAGTATTATTTGATACTTATATTGTTACTCAAATAAAAAAGTCAGATTTTTAATATTACCCACGTTTATTGTCAGTTCTGCGAGGGAACACAATTCTCAAATTTAAATATGCATTTGATTTACTTTTATAAAAAAGATAACTTTATTTCCTACTTATGCACTAGTTATGAATGCAAAAATTTTTGTATTACATACATATTTGAAATACTTCGTACCGTTATGATTGAGTCAATTGATTTAACAACAATTAAATTAGAGATATTTTAATAATTAAAGTCTCGAAGTTATCTCCTTCAAGAAAGGACTTGTTTATTATTATTTAAAGTAATAGATTGTGTTATTTTACAATAATTTTACTTAGTAACTTAATGGATTTTGCGTTTCTTTACTAAAATAAGAATATATAATTACATTACATAATCTTTATAAAATTTTATAATACTCGTTACTTAATAATAATTTACGTGATATAATATATTCAATTCTTAACTATTTCATGTTCTATTATAATTTATCCTTGTGTATCTGAAATTTATATCTCAAAGAATATTCTTCGGATGTAAAATGAGAAAACTTTATTTCTATGTTTTTTAACTGAAATTGTTTAAAAAGACATTTATTTATATCTGACTTCTTGAAAACACAATATTTTTGCGTATCTTTTTACAATTTTAAGTCTAATTGAAAATAAAAATGTTATTGTTTAATATTTGTTTTTAATAGTATTAATGGTCAATACTATGTCAAATCACTTTTATATGTAATTATATAACGAAAATCGAATGTGAAATTGTGTTATATATATAAAATCATCTGTGCGTATAAAATGAAATGAGATTTATAATTAAATTAATGAATATTTAATTAACGATTCAAAATTGGTACTAGATATAAATTTAAGATCGTCAGCTAATAAAAGGAATTTAAAGTATAATAAATTGTGAATAAAGAATCTTGCATGATAAAAAACATAATGGTAAAACTTCTAAACTAAAGGCATGAATGACTAATTCACCTTTACAAGGTATAAAACCTACTATGAACTTCTTTCACATAAAACCTTTACGTCATACTAAAAACTTGATGTTTGATCGTGAAATAGGTATTTTATATTGGCTTCGTCATACGGAAAACGTTTTTTGAAGCTAAAATTTAAAACTTATTTAATGCACGATATATTAACGATGGGAATTACACACGTTGTAGCCTACAAAATATTGTTTCAACAAAGCATTAAAGCCGTTAAATAAACCTGTTAAGTAACGAAATAAAAATGTAGTGCGTAAAAACTCTAGCCTATTATATTTGTTTTTATAAAAACAAAGAAATGTGAAACCCTTACAATATACATACATAGCATCACACCTCATTCCCATAGGGATAGGCAGAGACCACATCCTTCCTCTTGCCACGATTCTTGCATATCTCCTTCGCTTCTTTCATTCTCATTAAACCTTTTATACAAGTTCGTCGGTTTAGAGTACTCTTGACTTGGTCCTTGTTTAAAATGTCCTTGATTTGTACAGGAACGTTCGCTTTGGTCTTCCTCTTCCAACTTTCGCATTCACTCTTGACTGATAAATCGTTTTTGTCAGTCGTCTTTCATTCATTCTGTCTACAAACCATCTAAGCATACCTTTCTCAATTTTAGTCACTGCACCTTCTTTTATACCACAATATTCTCTTATCACACTATTTCTTACTCTGTCACTCAGTTTCAATCCACTCATACTTCTCAATCTCTACCATATTTATTTTACTTATGTGATTGTTCTGCCATACCCAACTTTCACTACCATATATAAGTATTGGCACGAACACTCCTGCATGCACTGCCAGTCTAGCCCTTAGAGACACCATCTGGCTATTCATAAAGGCTGCAGAGCACCATTTACCATATTCCCTGCATTCCTCTCCTTTCAATATCACTTTCACATGTTCCATCTTTTGTAAATGTATATCCCAAGTATAAAAATTCTTTCACCTCTTCTACTTTTTCAACAAACACAGAATTTACTTTATTTTGTCGTCTTTATCGCAATATACTTTTAAGTAATTTTATATCAGTTAGAACATATATATATATAAGTGCCTTTTTATCCCATTTTCTCAAATTATTTCCTATATACTGTGGAAGTTATTAAAGAACGAGTAATAGTCTAAAGTTACAAGGGTTCTTTCGTTTTCCTATCCTGTCAAGACCCCACATGAAACTCAGTCGGGTATCCTTTAGTCTGTCGTTAAAATCATAATATATTTTAAATTAATTTTATATCAGTTAGAGCATTACCTGTATAATTACCTATTCACGTCATTTTATGCCATTTTTCCAATTGCTAACAGTTTAAAGTTTGATTTAATCCCATCTTATTATAAGTAATGCAATATTCGAAGGTACTAACCTGGTGATTTATGCCACTCAAAGCGTTGTATCGGAATTCGATTTGTTGCTTTGTAACACTCTTCGCCAGCGTGGTGGTAACTAGCTACATCTGAAAGTCTTCCCCTATTCTAGGCTAGAGAAAATTTAAAATGACTACTTATTAAATTAGACTTGACGCAAATCGATCCCAAAATCAAATTGAAAAAGGAATCCCCCCATTATTATGCTAGAAAAGCCGTAAAAAGATGTAAATGGTCTGTTCTTTGGTAAACAATTCTACCACCGGTTCGGAAATATCATTCCTCTGAGAAGAAATCGGCTGAAAACTCAGTTACTCCTATAAATATAGTTTCGTAGATTACTATGTTTGTAACTGGAATCAAGTCCAAACGTCACTCTCTCTTAAATAATCTTCAACATTGTAATATGCCTTTTTTAAAACGATGTTTTTAAATATTTACAAGTACCTTAATGTCCCATTATATATTCCGATAGTACAAGCTGTGCCCAGTGGAGTCACCTGCGCAGTTTCCAATTTCGTGGATATATGGAAAAATTTGTATCAAATTGTGTATCAAAATCATTATGAAATTCAGTAAAAAAATTTTTACAAAATGCACGAAAATATGACCACGTTTTCTCTACGTTTTGTACCGATGTCTAGACGTATAATTTGGACTGTAGTCTATTCAAAGCTATTTTTGAATAGACAGTGAAGTACAACGTAGAACCACGAATAATGGGGCAAATGAATAAAGTCGAATTTATCTACTAAAACGATATAAGTTTGTTTGGAGATACGTCATTCCTAAGTTAATCATGTAAAGCAATGGGACGCTTCATCGACCATAGCTAGTATAATATTATAAGCGATTCAGAGGTCAGTGCCCTCATCTTAGACTGTATTCTCACTTTCCATCGCGAGTTCATTGACAACGCATATTCTGATAATAAAAAAGGAAAGTTTTAAATCTTGTTTTATTATAGAAGCGATCTTTTTAGTTAGAAGGATTCGAAATTTTACCAAGCAATAGAAATGTACCTAAAGTGAATTATATCTCTTTGATATTATATTGGATTGTATTCTGAAGTCACTTTTAGAATACTAGCTACTTGCTGCAGTAATATTGTTCAAGTAGTTTTGGATTCTTTTGGGAATATGGAGAAATTTGTTCTTAGTGATCGTCTGAACCCAAAAGCAATATCTTTAGCGAATTTCAAATCGATTGGACGAAACATATGAGTCTACAAGGCGATTTAATGACAGTGGGCCGGAGTATCCTCCTTCTGCGAGACCGTAGTGTCGCTTAAGGAAGCCCATGAGCGAGAGAGGGAGAATGCAGCGGATGCTCCCGCTCACCGCCGAAGGAGGCAGGGTACTAGGAGGCGCGCAAACACGCGCCTCCTTCCACCTCCTTGAATCCTGAGTTGGACTCATCTGGGGTACCAGGGACGAATGCGAAAGTTGAATACCTGGTGCTTCACTTACGGATGAAGAGGGTTCCGCTGGGTTTTAGTGGGTATTGCGAGGTCTCCTCCCTCGCCGAGTCCCACACTCCTGACCTGTAGGTCAGGGTTCGTGCCTAAATGCATTTCCTAGCGAAAAGAAATAAATAAATAAAAGGCGATTTAATGACTGATGATTAGTCACTTATCTATTTTTATTTTTTGGAATCGTGGCAATTCTCGGTCTTATGAGGCATCTTCTTTTAAAGGTAACAAAACCTTCATTGTGTATTTGTATTACATTGTAGAATAAAATCCTCAGTACATACAGGATTCCTTGAAAAGAAAAGTTTTACTGTAGGGGTTTCTGATGTTTGCGTTTCGGATTCTTAGCACTCTAGTAGTGGCTGTTCTGTTTATTTTCGTGGCCATGGAAAATGAGCTTCACCCGAAAACAAAATGTTGGTAAACGTTGAATATAGCTCAATCACCTAATTTACGAAATTAAGCTCCCGACTGGCACCTTGGTGCTTTAACTCCTTACAATACGTATTGGTTAATTACACATTTTTGGATTGAAATAGCCTTTTTGACAGCTGCAAATCTAAATTAGAAACTATGTTTTATGTGTGACATAGGTATTAGTGATTGTACTGCGTTTTCAAAAAGGCCTCCCCTAGAATATACTAGCTAAGCTTCCCTATTCCATGTAACTTTTACAGCGAGCCTTATGCCTTCCTTCCAACTATAGAAGGGTCTTCCTCTTCTCCTCTTACTCGGCGACGTCAAACGTCCTATTATATTTGCTGTTTTTGATTTTTTTATATACTGAATCTCTCTGTCTGAGTATACACATTCCAGTATTATTTTCAGGATATACAGTTGTCCTCTCAATATTTTCCTTCAACCAAAACCAAAATTTCTTTATTTTGGATTTGACACTTTAAATCGAATCAACTTCAACATATTTAATGAGGCGTAATAAGCACTAACTATCATTAGTTAATAATTAAGTCAATGCTATTCCAGTTTTTCTTGATTATGTCAAGAGGAAATCTAAATACAATAAATACAGGCAAACCTTGTTGTTTGTACGTAATATTATGACTGTTTATGTTTACCAATCTATGCTAAAATAACGACGCCTAGAATTCCTTCAAACAGCCTAAACGTTTGAACAAGCTATAAACCAGTAACGAGGCAAACTGCGTCGTTTGGCAATCTCAAAAAGCTATAGAAAATCTGAGGCATTCCACTAAAATTCCTTTCCTCGCGTTTCTCTCTTTAATCTTTGAACAGACACGAACGAAAGACACATGGGCACATTTGTCTGAAAAGAGGACAGTGTTTTGCAGTAATTATGGTATACATCCACGAGAATTCTAAAGAACACCGTTTACTTTAAAATACGTTTAGGCTTTAGGCATATTTTGTTTTCGTAAACATTTAATGCTTGTCACAAAATTGTGGCAACCTATTTTATGCTGCTATTAATCCTGGTGCTTATATAGTTAACGCCTGTCATGAAATCGCCCAGTCTAAGGCTGCCTAATGACGTAGGTTTCTAGTTAAATCTATAATTAATGCAAAATTCCACGCTTGTCTTTGGTTCTATATTATTTATTTAGCTTTATTTTGGAAAACTTGTTGTATGTACAAAAAAACATTGAGTCTTTTAATAAAAAGAGTGTAAGAGATAAATTCTAGTAGGCTGCATAAGATTAACAACTCATTTAAGGGTAACTGTATACGTTTCTATAATAAACTCCCACAAGATGTTCTAAAGATGTCAATTAATAAATTCAAAGTCTTTGTTAAAAGAAAGTTGATAGAAAAGTCGTTTTATAAGTTGCAAGATTACCTAGACGATAGAAACGCTTGGGAGTGAACAAATTGCTCTAATTTTAATTAAAATATAGTAAACTAATTTGTTATTGTAATGATGATGGTAAAAAAAAAAACCCGACTGAGTTTGTTGTGGGTTCTTCTCGGATCAGGGCGCGAAGGAACCCTCGTAACTTTAGATTTTAAGCCATTCTTGAGTACCGTCATCAGAAGTATATTAGAATCAGAGTGTGGAAAAAAATATAATTTGACGATCAAAAGTGCTGTAATATGCCTACTTGAATAAAGATATTTTTGATTTTGATTTTGATTTTGAAACAAACAGTACATATAACACATAAACATTACAAAATATATAATAATACCTTACACCAAAACAGTTTCCCAAAATACACATTTCTTATAATTAAAGCAAAAAAGTAATACGTAATTATATCAATCTACTAATTTAAATATAAGAGTTTTTAGATGATTATTTTTTTTTTGAGAACTATACATTTGTTTTAATTTATAAACTTAATAAAACTACATATTTATATTATATCAGTTACATATAAGGATAAAAAATTATAAATTAAAACAATTAAATCAAATAATAAGCCGCATCCCAATTGCTGTTTATAGGGCATGTTCCTAAAATGCTGGTAACATTACCTCTTTGGATAGCTAAGCTGATCCATTGTCCAAGGTAAGCGCCAGCTCTGGAATCATTTGTGGAATCCAGTAACAGCTTAAATAACTCTAAAAACCCTCTATCCTATAAGTAAGGAGTCCTTTGCCCAGTTGTGGAACGTTAATAGGCTGCTACTTACCATATCCCACAAATGGAGCACTTTTTTTTTTTTGCCGCTGGGAAATGCAATTTACGCACTAACCCTGACCGATGACGAGCCAGGAGTGTGGGACTCGGTGATGGAAGGTCTCGCAATACCCACTAAAACCCAGCGGAGCCCTCTTCATCCATTGGTGAGGCACCAGGTGATCAGCTTTCGCATTCTGCCCTGGTGTCCCACAAATGGAGCACTTGAGAGTTTCGGATTTATTAATAAAATTTGCATATTTATTTTAAAAAGTGGCTTCTGGACCGCTTGTGGCTCGCAGACCGCTGATTGTGGATCCCTGCTTTATACCATTGATAAAATCGTCAGGATTCGCATATTAAAACCGGAAATGTCATTACTGGCACTGACTGTAAAGGGAAATCGCAGATCCGATTCACACCGATACCGGAAATTGTCGCCTTACAAACGGATGTATCGTTTAATCGACAACCACGATGCTACAAAACTTGCTCTCCTTATACCAAAGTACAGTGGTAGGATATGATAAGTACTTGCTTTTCTAACAGATCCTATCATTAGGTTGAGGTCTTTCTCACTCACACTGTTTCATCACTTACCGTCAGATTCGTCGCTTTAACCGATGGACGTCCACTGCTCGACATAGGTCTCACGTAATTATGTCCACAAGGCCCGATCTTGCGCCGTCTGGCTCCAGCGGCTACCGGCGACCTTCCTTATACCGTCGGTCTACCTTGTGAGGGGTCTTCCTACACTTAATCGTTCGGTGCGGGGTCGCCATTCCAGCACCTTCAGGCCCTAACTTCCATCGGTTCGTCGGACTATGTGCCCCGCCCATTGCCACTTCAGGTTCGCGATTCGTAGGTCTATATCGATGACTTTGGTTCTGCTACGCATCTCCTCATTTCTGATTTGATCGCGTAGAGAAACTCCGACTATAGCCCTCTCCATCGCACGCTGAGTAAGTCTGAGCTTTTGTATGAGGCTCATAATCAGCGACCACGTTTCCGAACCGTAGGTAAGCACTGGCAACATGCATTGTTCGAAGACTTTGGTCTTCGATCCAACCAATTGATGACGACAAGGCAGCAACGGCCCCCAGTCCCCGGCAGCTCCGCTATTCCAAGCTCTGGCAGCGGTTTTGGTAACTGCGGGGCAGGGGGTGCTAAGAATCTCTGGAAGAGATTCCGCTGCCAACCCCGACGACTTGACCTGGTAACATACAACGCACGCACTTTGAGGACCGATGAAAAAGTCTTCGAGCTTCGAACTTGATTCAAGTAGGCTTAAAGATAAGTAAGATAAGTATTTTGGTGATAAATCTATCTCCGTTTTAGAAAGCAAACTCTATCTGGAAGAAACGGTTTTTATATATAAAAATATATGAAACTTTAATATATACTTGGTAAATGAAATTACGACATACACCTGTTAGGAGGTGATAGGGGTAACAATTGGCGATATTTTTAATCTTCATATTTTAATTACCGTCTTCTTTAGTTTTTTTTTTCAAAATACATCGAGAATGGCGGCTTCTATAATACCTCGTATTACAGAAAAAATATCAACTTAAATATCATTTATTCTTTTCATTTCTATAAACCGTTACACACTAGTTATTAGTAAATATTAAAACAACAAGTATCGGTCGGTAACGATAGTATTTGAATATTTTTTAGATATTATTGTATTAAAAACAAAACCTAATGGAACTTGAATTGCAGATTCTTATAAAAACATAACCACTCTCCAACAATGTATAAAAATTGGCATTTATCTCATAGAAGTTAAAAATCATGTATTACAGATTTTTTCTCCTTTAAAAGTAGTAAAAAAAAGTCCTACACAGTATATGTGTATCTTTTAAGGTTCGCTCACTATTAACTCTGATATAGTTGATGAATTTGTTATCTTTCTTATGAAACACAGAGGAAGCTTTGCGAGTCAGTCAATTATTATAAGTAAACAAAGTACTTGTCAATAAATTATATATTGTTTTATCTGTTTTGGTACATAAATAAATAAATAAATAAATAGCCAAATATTAAAGCTACTCACATCTGCAAAGTTAATTCTTGATCAGTTCTAAGTTAGTTTCTAACTCACTGAGCAAAAGGCGCCATGGCAACGTTAAATCACTGAAATTGATTTATAGGCATTCCTTTATACACGTGAATTCATTTGCATGTATTTTCTGAATTTTGACCAGTCAGTCCTTTGGGGCTTATACGAAATAAATGGCACTCATTTCGATTGGTTGCTTTTAAGTTGAATTCAGGATATAAACTGTAGATGCTGTTAATAACGATGCGATTACTAACTTCCTTACCAGATGTCTCAGATTTTAATTGCGCCAGGGCAAAGTATTCTTTCTGTTAAGTCGTGTTATCCTTTAAATTGTCCGTGTCAAATACTGGTACATATAATGTTGTCTCAACTCTGGTGATCAGAAATATAAGCATCTCTTTCTTTTTTGTCATAACGTGTATTATCTATTTCTTTTTTTGGTAACGTAATCGTGTCAAAATGTACGTAGACATAACTCCAGTCCATAGAAAAAACAAAAGATAAATCAGTTACAAAGTGACCGTTACTAATGGCGCCTGAGTCGCGTCGAAAGTCGTTAATTTTTTTTGTGGCATTATATAAACTGTGAGTGTTTATTAGTGATTATTAGTGTTTCTGAATAATCAGATATATAAATTTATTATATAATTTATTATATAAATAAGTGATGTGAACAACACAAAAAAACCTTGAATTAAATTTTACGTTTTAAGATATAAGCCTATAAATAAATAAGACACTTAACTATTAGCAAACGTAAAACTCATAACATTTATTAGCGTCATTAACCTGCGGGGCAATCAACGCAAAAAACCCCCGTGTAGTGCAAGCGCCGGTATTTAACTCGATTTACGTCTGACAGCTTACTCATGATTTTTTTCATGTTTGACATGTTAAGGCTTATTCAAACAATTTTTAAGATTAGAAATAAAGTTAGACGCTTTAAGACAATTGTGAGCTATAAATAGCTTAAAAAGTTTATTACGCTTTCGTAGATTTAGAAAAGGCCTATGATCGAGTGGTGAGGAATGAGCTGTGGTCGACGTTATCTACGTATGGGCTGAGCGGTTGTCTGATCCAAGCATTGAAGTCTCTCTATGAGGGTTCTAGTGCCTGTGTCAGAATAAACGGAGCGTACACGGAGTGGTTTCCTGTCGAAAGAGGTGTTCGACAGGGATGTGTTGCGTCACCATGGCTGTTCAACCTTTTCATGGATAAATGTTTGACAGATTTAAAAGAAAGTATGTATGGGTTAAGAATGAATGAATTACTCATCAAATGTTTACTCTACGCTGATGATCAAGTAATACTTGCGTCATCCGCTAATGAGCTACAGGAGATGCTAAATATTATGAATGAAGCTTTGAAAGGGAAAGGAATGAAAGTGAATGTAAACAAAACGAAAGTTATGCTTTTTGAACGAGATGAATCTATGATGAATGGCAATATTTTGATAGATGGGGAACAAGTGGAAGAGGTGAAAGAATTTGTATACTTGGGATCTAAATTTACAAAAGATGGAACATGTGAAAGTGATATTGAAAGGAGAGTGAATGCAGGGAATATGGTAAATGGTGCTCTGCACGCCTTTATGAATAGCCAGATGGTGTCTCAAAGGGCTAGACTGGCAGTGCATGCTGGAGTGTTGGTGCCAACACTTATGTATGGTAGTGAAAGTTGGGTATGGCAGAAGAATCACAAAAGTAAAATAAATGCGGTAGAGATGAGAGCGTTGAGAAGCATGAGTGGACTAAAACTGAGTGACAGAGTAAGAAATAGTGTGATAAGAGAACGTTGTGGTTTTAAAGAAGATGCGGTGACTAAAATTGAGAAAGGTATGCTTTGATGGTTTGGGCCTGTAGAGAGAATGAATGAAAGGAGACTGACAAAAAGGATTGAATGCGAAAGTTGGAAGTTCCCCTTCCAACTTTCGCGTTCACTCTTGGCCACCAAGGCAAACGTTCCCAGACCAAATCCAGGACATTTTAAATAACGGCCAGGTCAAGAGTACTCTAAACTGACGAACATGTATGAAGGGTTTAATGAGAGTGAAAGAAGCGAGGGAGATATGCAAGGATCGTGGCAAGTGGAAGGACGTTGTCTCTGCCTACCCCTTTGGGAATGAGGCGTGATGCTATGTATGTATGTATGTAATAGCTTAATACGTTAATCGTGTACGGGAAATTGTAACATCCTAATCTAAACAAGCATTGTGTTGAAAATTAATATGTATCCGGACTAACGCTTTGTTTGTTTGAGAATCAAAGCAATTACGTTGTCATAATATATTAATAAGTCATAACTCACCTGTTTATTATGAACTATTCCTCGTGATGTTGTTACATAATTTCGGAGCCCTATCTGCCCGTGAAAAACCCAGCAAATATAGTCCACCTATTTAGTAATAAATTGGGTAATCTCACCTGTTAGTAAGTGATGATTCAGTCATACATGGTAATGCGCTAAACTGCTACAAAGCTATTTATCTGTTATAGTACCCGAATGCTTGTTTGACTTAACATCACATATTTATTAATAGAGAGATGACAAGCGGCTAAAGCCTGTCACTTGCCTAGAATCAGAAAAATTAGTGAATATATTTCCTAAATTTGCCCTTTTTCCACTAGGAAATGCCTTTACACATCCCGATTAGACCTCAACCTGGTCTGGAGTTTGGGGTTTGCTGGTATGGCGGAATAACTATTAAAATCCAGCGATATCCTTCCCATCTTTTAGTGGAGCAACAGAGATTGATGGAAACAATGTATTCTGGAATTTCGAATTCGATTCCTCGAGATCTTAGTAAAGGAACAGACCCTCTGCCTCTCATTTGCCCTTTTTATGGAAGTAATTGTTTCGCAGAAGGTCACTACTCTCCACTCACTTTCACCGGTGATCATTACGTCAAATAGGCCGGGAATTGACCCAAATCCTCTGCTAGCGAAGTGAGTATTCATACCATTGTGTCAAAACATTGTTAAGGTTAAGTTGTGCAACATATCCCCACAAAAGAGAGAAGTTCTGCTATTTTTTCCTTGGAAAATGAAATTTCATAAATCCGACAACCTCTTCTGACGAAGCAACCACTCGTACCACTGCGCCAGAGCCTTTTGTTCATAATGAACTTTTGAATTAATAATAGGACATGTTTGTACCATAAACAGTTTGTTACATAGTTGGAGAAAACAGTTTCAACGGCGTATAGGCCCCATAAACCCGCCTCCAAGTTATATATCTAAGTTTATAAGCCTTATCAAACTTCCGCGTATCACTGTTTGCACAGAAACCTGTGTAAAATCAACAGTGACATGAACTTCCTTTTGAGTTGTATTTCACAGTTTAATATTAAACAATATGTAACTATTACTCTACTAACTCATTACGGAGATGACCAATTTAACGCAGAGATGAGGCAATTGTGCAGGAGACAGTATTACTACAATATATCGGTAAGTGCACTTCCATCTGGTTTTGCTATGAGACCGTTTTATTCTGAGATTCTTCCCAAAATAAAATATTTGATTCGCAGTGCATGGAAATCGTTTTTTGATAAAAAATCCAGAACAAAAGGGATCTGGTATAAACCATGCAGAGCGAACCTTCGCCTGTACCTTGGTTTGGACATGCTACTTTAGGTAGAAACTATATTAAGTTAGCTCTTAAGTTACATCCCTCTAATAAATTTGCCTATTAATAAAGTGGCGATATCGAACTGCATTCTATGCGATCAATTAGAAGACGTATAGCATCTTCTTTTGGAGTGCATTAGAACTAGGAACGAAAGACATTCGCTCTTAAACCTACTGCAGAGCATTCTGAGTAGTCCAACACCAGAAATAGCTGTTGAATTTTATAATATGGTAGTAGCGGGTTATCAATGATTTATATTAAAGCTAAATTACGATGGGGCTGATGGTTTTGTGGACAAAAGTCCCTAATATCCTATAGATTAAAAAAAAAACAAAGCCAAAGAAGTTTCACTTCTTCCACTTGTATTCAACTCTCATTTTTGAATCGTCAAATATATTGTACTCGGTAATATAAGAAAAATTAATTTCCTTTATTAAGTTATGACGCTAATTTGTACATTGTTGGTCACGCGGCCTGAATTGTAAAGACAATGAAAAAAATATATCTGCGAAACAAGGACCTCGTCATCTCATTTGGCCTGCACTGCCCTGGATTCTGGGGAAATTAATATACGAAGTTATAAAAACTCCGCGTGGCTGAGATTAATTCTAAGAAACAATTAACGTTTCGGTAGCTCCGAGCAATTAAAAACAAACCAGATTTACTAAATTTCCCGTAATATTTTTTCTCTTTTTTTTTTACATATTAATTAGTATACTTTGTCAGCGTATATAAACAGTTCTGTGTTAAATACAGTTAAGGAATTTACATAAAATACTCTTTTTTGTACAGTTTATTACTTAATATAAACAGTAAAAGATAAATGAGTAAAAAAAGATTGATATTTCTAATCAATCGTTTTGAGATTCGGTGAAGGAGAATATCGTGATGAAACTTGTATATTTCATAAGTAATTCTATGGCATATGTAGCCAGCTAACCTGTAGTGAAACAACGTGGTGGGTTTATACTCTAAAACCCTCTCTCCAATGATTTACTTTTATGTATAAGAGGCTTTATCGCAACTTAGGCAATCTTTTGACGAATAGAAATGTAAAAGGTAAATATAAAAATTAGGAATTCGAAGCGTGATAGACAGATAGATAGATTACACTTTATTGTAGACTAGAAACATGAAATAAGTAACACACAGTTAGAGAGCTTAAATGTGATTTAAATGGTTAGGTGGTGTCAGTTAATATATACATACAAATACTTATATATAACAATTAAATGTGCGTACAAAGACACATTTCAGAAGTGAAACTTCCTTGGCAAACTAATTACTAAGTCATGTTTATATATATTTATAAATCTAAAACTAGAATCTCTACGACTAAAAAAGGAAGATATGTTAGGATTTCAATGAATTTTATTGTCAATAAATGTATCAAAAATTGAAATACTAATGATTTATTGAAATCTCAAATAACAAATTTTAAAAATCACGTGTTTTGGTCCATATTAGAAATTATTAATTAAATTTTGTTTTGTAATTTAATATTTAGAAAAGAGAATTTTTGAAATGTTTTTAATTTAAATTTTATATTAAATAATTAAATGATGAGTGGCAGATGCAAATGGCACATCTTATATGTAAATAATAAAACTATCTAACCTTCAAACGATTTAGTATAAAGAACGCACATCTTCGTGACGATGATCAAGTTTCACTTCAATAAAGGTATGAAGTCCCTTAAGAACTGGTGGAAAACATCACGTAATGTAATAGCATTACGTCCGTACGTTACTCCGCAACATCCCCTCATTCAAGCGGGACTTGCACATGTTTCTCTAAATTTACTCTCTCTAAAAATTCTCTAAAGTTTAATTAACATAGAATTTTTATTTATTGCATTCAAGTTTAATTGACATTCAATATCATTTTAGACGAATTCATAAAGATAAATAAAATTCATAACGAAGACGTAGTGACTAACATTGAGAACGGTATGCTTAGACGGTTTGGGCATGTAGAGGTAGAGATTGAATGAAAAGACAAAAAGGATTTATGAGTCAAGAGTGAATGCGAAAGTTGGAATAGGAAGACCAAGGCAAACGTTCCTGGACCAAATCCAGGACATTTTAAATAAGGGCCAGACCAAGAGTACTCTAAACCGACGAACTTGTATGAAAGGTTTAATGAGAATGAAAGAAGCGAAGGAGATATGCAAGGATCGTGGCAAGTGGAAGGACGTGGTCTCTGCCTACCCCTATGGGAATGAGGCGTGATGCTATGTATGTATGTATCATTTTATAACTGAAACTATTATTTTTTGCAGCTGTAAGATGTTTTCGAAGTCTAAATGATATGATATTGAAACTTTGAGAATTTTTGTTAAATACTTGGTCGTTTGCACATTGATTGACTCTTATACATAGGACACATAGATTACCTGTTACCACGAGAAATGAAAACTCACCTATTTTAACACTCTCAACTATTTAAGAGATGCTTAAATATGTTATTATTAATTATAACAAGCGATCCAACCCGATTTTGCTAGCGTAAGTAAGAAGCAGACCATTAACGTCCCACTACTGGACACAGACCTGCTCACTCATATGAGAGAGGGTTTTTAGAGCATAGATCCACTACGCTGCTCCACTGCGGTTTGGCAGGTATAGTATACAAGTGTACTCTCTGTTCAATCCGACACGACCGGAGAAAGATCAGGCGCAGGACCGACGGCTTAACGTGCTCTCCGAGGCACAGGGGTGGATCACACCACTAAATTTTTCCAAACTTCAGGCAAATATTGAGAAAATCTTAATAGAAATCTCAATATCGATTTTGAACTGGCCCGAACCGGGATTTGAACCCAGGACCTCATGTCTGTAGTCGAACATGCTAACCAGTAGACCAATAAGGCAGTTGCTAGGGTATTAAAGTATATTATGCCTAAATATTTTATCTGTCGTACATAAGTTTGATGCGTGAAATATGTGGATAAAGTTTAAACATAACTTTTATTATATAGATATTATAAACATGAAATAAAATATTCCTTTACACATAGATAACTTCTGCCTGATTTAGATTAGCTACTATAATAACAGGCTCCCAGATGGTTTGATTTTCTCGACACTTCTAACAAATATCGTTATATTTCAATGGATTTCCCCCAAAATTTAACAAATTATATACATAATCCTTCTTTAAGAATTACTCTATCTTTTGGTGAAAATCATATGAAAATCCACTCAGTAATTCAGAATTACTATAAACAGACTCTTTTATAATATGTAGGGATTAACAATCATTGTTAATTTCTTTTATTATCATAAAGGTTTAATTTTGCATAGAGACTTTCTAAAATTAGCTTTAAGTATAGATAAAATATTCCTAAATATTAAATATAATAGGATAAAACAGTTTTATATTTAAAATATGATTAAGTAAGGTCCTTTTAGTATGATACACAACACCACAAAGCCATCGCAAAGCTTCCTGTGTAAGTTTGTAAGCTTTCTTAAACTTTCTCATATCATTGTTAGCACAGAGATTGTAGGAAACAATGACTTGTACTTCCTACTTTATATATTTAGCTAATATTTCTTAGAATACATGAATATATTACAATTTTTGGTTTGAAATAGATCTGATTAAGTTATATTTTGTCATTTTTTTTAAATTCCCTAATTAATTACGACAACTTTTCACTTTAATTACAAAACTATTAATTGTACAGATTCGTATCGAATATTTGTTTTAAATATTGATATCTATTTATCATTTATCTTCAGATTTCCTGGTAAAACAGCGTATAAATTATAGTTTAAAATATTTTACAGGCGCCATGAAATATTACTGATAAGTGTTTCCTACTAAATTGAAAATGATATTAAAGAAAAATAAACAAAGCATGGGTTTTATTAAAAACGAGTGAAGTTGTATAAGCATGAGTGTATATGCTACATGTTAAACTGATGCCAGCCATTGGTGAAGCCATATTAACCTTGGCTACTCTGCTGGGAGTGTTTTGATTCAAGTCAAGTCAATATCTTTATTCAAGTAGGCCTATTACAGCACTTTTGAATCGTCAAGTATCGTTTTTTCTATGTATTATTTAAATGAATGACTGATGATAACATAGAACGATTTACAATCTAAAGTTACGAGTGTTTCTTCGCGTCCTGATCTGAGAAGAGCCCATAACAAACTCAGTCGGGTGTACGTTTTTTTTTTGTTATCATCATCACAATATATATTTTAAATTTATTCTATATCTATATACATATAGAGCAATTCATTCACTTCCACGCTTTTTTGTCTTCTAAGTCTTCTTTCAAATTATAGAATGATTTCTCAATTAGTTTTCTTTTAATAAAAGATTTAAATTTATTAAGGGACATCTTTGTATCTCTTTCCGGGAGCTTGTTGTAGCAACGATTTATCCCCACCCCATCAAAGGCTGTAATGTGATACACGATTGATGTAGTTAAAACAATTTCACTTCAAATACATTTTAGCTAGTATCTAGTATACATACAGAAAAAAACGTCTAAATAAAGGTAGCCTTTTCGTATAATCGCAGTAAAGGCCTTCTCGTTATATAATCGCAATAAAGGTCTCCTTTTCATATAATCGCAATAAGGGTCTCCTCTTCATATAATGGGGAATAAAGGTCTTCTCTTCACATAATCGTAATAAAGGTAATTTCTTAACATAATCGTAATAAAGGTATCTTTTTCATATAGTCGAAATAAAGGTTTCCTCTTCATATAATCGCAATAAAGGTCTCTCCCTCATATAATCGAAATAAAGGTCTCCTCTTCACATAATCGCAATAAAGATATTCTCTCTACATATTCTCAATAAAGGTCTCCACTTCATATAATCGCAATAAAGGTATCCTCTTTATATAATCGCAATAAAGGTCTCCTCTAAACATAATCGCAATAAAGGTCCCCTTTTCATATAATCGCAATAAAGGTCTCCTTTTCATATAATTGCAATAAAGGTATCCTTTTCATACAATCGCAATAAAGGTTTCCTCTTCATATAATGTGAAATAAAGGTCTCCTCTTCACATAATCGTAATAAAAGTAATTTCTTAACATAATCGCAATAAAGGTCTCGTTTTCATATAGTCGAAATAAAGGTTTCCTTTTCATATAATCGCAATAAAGGTCTCTCCCTCATATAATCGAAATAAAGGTCTCCTCTTCACATAATCGCAAAAAAGGTATTCTCTCTACATATTCTCAATTAAGGTCTCCACTTCATATAATCGCAATAAAGGTATCCTCTTTATATAATCGCCATAAAGGCCTCCTCTCCTGTAAGTGAGGAGGCCAGTGCCCAACAGTGGGACGTTAGTAGGTTGCTACTTACATTAAATTAATAAAAATCATTATCTCTGACGGTGCCATAACTTAGTACCATTTAAAGAGTAAAGAACTTTAAAAGGAAGGAGTTTATTTAAGAATACATTCGCATTACTCTTAAGTGATATAAAACAACAATTAAAGAAATTTTACAACTTTTAAACCGACCGCTGAGTTTTGTGTTCATTTTATGCCTCATAAAATATAACATTATCTTTTTTAAGACTCTCCATTTGCAGGAAAAGTCCACCGTTTCTATTTTTTTTGTTTGTCTACCTTTACACCGGTTTCCGGAACGCGTAAAAACACCGAACAGGCATTTACACATTTTATTTAGAAAAAATATTGCTTACTGTCCGGAAACTTACCATTTTATTCCGGAATTAGGAAGCTGTATTATCAGATACACGTTTTTTAATATATAAGGATAAAGGAAACAACGGACCTTACGTATATAGAGGCAATTATTACATCAATGTTTCGTAAGACAGTGTTTGTAACAATATATAATTATCAAAATGACAAAAACGTCTAAATGCAAGTTGACTGTTTAAACGTAAAGGCCATTGGAACAGTTTATTATAGTAATTTTATTTCCTTGCCTCATATTTTATTCCATCTATTCATTTCATGGTAACATAGTAAAGATTTTCATTGAGAGATGGAGTGGGGATATCGAAAATCGCTTAGAACAGTAGCCAAGGCTTGCATCAATTGACCATGTAGCATATATAGTCGTGCAAATTTTAAAAAACATTCAATTGCATCATGATTTTATAAAACCATATAGTATTTTATTGTTTTTCCTTTCGAGATGTGAAATATTGCTCGACAAATTCGCTGCTGCAATTGTACAAGTACTCGCTTCGTTAGCAGAGGCCCTTGATTCTATTCTCAGGAAGACAAATATAGGAAACTGTACTTTCTAATTGGTCTAGAACCGGACTGGTGGGAGGCTTCATGGCTACCATCCTACCATCAATAACGTATCGAAACTTATCCTAGTTGCCCCCCTATTAGCAAAAACGTACCGAAACGTTTCGTAATAGCCACCCCACTAGAAAAACGTATTGAAACGTCTGGTAGTTGCCACTCTACCAGCAAGAACGTATCGAAACATTTCGTAGTTGCCACGCTACTAGCAAAAACGTATCGAAACGTATCGTAGCTGTCACCCTACCAACAAAAACGTATTTAAACGTCTCGTAGTTGCCACCCTTTCAGCTTAAACGTATCGTAGTTGCCTCTCTATCAGCAAAAACGTATCAAAAACTATCGTAGTTGTCACCCTACCATAAAAACGTACCGAAACTTTTCGTATTAGCCACCCTACCAGCTAAAATGTATTGAAACGTATCGTAGCTGCCACCCTACCAGCAAAAACGTATTTAAACGTCATGTAGTTGCTAACTCTATCAGCATAAGCGTATCGTAATTGCATCTACCAGCAAAAGCGTATCGATACGTATTGTAGTTGCCATCCTACCATCAAAAATGTATCAAAACCTACCGTAGTTGCTACCCTACCATCAAAAACGTACCCAGACGTTTCGTAATAGCCACTCTACTCGAAAAACATATCCAAACGTATCGTAATAGCCACTCTACTAGCAAAAACGTATCGACACGTATGGTAGTTGCCATCCCACCATCAAAAACGTATTTTAGTTGCCATTCTACCATCAAAAGCGTATCGAAACGTTTCATAGTTGTCACCCTACCAGCAAAAGTTATCGCTCTTTAAATCGTCACCAGGAACTGCGTTCCCCAACCAATAATTGGTAAATTGAGCATTTGCTGCTTTTCTCGAATTCATTTTTAATAAATAATATATATTATAATTTAAGTGCAACTCCAATTATTACGTATAAACAATGAATCTAACTAAAACAACATTTATAACATATAAAAGTAAGTAAGTAGCAGCCCATTAACGTCCCACTACTGGGCAAAGGCCTCCTCACTCCGAGGAGCGAGGGTTTTTAGAGCATAGCCCCACCACGCTGCTCCACTGTGGATTGGCAGGCATAATACACAAGTGTGCTCTCTCTATTCCTCTACACGACCGGAGAGAGATCAGGCGCAGGACCGACGACTTAACGTGCTCTCTGAGGCACGGGGGTGGATCACACCGCCAACTTTCCAACTTCGGGCAAATATTGAGAAAGTCTTAATAGAAAACTCAATATTGATTTTTGAATTGGCCCGACCCGGGACTCGAACCCAGGACCTCGTGTCTGTAGTCCAACATGTTAACCACTAGACCAATGAGGCAGTGTTATAACATATACACTGTATTAATGACTGAAAAACGTGTGTAGAGCTTTTTATNAGCCACCCTACTCGATAAACGTATCCAAACGTATCATAATAGCCACTCTACTAGTAAAAACGTATCGATACGTATGGCAGTTGCCATCCCACCATCAAAAACGTATTGTAGTTGCCATTCTACCATCAAAAGCGTATCGAAACTTTTCGTAGTTGTCACCTTGCCAGCAAAAGTTATCGCTCTTTAAATCATCACCTGGAACTGCGTTCCCCAACCAATAATTGGTAAATTGAGCATCTGCTGCTTTTCTCGAATTCATTTTTAATAAATAATATATATTATAATTTAAGTGCAACTCTAATTATTACGTATAAACATTGAATCTAACTAAAAAAACATTTATAACATATAAAAGTAAATAAGTACCAGCCCATTAACGTCCCACTACTGGGCACAGGCCTCCTCACTCTGGAGCTAGGGTTTTAAGAGCATAGCCCCACCACGCTGCTCCACGGCGGATTGGCAGGCATAGTACACAAGTGTGCACTCTATATTCCTTCACTCTCATAGTCCGACACGACCGGAGAGAGATCAGGCGCACGACCGACGGCTTAACGTGCTCTCCGAGGCACGGGGGTGGATCATACCGCCAACTTTCCAACTTCGGGCAAATATTGAGAAAGTCTTAATAGAAAACTCAATATTGATTTTTGAATGGGCCCGACCTGGGACTCTAACCCAGGACCTCATGTCTCTAGTCGAACATGCTAACCACTAGACCAATGAGGCAGTGTTATAACATATACACTGTATTAATGACTGAAAAACGTGTGTAGAGCTTTTTATTTAAATCATTATCGTCAAAATAATACTCCTAAATTGAATAGAAACATTCAAATCAAGTAAAGTTCTATTGGAATTCCCTCTTTTCAGTATTATATTTGCAACATAAATATTTCCTACGTCTGGCTTATCGTTTGAGAGTAAACAATGTCTATAACCTGATTTCCACTACATAAGCTGCGATGCAATACATTATTTTCTCCATTCTATTTCAAGGCATGTATAACAATGTAACAATCCCAGTACTAGAGTCATTAAGCGGATCCCCCTAGGACATAATATATATAACAACTGCCTACAATTATGTAAACACAGCGAACCATTTGCATTTACCAGAAAAACAGGTCACGGACTATCACGACACGGTTTTTCCATCACCGATGCCTCTTAACCCTTACGTTTCGTTTTTTGCCACCATTTTTATAAGCGATGTTTATTTTGACTGTGTTTATTATAGACGTTTTGTTTATATTTAACAATTCCGTTTAACTACACTCATAATGGGCGATTAATAATTTTATGTTTCAAACCGAAAGAGTTTGTTGAACCTGTTGTGTTTTATACTTGGTTTTATTATGGAAAATCACTTGTTATGATCGGAATATAACTACAATAGTTGTATATACAAATACATCAATGTTTCTTTTTGTTACGACATATTTTTGTTTAAGGTTTTCTATTACTTTGTCGAAGGTTCATACGGAAAGAAAATTGAGCAGAAAATGTATTTATTTCAGTAAATTTAATCTAAAGCATCTACGCGAGTGATATCGTAGAAAAATGTAGTTTAAATTAGGTATACTTACGTTGTAAAATTGTTCTTTTAGGAAACCTACTTTGTTCGTTCTGTTGTAACTTACGGCGGTGGTTAAAACTGTTTTTCTCTCTGAAAAAACGTCTAAAGACCTCGTAAAGAATTCGTTTAAGTTCATGAAACCCGCCGTCGATTTTCTGTGCAACTATTTGGTTCTGAGATATCGATGAACAAAGAGAAAATAATCCACTAACAATTGAAAGTCCCATAGCTCAGCGAGAATGGTTGTAACGAGACTATAATGAAACAAATTCAGATAGATGTTAATGATATCTGTTAAGATACGTACTACTTTGAAATTTCTTTCCATTCCCATAGGGTTAGGCAGAGACAACGTCCTTCCATTTGCCACGATCCTTGCATATCTCCTTCGCTTCTTTCATTCTCATTAAACCTTTCATACAATTTCGTCGGTTTAGAGTTCTCTTGACTGGCCCTTATTTAAAATGTCCTGGATTTAGTCCAGGAACGTTCGCCTTGGTCCTCCCCTTCCAACTTTAGCATTCACTCTTGACTCATAAATCCTTTTTGCCAGTCTTCTCTCATTCATTCTCTCTACATGCCCAAACCATCTTAGCATACCTTTCTCAATTTTAGTCACTACGTCTTCTTTTAAACCACATCGTTCTCTTATCACACTATTTCTTACTTTGTCACTGAGTTTTAATCCACTCATACTTCTCAACGCTCTCCACATTTATTTTGTGATTCTTCTGCCATACCCATTTCTTTCCACGTTCCAAAACTAAGGAACTTCACGCTCCAAATCGCTATTTAATTTATTTCGATACGTCTATATCTATAAAATATACAGCCATTTGAAAAATCGTAAAAAATTTAGACATTTTATTTGATCCACCAAAATATATTTCAATATTTTAACAAATATAAGACATCTATTAATTTTGCCAAACTTAAAAGGCAGAAGAATCACAAAAGTAGACGTAGTGACTAAAATTGAGAAAGGTATGCTTAGATGGTTTGGGCATGTAGAGAGAATGAATGAAAGGAGACTGACAAAAAGGATTTATGAGTCAAGAGTGAATGCGAAAGTTGGAAGGGGAAGACCAAGGCGAACGTTCCTGGATCAAATCCAGGACATTTTAAATAAGGGCCAGTTCAACAGTAAGTACGTAAACTATTCTGAAAGTCGGAGAGGGATTCTAGTTATGTTAACTTTGTCACGAAAATTTGAGCGTTAAAATGACGCACGCGAACTATTTTGAAGCGAAAAAATGTACACTAGGAAAGTATTTTAAAAACACAAGCACATAAAAGTGCCCATTTTATAAGTTAAGGCACTCGACCAACTCCCGAAACTCCAGTAATTCCCGTTTAAACATCTAAAAACGGGGCCGGAATTGGAAGTTTTTGCACGTGTGAACACAGGAAGTATCCTACGAACGCGGCCTCGGTGGAAAGTTTCATCTCACTCCCGGAAACACTGAGTGTTTGCTATATTTTATTACCAACTTAGAAAAATGCTACCAACATTACTTAGAAATAAAAGTTTATCAAAATCTTCTTTCTACATAGATTCAACTTCAGTTACGTAGCGTTTCGAATCTTTGTCTATTTTATTTATTTATTCACTTTATTGTACACTGTCATCTGCCTCAACGATCCAGTGGTCAGATTATTGGGCTACAAACCATAAGAAATGCTCAGTATTTGCCCTAAATTGGGAATTTGGGGGCGTGCTCCATCCTCATGCCTCGGAGAGCACTTTAAGCTGTCAGTCCTGCGCCTAATTATCTCAAATTGCCGTCACATCTCAGATGAGAGTGAAAGAACAGAAAGTGTACTTGTGTTAATGCATACACTTGTGTACTTTGCCCGTCAACCCGCAGTGAAACAGCATGGTGGATGTATGCTCTAAAACCCTCTCTCTTAAGAGTGACGAGGCTTGTGCTCAGCAGTAAGACGGTAATGGGCTGTCCTTACTTCATTGTACACTGCTGCCTCATTGGTCTAGTGTTTAGCGTATTCGACTACAAACATGAGGAGGAGGAACCCAGGAGGGTTCGAGCCAAATCTAAAATCAGTATTGAGTTTTCTATGAAGATTTTGTCAACATTTGTCCGAAGTTGGGGAGCACGTTAAGCCGTCGGTCCTGTGCCTGATTTGTCGCATTCCCGTCGCATCGGAGCAGCGTTGTGGGTTTATGGTCTAAAAACCCTCTCTCATATGAGTAAGGAGGCCTGTGCCCAGCAGTGGGACGTTAAGGGACTGCTTACTTTATTTTTACACACAAGAAGAAGTTTTATCGCTTATAAATATTTTATAGTGTCAAATACTGTTTATATTTTGACATTTTGACTGAGTGATTGTGACGTTTTTGTAATTGAAATTATAATATTATCCCATTTATCAATACCGGTCATCGTTTTTTTATCATATAGCTATAAAAACGTGATCATTAAATAATATATCATTAGTAAAAAAGGCAGCAAAGCACACTGTTTAAAAAAAATTGGATTTTACATTTGACTCATTATACATAGAAGCCTGAGGATTTTTCAGAAACAATAGTTACACAAGAAGGGATAAAACGTAAACTTAATATGCATAACTTACAAACAAGACATTAGACAGGTTAGCCAAATTTTTACTGCAAAAGTTGAATGACCTTTATAAAGTAAAATTCTGCACGAAAGATATTTGCACGCCTCCAGACAACCCTTCCGCTGGCAAACAGAAATAAACGTTAATATTTAAGGTTATATCAGATGTATCTGGAATCTGGATTCAGGCCTCGGACTCCGTTTGTGGTACAAGACAAAAGAAGTTACAGTATAAAGTGGGAAGAGTGATTTTTTTTAATCATGTTTATTTGGAAAACAAACAATTTACTTATATAATTATATAGATTTTCACGTGAAGTTTCCATTAATAACTAACATAACAGTATTGTGCTAATTAATCTCAACTCAATTTATATTCTTTTACTTAACAAGTAAGAAATGACATTTCTTTCGACTAAGTACTTTAACTACGTCAATATCACTTAAATTATTGAAAATTTCACAAAAACGTATTACAAAAATATTAAATATTTGCTTGAGTTGGAGAGTAAGCTTGTGAATGCGTGACGAAAACATTACGAAAAGTGCGAACGGACGTTGAAAAGGAGGTAGAAGTTAATGAAGATAGAAAGACAGAGAGTTATGTATCGTATATACAAGGCAAGTGAGAGAGGTGCGAGTACAGTTTTTTTTTCTTATAGACAGTTACATTTCGTATGTATAAAACACAGTTCTGGCCTATTGTCTGTATTATACCGTTGAAGTTTTTTACAGCTTAGCTTAATTTTATAAATTACCTTATACAAAGCACAATTTCCGCTGAAATACCACAATTGACACAAATAATATAATATTTCATTACAATAACTCGAGTAGTAAGAATTTGCCTCTTATAACTTGCGCCATGCACAGTGACGAGCTGGGCGTCCCAAGCAACAAAGCCTCCCAGAAAATGGCTACAATAAAATGAAGGGGGGAGTATATTCAGTGTCTCTTTTGTGTATTTTTTAAACGAGGAGTGTAATGAACTGTTGGTTTTGTTAAGATTAAACCGAGTTTTTAAAAGGATTAACTTTAAGAATAGGTTTTCTTTAACTAATACATATATTCAGATTGATAAAACTATAGTATATATTATTCAATTAGACTTTTAATCTTGATATAAACGAAATTTTGTATTATATTTTCAATTAATGAATAAATAAAACAAAGGAATAAAGAACGAGTATTATAAAAATTAAAGAAGGTATATTAAAGAAACCATAAGAGGTAAGTTACGCCTTACAAGGCCAGTTCCATCTTAGATTGTATCTTCACATGTCATCAGGTGTGATAACAGCTAAGCGCAAACTTGTCACCAAGAAAAAAATAAACTACTTTATTGAATACTTAGTAATTTTATCCCACTGGTCCTCTATTAATATATACATTATTTTTTTAATCATGTATCGGTTCAGGTTTTCATTGACATAAGCCTCAATTTCCTCCATTTAATCTGATTCGTTGTTAGTCTTCTACTATTTGGCAGGTCGTCCTTCCATCTCCTTTTTAGATATCTCTACGCCATCTCTCCTATCTTTTCCTTATTCTTGAGTAACTGGGATAGTCTGATTTGATTTTTGGTCCAGTTTTCATTTTGATAACGCATCTAACATCCTCCAAGATGGATTCGTCTTTATCTGCAATTTTGTTAACGTTTCTAATGATCGTTAATCTGCTCCTATCTTGTTACCGTACATTCATTATATTCCTATTTCTCCTATAATTACTTTGTTACAAAGACTTTCAAATATACTAAAACAAGAATCAATTTTTTCAAATAGTCCATAACAAGATGCACACAACAAAGGTTGTCTGGGAGAGAACGCTTCGAGCAATAAGATCGTCTTCGCGCACTTTAGTTATTAAAATTGCTTTGTCATAATATTTATTTGTGCCTGGAACAAATAAAAATATGTAGCTTTTTAATATACACTTATTAGATTAGTGGATTAGACTACTAAGTTACCATTGTGAAAATTGAACATACATATTTATACTAACAGTTGATATGTTTTATAAGAATATATTCAATTTACGTTAATTTATACATGGCAGTTGCCACCAAGTTTCAGTTGACATAATAAGTATATTTAAATAATGAGTTTTAAACACTTTATACGTATCCTGTCAAACAGTAATAAAGAAGCCTGGTGGGTAGGTGTTTTAAAAAATTTTTCTCCTATTATTACTTGGTAATTAATAGGCGAAAACGTCTCACCTACGTTTTCGTCCAATATTCCTCAGTGCCTGAAGACTAAAAGTCTTCGAACAGTGCGTGTTGCCAGTGCTTACCTACGGATCGGAAACGTGGTCGCTGACTATGGGCCTCATACGAAAGCTCAAAGTCGCTCAGCGTGCGATGGAGAGGGCTATGCTCGAAGTTTCTCTACTCGATCAATTCAGAAATGAGGAGATCCGTTGCAGAACCAAAGTTACCGACATAGCCCTACGAATCGCGAACCTGAAGTGGCAATGGGCGGGCCACATAGTCCGAGGGACCGATGGAGGTTGGGGCCCGAAAGACCCCCCACAAGGTGGACCTACGACATAAAGAGGGTCGCCGGTAGCCGCTGGAGCCAGGCGGCGCAAGATCGGGCCTTGTGGACGTCATTACGTGAGACCTATGTCCAGCAGTGGACGTCCATCGGTTGAAGCGACGACGACGANCGATGACGTGTGCCCCACTAATGGCTGCATTCAAATTATTTATTTGTGCCTGGAACGAATAAAAATATGTAGCTTTTTAGTAAACACTTTTTAAATATATGGATTAGACTACTAAGGTACCATTGTGAAAATTAAACATACATATTTATACTAACAGTTGATATGTTCTATAAAAAAGAAAGCTTTCCTCATGTTATATAAGAATATATTCAATTTACGTTAATTCATACATGGCAGTTGCCACCAAGTTTCTGTTGACATAATAAGTATATTTAAATAATGAGTTTTAAACACTTTATATGTATCCTGTCAAACAGCAATAAAGAAGCCTGGTGGGTAGGTGTTTTAAAAAACTTTTCTCCTATTATTACTTGGTAATTAATAGGCGAAAACGTCTCACCTACGTTTTCGTCCAATATCCCTCAGTGCCTGAAGACTAAAGTTCGAACAGTACGTGTTGCCAGTGCTTATCTACGGATCGGAAACGTGGTCGCTTATGTGCCTCATACGAAAGCTCAAAGTCGCTCAGCGTGCGATGGAGAGGGCTATGCTCGAAATTTCTCTACTCGATCAATTCAGAAATGAAGGGATCCGTTGCAGAACCAAAGTCACCGACATAGCCCTACGAATCGCGAACCTGAAGTGGCAATGGGCGGGCCACATACTCCGAGGGACCGATGGAGGTTGGGGCCCGAAGGACCCCCCACAAGGTGGACCGACGACATAAAGAGGGTCGCCGGTAGCCGCTGGAGCCAGGCGGCGCAAGATCGGGCCTTGTGGGCATCATTTCGGGAGACCATGTCCAGCAGTGGACGTCCATCGGTTGAAGCGACGAATTAATAGGTTGCTACTCACCTTCTTACATACCATTTAGAAGCTGTGGTTGTCTTTTTTAATTATGTTTAGCAAAAAAGCGAAATATTACCGTGTGTTAAGAGAAGCGTAATCGTTCGTGAACATTTTGAACAACAGAGACTTTGTCAAAATGTTTCCCATTTAAACCATCCTTAAAATGATTTTTAAACGCATTTATTTTACCAGTATATGCAATATATTCGTATAAGAATCCAGTCTCTTCAATATACCATCATAGCCGAAACTAAAAGTACAATCTGTTAGTTTTGGCCCAGTATAATAAAAATTTATTAGACTCTTTGAAGTGAAAATTAAAGACTGAGTTGTCACTCTCGGCTACGTAACGTTTGTTTGAGTAAAATCGGCTTTCCTCGGCTAAGAGTGCGAGAAACTTTAGTCAACGTGTCACTGCTGTTTCATTCACAATTTAACATATCTAACATAACATTATTAACAATAATTTACACACAATTATATTATATATACATTGTAAAAGTAGTAGATTTTATGAGAATAGAAAAATATAGTTTTATCTCGTATTAATAACCTCCCTTTGATATAGCTTTCATTTCTATCCAAAATAACACCATATTTTCTTGTTTCTAAAGATAAGTAATTAGTATGATACCTAGCATCTAGTAATTAATATCTGAATGAGCTATATGGAGTCATAACAGGAATTAGCTTGTGTGAAGATATGAAAATAATTAGCCACCGTGCTCAATTATAAAATCTTACCTACTCTCACGTTAAATAGGTTACGAGTGGAGACTTCACTCTCCCTTTCACGTATGAAAAAGTTAAACGCAGTAAGCAAATCTAACCTAGTTTCGTAGGAAGCAGTCGTAAAACAACCTCGTCCCAACCCGCTCATGCTCGAATAAAAGAAAAAAATGGTGAAGCAACACTTACTTTGGTTCCGTAATAATTTTATAAAGTACGCAAGACTACAAATATTATACTATGAGTTATCAATATTTTATACTGAAACTATCGGTATAAAGCCTTATTAATATTAAGATAGGAAACACTTTTATTGTACAAAACAAGAAATATATATATATAGAAAACACTAAAAAGACAAAACAGTACAATAAGGCGGTCTTATCGGTATGTAACATTTGTACTGGGCAATCTTCGGGTTAGATAGATTGTGATAAGGAACGGTAATGTGTGTGGAGAATAATTTATGGACTAAATATATATGTCGGAGAATAAGAGAGAACGGACAATCAGAAAGCATAGGGGCGTAGAGTTCTCCGCTGACATCGTCGTTAATGGGATCCATTATTTAATTTCTTATTCTGTGGGCGTTCGTGGGTAATGTTGGTGTAATGAAACACTTTATTAATTAACTCGGATTATAATGTTCAATCACTTAATGTTCCCGATGTCAATTTACACAAACTCATTAACACTAATAGCTAAGAACGCGACAGTTTCAATAGTCGACTACTCCGACCGACCGCCACTCGAGAACTCCCGAGAGACGCGCTGGACTGCCACTTATTGACTCTGCCCCCACGCTGATACACAGATGGCGCCAGCGTTCCACAGACTATTACACACAGACCAGCGATCCACAGTATCTTGCACTCCGACATATATATCTAGGCAACACTTCAAAGATGGCTGCCTCAGTAAAGCGTGGTGGGTCTATTCTTTAATATCTTTAATCCCTCTCTCCTAGAGAGTGTGAGGAGTTATGTGACCAGTCGTTACAAATTTACAAGTTTAGGTCTATTTAATTGCAGTATTCTATTATTTATGAATCTAATAAGAGCAATTAATTCGAATTAATTTTAACATTATTGAAGTGACATTTCTTCAGGCGCATGTGGGTAAAATTTTTACTGATGAAACGCATGATTAGCGTCACGAAGATGTGCAGCGTTTTTTATGCTAATTCGTTTGAAGGTTTGGTGGGTTTAATATTTATTAAAACACGTGGTATTTTTTATTTGCAATTCGTCATTTCAAAAAAATTATTTGTATTAATTGTCGACACCTTTAATAATTTAATATATATATCTTTCTTTTTCCCTCCCTCTAAGTCTCAGAAATCTTAAGTTTTAGATTTGTATAAATATAAACAAGACTTAAAAATTGGTTTCCCAAAGATGTTTCAATTTTGACATATGTATTTTGTACGCACGCGCTTTTAATTTTTTTTTATTATTGGTCTACTTTGTTCATGTTGTATATTTTAAGTGAAAATTGTACTGGTTAATGCCTTATTTCTATTGTTCTTAAAACATATAACAAATAAACAATTTAAGACATGTTGGCAAAGTCAAAATCAAAACTATTCGTTATTCAAGAAGGCTCAAAAAGCTCTTTTGAATCGTCAATAGTCTGTCCGTTGGTAACAAATCTACCATCGATTCTGAAACTTGATTCCGCTGAGACGAAGCCGGCAAGAAACTCAACGGTTACTCCTTTAAACATAGTTTTTTTGTAGGTTACAATGTATTTAGCTTTCATGTGCAACTGGAATCATGTTCAAACATCTTTGTCGCTTAAATTATCTTCAACATTATAATATGCCTTTTGTAATAGGACATTTTTAACTTACTTCTTAAAACTATGTGGAGGCAAACCCAGAAGTGATTCAGGTATCTTATTAAATATGCTCAACCCGACAAATGACTTCTAAACCCTTTTCACTCTTAAATATGACATTACAAGCTTGTGTTCATTTCTTGTATTAAAATTGTATTTCGCTCCTTTTACTGTATAAATGAATATTACTGTACTGTGAGAATTGATACAAAATAATATCGTTTTGGGAAGATACTATGTAAATATGTGGGTAGATAGGAAGGTACACTCGTCGTGTCTTAAATAATACAGGTATTTAAAATTAATATAAGTGAGGAACTCTAAAGATAGAAAAAGAAATCACATTCGTTCATTTATTTACGCGAGCCGCTTCTAAGGCTACAGGAGGTCATTAGCAGGACGCTATACCTGTCTCGCTTTAACTTTACGAGTCACTCAGATACATACATCGCAGGCATGTTCACCCGACCCATATTTTTCAAGTTGACTTGTGAATAAGTTATAGGAGAGAAATTTAAAAGCTTTAATATAATTAGCAGGTAATACTATAGTTATTTTTTATAGAATTGAACTGTATGTTTATATACATCTAAACTAATATTATAAAGAGGAAACACTTGTGTTTTTGTTTGTATGTTTGTTACGTTTTCACACAAAATCTACTGGAACAATATCAAAAATTATTTCACCCTTATAAAGCGGCATTTTTACTGATCGATATAATCTATATTACTTGCTCAAAAAAAATAGGGATCTCTAAGTAAAATGCATTAATAAATAAACGTATAATAAAAAAAATATTATCGCGCGGGCTGCGAAAACTATTAATGACAGAACAACAAAATGTTTTACAATATTATAGAACGTATTAATATCTACAAAAAAGTACACTATACTATATGTCTAACTACTGTAGTTATGTCACTATAACTACTTTTTTGCATTGATAAAAGTTGATAAAAGTGCCGAAAATAATTAAACCATATTATTCACACATGTGTATAAATCTTAATCCTATTCAATGATATTTTATTAAAAACCGTCTCGATACGTGTAAAATACTTTTTATATTATTCAAATCGGACATTCCATTCAAAAGGTATAATGAATTTAAAATCTCAATCTAAAGAAAATAATGAATCCCGAGTGTCCAGAATGTCAAATGTTGTATAGGGAAATTCTGAGACAATAAAGTATTAAAAAAAAATCTCTTCTATAATATTATTTAAGAAATGTTTGCATTTTGAATATATATTTTTAATTTTTAACAATTTATAATTAAGCTAAAAATTACTGGACGAATGTTACGAATTAAAAATTGTATTATATNCTATGATGAATGGCAATATTTTGATAGATGGGGAACAAGTGGAAGAGGTGAAAGAATTTGTATACTTGGGATCTAAATTTACAAAAGATGGAACATGTGAAAGTGATATCGAAAGGAGAGTGAATGCAGGGAATATGGTAAATGGTGCTCTGCATGCTTTTATGAATAGCCAGATGGTGTCTCAAAGGGCTAGACTGGCAGATATATATTCGTTGTAAATAAAATCTGTATATTGATTGTGTATTTAATAATCTGAAAATAAGTAATTAAAAACCAAAATAAATGCGGTAGAGAAGAGAGCGTTGAGAAGCATGAGTGGATTAAAACTGAGTGAGTAAGAAATCGTGTGATAAGAGAACGTTGTGGTTTAAAAGAAGACGTAGTGACTAAAATCGAGAAAGGTTTGCTTAGATGGTTTAGGCATGTAGACAGAATAAGTGAAAGGAGACTGACAAAAAGGATTTATGAGTCAAGAGTGAATGCGAAAGTTGGAAGGGGAAGACCAAGGCGAACGTTCCTGGACCAAATCCAGGACATTTTAAATAACGGCCAGGTCAAGAGTACTCTAAACCGACGAACTTGTATGAAAGGTTTAATGAGAATGAAAGAAGCGAAGGAGATCTGCAAGGATCGTGGCATGTGGATGGATATTGTCTCTGCCTACCCCTATAGCATTACGCCTCATTCCCATAGAATGAGGCGTAATGCTATGTATGTAAAAACTAAGTGAAATTCAACTTTTATGTTAACGAATATAAATTTACATTTTGACTTAGTAGAATTTCCACTGCTATAGGATCGGTATCTATAAGGATGAACCGCGGGGCGTTGCTAGTACATATATCCTCATATGTAATTATTAAATAAATTATATGTATTTTTTCACTTTTTACCAATTTCACTTATCAGCAATATCTCAACTGAAAGGTTTTCTGGAAGATATCGCTAATCAAAGCCGCCTTATTGCACTAATCTTTTTCATACTTTCTTTTTTTTACGTTATTAGAAGTGTTCTCTCTCTCTCTCTCTCTCTTTAATGGTAATGATGCAGTAAAGGTAAGTGGCAGCCCATTAACGTCCCACTACTGAGCACAGGCTTCCTCACTTGTATGCACTGCGGAATGGATGATCCTGATCTTTCTCCGATGTGACGGGACTCCGACACGATCGGAGAGAGATCAGGCACTGGGGTTGGTTGGGGCCTCGAACCCAAGACCTCATGTCTGTAGTCGAACATGCTAACCACTAGACCAATGAGGGAGTATCAGATGGTAATACCCTCATTCGGTAAGAAGTAGTAACAGCTAATTAAAGTCCAACTGCTGGGTGCAAGCCTGTCTTATAAGAGAGTGGGTTTTTAAATACTTCTCTATTGCATAATGTCAGGCAGCAATTACTCCCGCGATATGATGGATTGAAATGAACAATCAATTCAGATTCATTTCATAGGGAGAAATGTAGCGATACCTGCACAGGAATTAAAGCCGCGGTTTCTCTGATCGATACTCAACACGTCTCACCACTAGGCCATCATAGCTATTTGAGGTTCTAAGCAATTTATCTCATGATGTCTTCTTTGAATTATTCTGAGGAGATGTTTGGCGTATAAGATGCCATGTTTTTCAGATATTGCTATATCTTTGTCTAAGAGTATTGCTTTTTCTTGCTAGTGTATCTGCTCTTTCATTTCCTTTCAGTCCTCTTTGCGCTTTAATCAATAAAACTGCAATAATTAATAGGGCATTGGGGTAGTCAGACACCACGTCCATCCACTTGCCATCATCCTTGCATATCTCCTTCGCTTCATTCATTCTCATTAAACTTTTCATACAAGTTCGTCGGCTTAGGGTACTCTTGACCTAACTCTAATTGATAATGTCCTGGGTTTGGTCCAGGAATGATCGCTTTGGTCTTCCCCTTCCAACTTTCCTATTCACTCTTGACTCATAAATACTTTTTGACAGTCTCTGTTCATTCATTTTCTCTACCTGCCAAAACCATCTAAGCATACAGTTGTCAATGTTAGTCACTACATCTTCTTTGATACTGCAACGTTCTCTTATCAACTGGAGTAACTGAATATAGGGATTTCAGTGCTGACTGGGAATCACTTAAAATGTTTCAGTTTATCCTGTTTTCTTCGAGGTAGAGGACTGCTTGAATTATTGCTATTAATTCTATCTACAGTGCAGTAGTTTTTTAGCTTACATGTAATTGTGTGGACTTCTCTTCTATTAAGCCAACAACTAACCATCGCTGATATGATGGACTGATAGTAGCTGAATATTAAAATTATACAATACACTTTTTGTTAACTTACAGTACAGTGTGCTAGTATTTCTTTGTCCAAATCGAAAAGCGATAACAAGAAACAATCCTATAAATATATAAAATATCATTTGAAGTGTATCCTAGAAAAACTGGTTATATTAAGCCAGTCTACAAAACCGTGGAAAGGCTTTATCTTAATAAAATTCCGGCGGATTTATCCTTTCTTTGAGATCTTCTGGTCTAACGATCGGTCCTTTCCGGTGGCTTTTTTGTCGATTTTGAATTATGCTTTTGATATCGTTATCTAACGAAGCAATTAGTAAAGTTACTTAATTTTATTGTTAATAAGCGTTTAACTGTAATCTCATCTAATGATAATGCAATCAAATATGGTAGCGTGCTAATCTACTTCTAGTTCTACTTCTTATCGGAATGTAACTTTTTGTTTAGTGCTAAGTCTTTGCATTATGTGGACAAAAATAAACTATACTCAACATACATATAGACAATTTACTCCGTATTAGTAAAGGAAATGCTGGTGCTTAGGATATACAATTTACAAAAGTTTAATGCTGAATGTCGTCTTGAGTAGATGAAACAAAAGACAACTGATGGAATTTTGAGGATAAAGTAAACCTAAAACCTAATCTCCCTCTCCTGGGTTCTTCTCAACTTTAGGTGAGGGTTGCAGGCCTCGAGGCAGCCGGGCATCTTCCTCAGACATCAATTTGATGCCTGGTATTTTGTTTTGCCCGCAATCATACGGGCTGGATCCCGCTGGCTACGCTAGCGGGTCCATCCAGATCAAGTCCGGGTATTGCCACTGATATTGCGTCGTCTTCGCCGACATCATCGCCTACATCAGGAGGCGGTGACAGCAGAAGCTCACGAGGAGGGGACGCCCAGTGTTTCCTGCTCTTGGGTGCTTGCTGGCAGTTATACATGAAATTAATAAAAGTCCTACAGGTGGTGCTGTGACAGTTATCGTTCATGTGACTTAGAAAGCATTTGTCTCTAGATCAAATTCTAAAGTCGAAATCGCGAGTAAAAGCTTATCGATTATATAATAATACTTTGATAAATAACTCTGAAGTTTCACCGTAAACAGTTCTAATATATAAAGTTGGAAATCGTCCATAATTTGAGGATAACGTAAAAAAACTCGACGCAACATTTTTATAGGCAATCAATTTGATTACCCCGCATCAGTAAAGGAAACGATGGAACTTACGGCGTAAGATTTACAAAAGTTCAATGCTGACTGTCCTCTTCTTAGTAGAAACAAAAGACCACTGAGAGGATTTCGTGGATAAAATAAATCTTAAAGCAAATACTACCCGATAGTTCTTTCTGACATAATTACGGTTAGGGAGTAGTTTTTATCCCGCGGTCTGGGGATTTAGATGGTCATTATTTGAAAGTTTTCTTTGTTTCGCGTTAAGCTTTTCAGATGAGCGAATAAACTGAATGAATGAAAAAGTTTAAAGTTCAAAGCTTTGATATGATTAATTGTTATAGGGGAAACTGTTAAATCATCTTCAAGTTACCGCAAAGTTAACGAATAAACGATTTTTAATATCTATTTAAGGACTAAAAATTGAGTCCTTGAGGTTCGCTAAAATATTTTCTTTTTTGCTGGAAAGTGATGATAGAGTCTGAGATGGAAGCGCGAAAATCTGGCAATAGGTAATTTACCTCTTTTAATTTACATCATACCGAAACGCATTTTTTTTGTGGCACGTCTTTGATAATGGTAACTTGTCACGGCTGAAGACTCTCACCAGTTCAGATTTAGACTAATTAGGAGTTCAGATTTAATTATGTAATTATTTACGAGCTTTATGTTGAAGTCCTTGTGAAGATCGCTATTTTTTAAGCACTAAGGACTGACTGAACCTGCTACTTTGTCTGCGTGGCATGTTTTTTTTGTAGCATTTTCAATAATTTAGGCAAATTGTTTCACTGCCCATTGAAGGTGGAATTTCCTAAAATTTACTCTTTATTGCGGGTGGGATTTCATTAAATCCGTTCTTAGCTGACCTCTACTTGACGAAAGGAATATTCCTATCAAAAGTCTCTACGACTTATGGTTCCAGAGATATCGTGATGAGTCAATAGATACCTGGATATCTCTTTTATCTATATGTATAAATAAGGTTTCTTTTTGACAAAATGTAACTCCATTTTTGATGAAAATTGATTTTTTTATATCTTTCGAAATACGTTGCGGGTAAAAGCTGTCACATTATAACCCTAAAATAAATCTGCTTAACAAAGTAGAAAATTGTACCTCACAAAAATATCGTTGGGTCATTCGGTGGGCCTTTGTTTTATATATTAATCTCACGCAGTGCGTGTCCCTAAGGAGTTCTTGGGGTCACCACATTGTAGGTATTTTTACGTGACCCAACGTGACGCGGCCCTCTGGTAATTATAAATGAAATATGCATTCTGTTTTACGTTGGGATGTTTTCAGTTCGCTGTTGAGTTTGACAACATCTGCTGCTTTATTTTCCTGATCCCTTTAAATTATTTTACCTATGAAAAGTTTTAGAAATCCTAATTTCTGTCCTACAAAAAGGGTTAGAATGAGAACTAATTTCATTATTATAAAAAAAGATTATACTGAGTTAACTTTATCAGGTAGAGATATTCTATTGTAGAATTTCTTTGAGATTTATTTATTAGGCACAATTGAGTTATATTTTTTTTTAACGCTGGGAAATACTCGTGGATACCTGGAATACTCGGGAGAATGTTCCAAGGTATGCCGGACTCATACCGGCTAAAACCCAGCGGTGCTCCTACATCACACGGAGACGGGGTCACGAGAACGCGACTGACAGACATTCGCAACCCCGCCAGCGATATGCCTGCTTAGGCCCAACTCGGTCAATGACCAAAACATACTCCGATGGTGGATTGTCTGGAGCACCTGGCAAGCCACCAACCACCACGCGAGACCTTTCTTTGTTGGGCAACGGACCCGCTTCCGTTATCCAAAGGTCACCACTAATCGTGGACCTCTCGCCTCCTTCCCGGCCTTCTCCTGCGAACGGTCGAAGTGGTCACTCAATCGTTTTGCCATCTCCTTCCGCGTCATGACATACATGCAGAAGGAGAGCGTAGCACACCATGCTCTCTCGCTGCTCACCATCATTCTAATGACGGTGGGGAGCGAGAGATGCGCACCAATAACCGCCACGAGCGTGGCACGCTGAACAGTCCAGGCTGGGCAAGCCTCAAGCGTGCGTTGGGCCGTGTCAACGGCACAGCCACACTCGTGGCACACCTCGGTAGGCTCACACCTAGGCACTCCGCACAGGTACTTGCCAAAGCAACCGTGGCCCGACAGAACCTGCGCAAGGTGGAAGGTCACAGCGCCATGTGCTCTGTATAACCATTGTTCTACAATTGAGTTGTTCATGTTTCTTGCCTAACTTTAGCCATTTTCGCAATACAAGCAATGGAAACTCTGAAAAGGAATCATTGTTCGTCAAATTTGCTACAATTTTCATTGATACTTCGCTCGTATATATAATAATGTGGGGATATATTGTCCATAGTTTTATAAATGACCATTATCCATACCAATTATTGGTATTGGATAATGGTTATTTATAAAACAAAGTCTTGGATTTCATAAAAGTAGTACAGAAAGGTATATATGTCATGGCAAAAATGTTCTGAATAAAGTTCTTTAGTACTATCGTTGTTTGTTCACTATAAAGACAACAGGCTGATATATTTTATTCTAAAGAAAGCTTACTTCATATTATATAACAAGAAATTTAATTTACGTTAATTTATGTAATCACAGGCCGCGGATTTGAATCTAGTGCAGGCACCACCAAGTTTCTTTATATATAATTAAAGTCTTTAAAATCAATCATTGTACTTTTTCGTGAAGGAAAACATCGTAAGTTGTTCCAGAACTGGGGTATTTTTAGCCTCCTAACCCATAGTGGAGCAGCGTGGTGTTCTGTTCTTTAAAAATCCTCTCTCTTCTGAATGAGGAGGCCTGTGCCGTATAGTTTGATGTTAATCAGCTGTTACTAACCAGGGAACAAGGTAGCAAAATATATGCACCTATAAACTAAAAAAATTATGTATTTTAAAGTACCTAATAAATTTCATAAACAAAATTTCAAGAATGAGGCAAACTTGGCTTCTTTGTATTGATTTGGATGACATTTGTGTATATTTTGGGGGGAAAAGGGGATCCGTTTACCAAATCCCTCACTCCAATAAAAAAGTAGGTTTCTTCCTAGCTTCTTAAAGTTATGGGCTGTTATTTGGTCTTTTTTATGCAACAAAATAGACGGGTGTGACCCAAATATTGTGCTGTAGTGCCGTTTACGTTTTCCAGAACATTCTGGTAACATCAAATATTGTTCATAACTAATTTTACTATAGTGATTTCGATTTCACGACATGATACCTAGTTAAAAATTATAAATAAATCATGCTGGTCAGACGCGCGGAAAGTAAATGGGAAAGAATGGAAATAATTGCCAAAAAGAACACATTGGAAACAACTGTTGGAGGCCTACACTTAATAAGGGCTTTATCTATAAATAACATAGCAATACAGACACATAGAAATGAACACAAATACACACGTACATACTCATACAATAACGAATGTAGACACACACATCGAATGATGAATGAAAGGATGACATATTTGTACTGCAGCAAAGGGCCGTTCTTGCCATTTACTATATGGGTTCCAGAC
Source organism: Elymnias hypermnestra (assembly GCA_015832385.1). Lineage (NCBI taxonomy): Eukaryota > Metazoa > Arthropoda > Insecta > Lepidoptera > Nymphalidae > Elymnias > Elymnias hypermnestra. Next base: position 1,198,742 of record JACTOM010000140.1, read on the forward strand.
AAACACGCGAAATCAAAATCAAAATATTCTGTATTCAAGTAATGGGGTGGGAATGGCACGAAGAAAGGAGTCTTGGCTTCATAATATAAGGGAATGGAGTGGTATAAAAACAGTCAGCGAAATAATCTGGTTAGCCATGCCAACCAACTAATTCTGATTGGTCGACCGACGGCGACCCCCCTCCCGCACCTACTACAGCGCCCGCGATCACCCTCTTTCCAGCTTGTCACGGCCGCATGTATGTGTCGGGTGCGAGACTTGTATAAAAAGCCTCCACAGAGTTTTTATGAAAACACTGAAGGGCCCAAATACTGACGACTGAACTAACGAAGCCTGAATACCCAAGCACCGAACATCCAAGAACAAAACAATCAAGAACCGAAGATCGAAGCCCTTACAGACCACTGAACCCGAAGGGATTTGTCTAATTCTGAAATCCTCCCCAACAGATAGGAACAAGTATGAAAAACTGACTGCGACCTTCAATGATGGAGAGGCACCTAAAGTAAAAGATCATATATACAGATAACGGAAAAGATATAATGTAAAAAAGTTCCATGAAACTTTTTGTATTTAATAAGCCATATTTTTTGTCTAGCGCACTGTACCTGACTGGCGCCAGCGGTTCTGAACGCTTGCCAAACCGTCGTCTACTGCACGCATAATTTTACTATGCTTTGTTCATACTCCGACTGCGTTTGCCAAGTGAAATATTAATTTTGCATTTCTTTTGCAATACAGAAAAGCGGTCCGATATTTTCACATTATTACTCCTGCTGGTGGCTGCGAGTTTGTCTACGTTAAAACAGTTATAACTATAGAATTGTGTACCATTTAGTCAAGCTAATTTCTTTGAGGGTTTGAAGATATAGCTAATGAGTGATAAGACTGCTCAATTGCAGATTAAATATACCTAATACTGAGTAATCGTTCATCTTTTGTTATCGTGTTGTTCCAAGAAAGCATAAAGTATTTTGGTGTAAGTGTTACGAGTGATGACCTACGGCTCCGAAACGTGGTCGCTGACTATGGGCCTCATACGAAAGCGCAGAGTCACTCAGCGTGCAATGGAGAGGGGTATGCTCGGAATTTCTCAACGTGATCAAATCAGGAATGAGGAGATCCGTAGTAGAAGTAAAGTCACCGATATAGTCCTACGAATCGCGAAACTGAAGTGGCAATGGGCGGAGCACAAAGTCCGAAGGACCGATGGACGTTAGGGGGCCGAAGGTGCTGGAGTGGTGACCTTGCAACGGACGGCGCAGTATAGGCAGACTTCCAAGAAGGTGGAGCCAGGCGGCGCAAGATCGGTCCTTGTGGACGTCATTACGTGAGACCTATGTCCAGCAGTGGACGTCCATCGTTAATAAAGGTCCTGGTTATACAGAAATTTTCTAGAATTGTAATTCCTATTTTATCTGGGTCTGGATTGGAAATCTTCGGCCGTGGCATAGTTAGCACTCTTCTACCAAAGATGTTGCCCTCTGGAATGAATCTGTGTAGGTACCATTATAGGTAAATTAATTATTACTATATGAAGTCACAGTCAAACGCAAACCTGACAGCAAATTAAAAATTATATCATATTTCTTTCGTAACGTAAACGCTCGACTAATCTTGGATAGTCTTGGATGGGTCAGGGTTTACGCGGATGACACTGAATACCTCTCTGTTTATACATTTGTGTATATACGAATTATATTCGAGTCTCCCGTTCTTCAGTGGAGCAGAGTAGAGGAGCTATGTTCTAAAAATCGTCTCTCCTATAAGTAAGAAAGCCTGTGTCCAGCTGTGGGATATTAAGAGGCTGCTACTTTCCTTATAGGCAAGATAACCGATCTATTACAAATTTTCTAGTACAGTAAAAAGTTTATTAAAAGGGAATTAATTTTCAAACTTACACAGTATCTTTGCAACCATGTTAACTCTGCTTAGAATTTATCATTTCATTGAAAATTTTATTAAAGTTTCATTGTTATTACAATTCTAAGCCTATTTATTCTATTAAAGAAATTCGGTAAAAGTTACTGTAATTGTTGTCACTCTCATTTGTTCCCATTGAATCATTGATACACACTGTTGTTCAACACGGCCCTCGAACTTATTTATCTATAAATATTGATCTAATTAGGCAGACCCAAAAACGTCTCCACGCACAAATATCGTATTTATCCTTTCTTTTTCCACTCACGCATTCCGATTCGACATTTTTCCTTTCCCTCTGTAGCGGCATTTTATTTTTATGGCCTTGTCTTTTCGAATATTTCTCGTTGTCTCGCACCCCGTTGTAATTCCAAAGAATTTCCAAATACTTGGCAGAATTTCCTACGTGCAATAGTGGCGATGGTTTAGCAATAAGAAATATAACAAAGAAACGAAACAGGAAAGGATGGTATCATGTTTATTTAGAGAAAACATCTAGACGGAGCACAAACTGTTTACATTGGTGTGAATGATGTTCGAAATAGTGCAGCCATTGTGTGGGTAGTCGGCGTTTTTAAATATCGCCTTCAATTGCTCTCGGAGCTCGTTCGCAAACAAAATTGTCTCGTACGAAACTGATCTCTTAACTCTCAACAGATTTGGTAGAATATTCTCCGGCAAAAATAGTCCCTTTTTATGCCCTTTAGGTGATGTACGTAGAACTATTGATTCACTAGTAGAGACTGATAACTCTAGAAGTGTTGCTGCGTAAGATACCAAAGCTCGTATACCATATAGGACAATGAACAGGAAAAGGGAGAAGCCAGCGATAAAATAATTTTTCTCGATTCTGCTAAGCAGTATCACCTTTTCATAATCGTTATGGATATTTCTCGATATCAGATTATGCATGCTCTGTAGTGGTACATACATACCAAGGTATACGATGAATCCTACATATATAGCAACGGCAAGGAAGTAGCAACTTTTGTGGTGTTTCACTATATTATTCATGAATCTGGTCACCCTCCGTACATCGTAAATTGGGTTCAGGAGGACTAGAATGGCGGTCATTTGTATCAAAAGTAAGCACCCGAGAATAATGCAGCCGGCGTCCATATTCTTGATGTTGCTGAAGTAATCAAGCAATTAAATTCGTTATGGCATGATGAAAGTTTCCGTATAAAATTGGTACAACAAATTTCCGCATATTTTCACGTTGTCAAACCAATGACAATTGGGTGACACGACGAAGGCCCCACTTGTTCGTTTTGTGAAATTATTTTTTACTTTTTTACGGTGATTTCCTCCAATTGATAACAGCGATTGAGGCTTTCCTTTCGGAATAAAGACGAAATTTAACGATCGAATTGCAATTCCCATTGTAATTAAAAAATATCAATGTTTTATGTGACCTAAGTACTATTTTTGTTTTTCATTATTGTTTATTGAACTATGACAGAGCAATATGATTAAAATTTATAGTATCTGTTTTGAGAATCATGTTTTTACTAAATACTTCTTTGCAGTGAAATAATACGTTGTGGTAATTAGTATTACACTAGGTATTTTGCTAGTCTTTATAGGTATTTTATGATATGATATTATTAAAATCATAATACTAATAAAGGTATTTCTTTACACGTTGCTGGCAACAATAGAATTCAATTTTAAACATTGCGAAATGTGCATAGGTACTACTGAAATTTGCGACAGAAAAACAATTTTATCTTGGATATAATAGTAAAATAGCATGTTATTTTTGAAATATTTAATATGTTCTCTATAGAAACAACATGACCTTATTTTAATTTAATCAGACGTTTATTCGATTGATGGAGGGTTGCCAGCATTAACGTAGTGTTCGATCTCAGCGAAGCACCATCCCTCATAAGTATAGCATGACGACACATTAGCTCAAAGTCCAATAAACGAGCAATAACAATTAAAAATTGAGCAATTCTCTCTATTAGTATCAGAAGATAAATTGCTATGAAAACACATGTGTAACAGATGGATATTTTGCTCAAATAGAAATCCCAAATGAGATCTGAACTACTAACGCTATTCAAAAGGCTATAATAGTAAGTTTTCTCCCATGTCATTTCTAGAAAAGCATTAACAAGCAATGCTAAAGTGGCAATCATAAAAGCATTTGAAGGGAAATTTACATTTTCTTGTATTTTACACCAACAGTCTCTAATAAAGTACGGCTCTTTAAAAGGTTTTAAAAGGGCGACCAGAAACACTAATTCCACAAATATTAAAATTCCTATGAAAGCACTAAAAATGTTAATCATTTTGGAATATCTTTGTAAAGAAATTTTGTCCCTGCCGTTTCTATTCGAAATTACTCTCGAATCAATCTTTTTTACATGTAGGATTATCTTTTGGTTTTAGCGTCTCCTTTTCATCAATAGAAACATCTTGTTCTTCTTCGGGAATAGTTTTAGTGTCTGCATCTATTACCTCAGTTTTCTTTGGTGTGAGTTTGAAGAAATTTTTGATTGTAGTGTGTTCGGTTTTATTGAAATCAATTATAGAAGGCCAATGCACTGTTCCATCATCATCTAGAAAATCATCAAGTACATAAGTGGGTTCTTCTTCCGCTTCAGGCTCAGCTTCAGTAGTCAGTGTGATATCCACAATGTCATAATTGGCCATTAAATTAGAAAACTCTGTTAGTTTAGCTGAAAACGTTACATAATCACACAATCTCAAAATAACAAGAAGAAAAAATAAAGAGAACACACCAAGTATGTAATTTCTAGATGCATCTGTAGCAGCTACTATTCTGAGAATTTTATCTTCAGCAGACTCAAAAGGTTTTGACAATTTTAAAGCTTTTAATTCATTAAGAGTTTTCGTAGGACTTATTATACCGTAGCAAACAATCATAAATGCGCAAATTATCATTCCGCACAAAACAAATGGGTTTGTTTTGATATTGTCCTTTAGAATTTTAATATTTTTTGATAGTATTACAACATCTATAAAAGGTAATAACATGAATAAAATTGATACCATTTCAACAAAATTCACTGATATCAATACAATAGTTGGGAAGTCGAGAATCATTGTTCCATAGGTTCACTGTACTAGAAAATTTTATTCTGAATAGAAATCGACATTATTTATTATTGTACTATAGATGCCAAATCAGTATAACTGTCATTTTATTTTTACTTATTTTAATAAAAGAAGGTTGCAGTTATTTATGTATGTCGTCGTCGTCGTCGTCGTCGCTTCAACCGATGGACGTACACTGCTGGACATCGGTCTCACGTAATGACGTCCACAAGGCCCGATCTTGCGCCGCCTGGCTCCAGCGGCTACCAGCGACCCTCTTTATATCGTCGGTCCACCTTGTGGGGGGTCTGCCTACACTGCGCCGTCCGGTGCGGGGTCGCCACTCCAGCACCTTCGGCCCCCAACGTCCATCGGTCCTTCGGACTATGTGCCCCGCCCATTGCCACTTCAGGTTCGCGATTCGTAGGACTATGTCGGTGACTCTGGTTCTACTACGGATCTCTTCATTTCTGATTCGATCACGTAGAGAAACTCCGAGCATAGCCCTCTCCATCGCACGCTGAATGACTCTGAGCTTCCGCATGAGGCCCATAGTCAGCGACCATGTCTCAGAATTGTATGTATGTATTACAGGTGAACTAGTATTTTGACAGTTTGAAATTGTTTCGAATATTTATTGAGCAATGAAAGCCTCGAGGAAAGAATTGTATTAATTGAAACAATGCTTTTTTTTTAGTAAATTTCTTTAATAAGAGCAAAATAAGTCTGTTAACAAATTACGGTTTTCCATACAGTGTTTCTAATTTATATAAATAGCTTTAACCGAATGAATTATGTACAACAGATCAGTTTCAATTGTTAGATGACCATTACTGATCTAAATATTTATCTTATAGATTTGACCTCTCGAAGATCTCAATACAATGCTCGACGGCTTCAGCAGAGTTTCTCAACAGGTGGGCCTAAAAATGAATATGGATATGACGAAAGTTATGTCGAATATCCATGTTCCGCACCACCCAATCATCTTTGAGAAATCACCACTCAAAATTGTAGACTAGTATACATACCCGGGACACATAGTCCAGCTAGGTAAGTCCAATTTTGAGAAGGAGGTCAACCGCCAAATCCAACTCGGTTGGGCTGTGTTCGGGAAACTACGCCAGATATTTTCGTCCGATATCCCTCAGTGCCTGAAGATGAAGTTCTTCGAAAAGTGCGTGTTGCCAGTGATGACCTACGGCTCCGAAACGTGGTCGCTGACTATGGGCCTCATTCGAAAGCTCAGAGTCACTCAGCGTGCGATGGAGAGGGCTATGCTCGGAGTTTCTCTACGCGATCAAATCAGATATGAGGAGATCCGTAGCAGAACCAAACTCACCGAAATAGCCCTACAAATCGCGAACCTGAAGTAGCAATGGGCGGGACACATTGTACGACGGACCGATGGACGTTGGGGCCTGAAGGTGCTGGAGTGGCGACCCCGGGCGGCACAGTGTAAGGAGACCCCCCACTAGGTGGACCGACGACATAAAGAGGGTCGCTGGAGCCAGGGGATGCAAGACCGACCTTGTGAATGTCATTACGTGAGACCTCTGTCCAGCAGTGGACGTCCATCGGTTGATGCGACAACGACAACGACGACGACGAGATTTGAACTGAATAATTCTATTTCGTAACAAGCGAATGATGTTATCTAATACCTGTGAAGTGTTTTTGAAATGTAACTACTTGTATAAACACCTGTTGAGTCGCTACTAAGTGATACTTTAGTTAAAAAGAAATATCCCAAAACACTCATAAATAATATTAATTTAAACTGAAAGGATGTTATAGAATTAAATATTAGTCATACAAATTTCATTTCCACCACTTCTACACTGACGGGCATATAAAAGTACATGTCAGAAGTGCAACTTTTTTGGCAAATTAATTTTGAGGTCTTGTTTATATTTATACAAATCTAAAACTTTAGATTTCCGAGACTTAGAGGAAGGAAAAAAGGAAGATATTGTTATTAAAATAATAAAAATTCCCAAAATGAATACAAATAATTTATTGAAATTAAAGAAATTATTAATTAATTTATGAAATATTTCTATTTTATATTTTATCAAAAATAGTTTATTAAATTATTAAATGGCAAGTGGAAAATTAAAATGCCACATGTTATTTCTTAACCTTCAAACTTAATTAATATTTTACCCTCATGCGCCTAAAGAAGTTTCACTTCATAAATGTACATCAAATGAACAAACGACGTACGTTGTAAGAAGTTTAACAATACATTACGTGTTACATCATCAGCATGACAACGCCTTCACCCGTCAGAAACATTGGCATATGTGTACATTTCGTGATTGAATTCCTTATCAACCACCCTCGATATATCGGAAGGGAGCCTGGTAACAAGAAGTCTGTTTACCGTATATCTACAACTACTAAAACAAAATAACGAAGGAAGTGCCACATTGCAAAGCATATATTCTGTCATGATACATATGTTGTTCGAGCTTCCCCCTTTACTGAGAACGCGACTCAATATGAATGAGCGAGAGAGACATATGTTGCTGTCTCATCGGAACACGTGCTACCTCGCTGCCACCTTTAACGTTGCCATTACGTATGTCGATTCAATTATGTTGAACTGTTGACACTGCGGACAGTATTTTCAAGGTTTGTTGTTAATTTAAGCCCCGGATCAGTGGCGTAACTATACCACCCAGGGCCCGTGGCTTATTCTTATGCTGGGGCCCTACGTTAAAATTGGTCACCTGGTTTAATATTAATAGTACCGTTTTTAGAGTCCGCTCACTAATTTATACATACATAGCATCACGCCTCATTCCCATGGGGGTAGGCAGAGACAACATCCTTCCACTTGCCACGATCCTTGCAAATCTCCTTCGCTTCTATAATCCTCATTAAAGCTTTCATACAAGTTCGTCAGTTTAGAGTAAGTAAGTAGCAGCCCATTAACGTCCCACTGCTGGGTACAGGCTGCTCCACTGCGGATTGCCAGGCATAGTACACAAGTGCACTCTCTATTCCTTCACTCTCATAGTCCAATGTGACGATAATCCGACACGATCTGATAGAGATCAGGCGCAGGACCAACGGCTTAACGTGCTCTCCGAGGCACGGGGGTGGTTCACACCAACAATTTTTCCCAACTTCGGGCAAATATTGAGAAAATCATAGTAGAAAACTCAAAATCGATTTGGAATTGGCCCGACCCGGGACTCGAACCCAGGATCTCATGTCTGTAGTCGAACATGCTAACCACTAGACCAATAAGGCAGTTTAGAGTACTCTTGACTTATTTAAATGTCCTGGATTTGATCCAGGAACGTTCGCCTTGGTCTTACCTTTCCAACTTTCGCATTTACTCTTGACTCATACATCCTTTTTGTCAGTCTCCTTTCATTTATTCTCTCTCTCTCTAATTTATAGGTTAAGTAATACTAATCTCCGACTCTTTACACCTGTCGCTTTGTGAATGTTCCTTTTTGTGCTATATTTCTTATACGTGAATATCGAATTCGTGTAATTTCCCGAAAGGTATGTTAATTGATTTCGACAATGATTCCACTAATCTGCGCCACTTGTAATTTATGAAAGCAAACACAATAGCGTCGAAATCAAGACTTATTTATTCACTTATATTGACGTGAAATTTACATTGGCATTATTATTATAGTACCCTTACATTATACCCCCTTGTAAAACTCCTTACTCAAAAATAATAAGTATCTCAAATCGTCGTGTAAACGACGACTAAACAGAAGTTTTGAATTCATGCCCCCTCAGCTCTAGGTGTGGACGGATCGCTGCCACCGTGTTCACACCCGCAGTTGGGGATCCAAGGCTCCACTTTTCGATCAGTGCTCTGTCGGTGAGAGCCCTGATCCTCCGGACCTGGTCATTGTTCGGTTCCTCGCTACCGGATGCACTCGCAGCAATTCTGCTCTGATAGGAGATCGCAAGAACCTTCGCCCGTAGTTCCCACGGTGGATCGCCTGCCAGGAGAGTTAGAGCATGAGCCCAAACGGGTGCACCGTACAAAGCCATACTGGCCATAATGCCGGCGTAAACCATGCTGTATCATTAAAACGACCTTAAATTTTGAAATATAACTTTACTATCTTATTCTAGACATGTTGAGAAAGCAGTTTATGAAAAAAAATCGATTTCTTGAGACCATCACATGGGATGAGTGGGAGAAAAATGAAAAACAATCTGTACAATTTCCTTGTATGTATAAGTCCTATATTCGTTTTCACAGAAGCAATTACCATATAAATTTAAAAGGAAACGTTTGATTAAAATCAACTCGGAATTAATTTACATTGAAATTATACATGCAAATGATAACGCGTACGATATGCAAATGTTTACAGTATACTGTAGATCACGACACATAATTTTGTAAATGGTGTGTAAGTAAATTACTTGGCTGGCTCATCAGCCTTTGGCAATCAATTTGCCGAGATTCACACAGCTCGTAATAATATATTTACATGGACAATATTAAATTTTCCGGTCTTTTCAGTGGTAGGAAAATTAATTCTTTATTGCCTACAAACTTTATAATAGACTAGCTATGTTCCTTGGTTTCACCGGCATAGATATCGATCTCGTGGCAGTGGAAAGGTCGGACTTTACTAATTTATTTTCTTTAACATAAAAAGTTTATTTCACTTGGTTTTAAATTATTTCCTTTCCGATTATTCACAATCTAATCAATATACAGATTTTACTTCTTCTTCTTCTTTTGTGATTTTACTTTACAACCAATATATATCTAACTAATAATGACGTAGAATATTGGACATTAGTAAATTTAAAAATACAAAGGTATTAAACGATTTTTTTTAATCCGTCCAGTAATTTTTAGCTTGATGTTAAAATGATCTCACTATAAATTGTTAAAAAATACAAACAAAATGCAAACCTTTCTGTAATATTAGAGAAGAGATTCATTTGTATAACTTTATTATCTCAGAACTTTATTATCTATATACAACATTTTACACTTTGGAGTTCAACTCGGGATGCATTATTTACTTTAGATTAAGATTTTTGAATGGAACGTCCGATTTTAATAATTTAAAAAGTATTTTATAGGTTTTAAATCGGTCTTCTTACAGTGCATGTTGCCAGCGATTACGGTTCTGGGAGGTAGTCGCTGACTGTGGGCCTCATGCGGAAGCTCATAGTTACTCAGCGTGCGATGGAGAGGGCTATGCTCGGAGTTTCTCTACGTCATCGAATCAGAAATGAAGAGATCCGTAGTAGAACCAAAGTCACCGACATAGTCCTATGAATCGCGAACCTGAAGTGGTAATGGGCAGGGCACATGGTCCGAAGGACCGATGGACGTTGGGGCCCGAAGGTGCTGGAGTGGCGAACCCGCACCGGACGGCGCAGGGTAGGCCGACCCCCCACAAGGTGGACCGATGATATAACTTTTTATGTCGCCGTTAGCCGCTGGAGCCAGACGGCGCAAGATCGGACCTTGTGGACGTCATTACGTGAGACCTCTGTCCAGCAGAGGACGTCCATCGGTTGAAGGGACGAAAACGGTCTTTAATAAAATATCATTCAATAGGATATGGATTAATGCAAAGGTGCATGCATGAATACCATGGTTTGATTGTTGTTGGTACTTGTATTAACTTTCAAAATGTAAAAAAGTAGTTATAGTGGCATAACTACAGTAGTTGGACATATGGTATTCCAGCTTTTTTGTAGGTATTAAAACGTTCTTTAATATTTTAGAAAATTCTTTTGTTCAATCATTAATATTACCATAGCGCATGCAATGACAGATTTTTTGTGACCAAATTTTTCACACCTTGGGTTGCATTAATGCATTTTTAACAAGAATCACTAATTTTTTAGAGACTAATATAGTCTACGTCGTTCAGTGAAAACACAGCTTTCTAATGCTGAAAACATTCTGAAATCAGCCCCGTAGTTTTTGTGTGAAAACGTAACAATACACACACAAAAACACAAATGTTACCATATTAGTTTAGACTAGTTGATCTACACAACTTTGTATAAAAAAGGGGGGGAGGGTGTTATACTCGTATATTTTACGACTTATTCTCAATCCTATACAATGTACATAAAAGGTTTCATATAAAGCGGTCAAGCCATAAGCGAGTATGATAGTAGTGATACGAAACTTTTAGATTATGTGATTATTAATCCTATTGTATAATATATAAAATTCGTTTTAAATATAAGCATATTTCTCATATATTACTTAACTAAGAACGGACTTTCATATTCCCAAGGGAGATAGAACTACTGAGAAAAGACAGTATATAATAAAGTGTACATTAAAACGTTAATTTAAAATTAAGTTGATATTACATTCTCAATCCCTAGATTATAGTTTCCTTGGTGTTAATATTAAAATATGCATGCAAGTGGCGGTGAACAGATAATGCAAATATTTACCGTATACACTACATCACAATACATCATTTGGTAAATGGAGTGTAAATAAATTACTTGGTTGGCTCGTCAGCCTTTAGTAATCAATTTCCCGCTGAGATTAACAGGGAACGTCATATTTTATGCGGAAAACATTTTTATACCAGGAGCCTAAGTATGCCTTTTTATAGAAATAAACCAGCTAACGAGCATATTATGTACCATTCATGTTATGTTGATTTTCGTGCCTATAACAGCGAAAGCAATGGTGTAGCCAGCTAAAAAGGTGGATGATGATACCTTTTATTTATTTCTTCACGCCTATAAGTACCTTTAAGTACCACCATTGGAAGCTCGACGTCTTCATACAAAGTATAATACTCGTACTCTCGAAGCTGTGCTAGCCAGTACCAAAGAAAGGCAAACACGTCCTCTGCCTCGTGAACTCCCGCTGCCATCACCACCAGCCGTAAATGACGCGGTAGCAGCAACACTCGGAACACACCCCCCTCAGAGTTGACCAGGATGGGACCATTCTAAAGATGTCAATAAATAAATTCAAATTCTTTGTTAAAAGAAAGTTGATAGAAAAATCTTATTATAAGTTGCAGGATTACTTAGACGATAGAAACGCCTGGGAGTGAACTAATTGCTCTAAATTTAATTAAAATATAGTAAACTAATATGATATTGTAATGATCATGGTAACAAAAAAAAAATACCCGACTGAGTTTGTTGTGGGTTCTTCTCGGATCAGGGCGCGAAGGAACCCTCGTAACTTTAGATTTTAAGCCGTTCTTGAGTACCATCAACAGACGTATATTAGAATCAGAGTGTGGAAAAAAAATATAATTTGACGATTCAAAAGTGCTGTAATATGCCTACTTGAATAAAGATATTTTTGATTTGATTTGATTTGGGCTCGCTGGAGACGTTGGTGGGATCCAGCCCGTATGAAATACGGCCATAAAAGGGTACCGGGCATTTACTGAATGCCCGAGGAAAGATGCCCGGGCCTCATTGCCCGGGCATCTTTCCTCGGCAATGCTGCGATGAACCTAACGACGAAGATATGCCAGAATATTTTTTCTGGTAGACAGGAAAAATCTACGATAGATACATAAATCTATCTGGAAGTGGCTTTGCATTTCCAAAGAGGTCAAAGTCCTACACTAGTCAGATTTCTTAAGCAGGATTAAGGTTTATTTTAGCTTCACTCAGTTAATTATGTAAACTATCAAAACTTTCGCCAATTTTAAATACGGCACTAAATGCTCCAATTAGGAAGGAAGGGAAAGGAACTACACGTTTGGAGAAATACGTCTACATTCGCCTGGTCCTCCTAACCCTTTACCCTCTATCGCTGGTGGGTATAGTATCATCTATGCCAGCTTTTATCACACTCACCCTTCAAACTTTTGGTTTCCTCACTTTTTTTAGCTATATATCAATTTATCGTAATTTATCAGGTCGTAATTATTTTAAACGACCTCATTGGTTTAGTGGTTAGCATGTTCGACTACAGACATGAGGTCCTGGGTTCGAGTCCCGGGTCCGGCCAATTCGAAATAGATATTGAGTTTTCTATTAAGATTTTCTCAATATTTGCCCGAAGTTGGGAAGTTGGCGGTGTGATCCACCCCCGTGCCTCGGAGAGCACGTTAAGCCATCGGTCCTGCGCTTGATCTCTCTCCGGTCGTGTCGAATTGCCGTCACGTCGGACTCAAGAGTGAAGTAATAGAGAATACACTTGTGTACTATGCCTGCCCATCCGCAGTGGAGCAGAGCAGTGGGTCTATGCTCTAAAAACCCTCTCTCGTATGAGTGAGGAGGCCTGTGCCCAGCAGTGGGACGTTAATGGGCTTCTACTTACTTTTTACGTTTATGGTATCTAAATTGTATTTATTTTTAAACCCCCATTTTCTTTTTCTTTTTGTATTTTTTTTGTACTCATAAACATCTTTATTTGCACCATCCCACTCTTCTCTTTAAATAACTCCTGTCGCCAAAGGTTGTCTGGAAGAGATTGCTTATAGCAATAAGACCGCCTTTGCACACTAATTGCCAAATATTGTTTGTTTCTTTGTGTTTTTATGTGTACAATAAAGTGAAATAAATAAAAATAAATTAACAGGAAAATCCAGGACGGTAATCATGTTATTGTGTCAGGTAGGCTTTCAAACATACCCTGAAGAAATCCTCCTTTTATTACAGTAAAAATTAGCTGCTCAAAAGGATTTTGGGACATTACACATATCATTTGGTATCAAGGTATAAGGCATATTAAACACGAAGTGCAGAAACCTGAGACATCTTTCTTGCTCCCGGGAGGTTGTCAAGTCGTAAATTCCCTAAAATACGCATTTTATTTTCTGCTCCTTAAGGATTTTACTTGATACCAAAAAGCCCCTATGTATTCGAGAATAAATGAGCGGTCGGGGCGTGACACGATTATCTTAGCGACGCGAAGCATTCCCCAATTTACCAGGCCATATAAAACGCACCACTTCTGTAGTATTATAATTTTTCCGACTCCTAGAGCTTTACATATGATTCCCTTTTTTGCGTTTAAGCTCCACGAATTCGGGCTTAAATCGATATACGTAACTTAGAAAAGTACGTGACTTGAATATTGAAACGTGTTTAAAAATTCCGTTAGTTGTTTTCCTCGTAAAACACATAAGAGCACGTCATTTCGAGCCCTTTAAAGGTGTCGTTTAATTTTACCATCAACTTAATAGAGTTTGCAAGTGCTTTTCTCATGTCGTGTATGAGGAAAACACTTTTGCATCAACGCGAAGTGATATCTCTCTTTATTTGCTTTCATCTTAGTTACCTACTTCGCTTTTGTCATTGGCTATTTATTTCAATTCCTTCTTACTTCCATTTATAAGTTACTTTGAACGATTTGTTTATATATATCTATTTTATTGGTATTTCTTAAGTAGCATTACCTCATCCCCGCGACTATATGTAGTACGAGATGCATCTATTGAAAATACCTAAATTTTGTCTGTTAACATAATGGAAAATATATTTTTAGTGAATTCTATCAGTAGATAAAACCATTTATTTATGTACATAAAAATAAACCAGGCTATCTTTTAATAATGTCTTCTTTTAACTTGATTGTCTACATTTTATAAACATTCTTCTTAACCAATCTATTAATCATTGGTCTAGTGGTTAGCATGTTCGACTACAGACATGAGGTCCTGGGTTCGAGTCCCGGGTCGGGCCAATTCGAAATCGATATTGAGCTTTCTATTAAAATTTTCTCAATATTTCCCCGAAATTGGGAAGTTGGTGGTGTGATCCACCCCCGTGCCTCAAAGAGCACGTTAAGTCGTCGGTCCTGCGCCTGATCGCTCTCCGGTTGTGTCGGATTCCCGTCGCATCGGACTATGAGAGTGAAGGAATAGAGAGTGCACTTGCGTGAGTGATAGAGAGTGCGTGGTGGGTCTATGCCCTAAAAACCCTCTCTCATATGAGTGAGGAGGCTTGTGTCCAGCAGTGGGACGTTAATGGGCTGCTACTTACTTTTACTTACCTAATGAATTATTATCTTCTGACAACGTAACAGAGATAGAAAGTTACATCTTGTATTTATTTTACAATTACTTTAAATATAAAGTCTCAGATGTAGTGCTTTTACACCAATCTGTTTTTTTGGGATGAAAATTATGTATATATCGCGTTCTGGTGTGCCACCGTTTAAATAAAAACAACCACAGTCAATTTTCACAAGGATTATTTATTACTTTAAACCAAATGATTAATTATTTTTTTAATTAAATGACAATAATCAATAATTTATGGGTGCAAAGTGTAGTTTGAATGTTGGTAGACGTTTGTTGCTAGCTCGCTGCACGGTTACCAACATTAAAAAACAATATAACAATAAAAAATCCAAAGACAATTTTAAGAGGTGTTTGCTTGGAAGATATTTCAATGATATTGTTGAAGTACAACAATCATTGGTCATACTGCCTCATTGGTCTAGTGGTTAGCATGTTCGACTACAGACATGAGGTCCTGGGTTCGAGTCCCGGGTCGGGCCAATTCAAAAACCAATATTGAGTTTTCTATTAAGATTTTCTCAATATTTGCCCGAAGTTGGGAAGTTGGCGGTGTGATCCACCCCCGTGCCTCGGAGAGCACGTTAAGCCGTCGGTCCTGCGCCTGATCTCTCTCCGGTCGTGTCGGATTCCCGTCACATCGGACTATGAGAGTGAAGGAATAGAGAGTGCACTTGTGTACTATGCCTGCCAATCCGCAGTGGAGCAGCGTGGTGGGTCTATGCTCTAAAAACCCTCGCTTCTTGGAGTGAGGAGGCCTGTGCCCAGCAATGGGACGTTAATGGGCTGCTACTTACTTTTACTTACTTTACAACAATCTAAATCTTTTATTCCTGGAAAAGTTTACACGATTACTGTAAACACCTACATATATTTATAAGATATACTATATATAAATGGCTCCCTCGTAATAAATTGTTCGATAAAGCGTAGTTTTTAATATTGGACCTTATCTTTAGATCGAAGGGACCGTAATACGATTGGCCTTTCTTCTCTGAGTCGTAAACATTCGTTTTCAAACCTTTCATCTTTAAGACATTGCTAATAAAAGTCGAGGATGGTGACCGGAAAGGCTTCTTACAGCTTTTCTTACACAAAGCTTACCTTTACTTATTCTACTGATTTACACATCATTTTTTCATGCAATATTCATTTAGAAGAACAATAAATTATATTGTATTTTACTGAACAAATTGAGCATTAATATATGTTGCTTCAAAAGCTTTAAAGTTTTCATGGTTACGAGTATAATATCCATTTAATTGATTTACAACACTTTTGAATCTTCAATTATCGTCTTTTCCATGTATTATTTCAATGTGCAACTGATGATGACATTAAAGAACGATTTACAATCCAAATTTATTATTTAGAAAAACCTACAACAGACTCAGTTGGTTGTCCATTTTTACAATATATATTTTAATTTACCACAACGTTCTTTTACCACATTATTTCTTAGAACTTTGTTGTATAAAAGACGATGTAGTGACTAAAATTGAGAAAGGTATGCTTAGCTGCTTTGGGCACGTAGAGATGAATGAAGGGAGACTGACAAAAAGAATTGATGTGTTAAGCGTGAATGGGAAAGTTGGAAGGGTAAGTGCGAAACGGAGCCAAGGCGAACGTTCCTGGACCAAATCCAGGACATTTTAAATAAGGGCCAAGTCAAGAGTAATCTAAACTGACGAACTAGTATAAATGGTTAAAGAGAATGAAAGAAGCGAAGGAGATATGCAAGGATTGTGGAAAGTGGAAGGACGTGGTCTCTGCCTACCCCTATGAGAATGAGGCGTGATTAAAATATACATGCATAGCAATGCATGTATATTTTAATTTATTCTATTTCGATTAGATCAATTTATTACATTCCTCCTTCTTAGTAGTCCTTCAAACTATATATTTACTTTAACTAAAATTTTATCAATTACCTTTCATGTGATAAAATATTTAAATGTATTAAGTGACATCTTTGTCACTTCTTCTGGGAGTTTGTTATAGGAACGTATACAGTTTCTCTTATTATTAAAGATTCTAATATAATTGTTTTAAACTCAAATTTTCGTGGTTTATTAACATATTGACTACTTGACCTGGTACATACCACGATGGCGTTTTTTAATTTTGCCGATATTTCGACCCAGTTGCATGGATCGCGGTCACGACGTTACTGCTGTGGGCGGTTGTGTCAAGCTGTCAAGGGCAGAATCTGTCTACCCTACGTCTGATCCTTTTATTTTTCACGGCACCCATATCCATTTTTCGCCATACTACACTCACAACGTCACGTTTTAATTTTGAAAAATTCCATCGTTTGTTCATTTGGCATAACTTCACCCCTGGATTCCACGAATCCGCCAGCTTAAGACCATCTTCGCGATTGAAATTTAGATACTTTTTTAATTTCAATGGCCTCGCGAACTGCACCACTGCTGCAGTCAATTTTGTACAGCTGTGGAAGCTCTTATATTGGCCAAACGAAGCGTTCCATAGCAACTCGTGTGTCAGAACACATAAATGCCGTCAAGCACAACGACATACAAAAATCTGAGATCGCGGAGCACATTTTGCATCAGGGAACTCAACACTGGATAGAACTTTATATCCTAATTTCAATCGCGAAGATAGTTTTAAGCTGGCTGAGACGTGGAATCCAGTGGTGAAGCTATGCCAAATGAACAAACGACGCAATTTTTCAAAATTAAAACGGGACGTTGTGAGTGTAGTATACCGAAAAATGGATGTAGGTGCTGTGAAAAATAAAAGGATCAGACGTAGGGTAGACAGATTCTGTCCTTGACAGCTTGACACACCCGCCCTCGGCAGTAACGTCGTGATCACGATACATGCCACTGGGTTGGTATGAACCCGTTCAAATAGTCAATAAGATTCCAATATGTTTACGTAATGAACGTAGTTTATCTCTGTATATGCTGAGTTTCTCCTAGATGGCTGGATCGATTTTGATGTAATTTTGGAAGTGTTAAGGAGGATTCACGAAGGGCGTAGATTGTCAACTATGTGAGTAACAGCTGTGAAAATAGCTAGCACGTCTGTCTATATATTAAAGAGAGAGAAAGAGAACACATTTATTGTACACAATAAGAAAAACATAGAAAAAGCTTAAAAGAAATGACGATCTTTCCTCCATCTCTTATATCCATATAATGATTTCTTTCAGATAACATTTAATACATATACACGTAAAGACAGAAAAACTAATGATTTCGTGATTCTTCGTGACAAAATAAATTATGGGCTTTTCAAATATCATATTACGTATTTTACTTAGTTATTGTTAAGACTGTCAGTCTAAAACTGTAATGTTTTTTAACGTCTTTATATTAAATATTGTTTATAATTTAAATACTTTTAAAATGTAATTTATTAAAAACTAGGTAAAACTAATTACTCTTTGTAACCTAGTTATATGATCGATTTAATTTAATTTATTAGAAATTGTTTTATTAAAAGGTAAAGTATTCTATTTCGTTGAAATTTTGTGATAAAAGGCGACCTATTACTTTTTACCTTAAGAAATATGCTAATAGCATTAAAAATACTCCCAGTTTGATGGACATTATTGTAAATGACCAATATTTATTTATTTCTTACGAAAAGCAGGGTTTTTATTTAACTATATAATATAAAGATTTATTATCCGTGTTTGAAGCAAATATTTAACTAAAGTATAAAAAAATGCGTAAAGTTTTAAAGGAAAACTCGCCTGTAAAGGAAAATTAAAGCATAAAACTCATAAAACTTCGTTATACTTAAAAGCATTATGCCTTCGAGCGTTTGATATCAATTCTATTTGAAAACTTTGTTGTTAAGAATTCATCTGATTGCTTAGCTCTTTAGATGTACAAGAGTTTTTTAAATATCTCCTAACCTCGCCGACGAATTGAAAAGCGGCCAAGCTTTTTAATGAAACAATTTTATATACAATTTTGTGCTCGAAGACGTAATAAAGATTCCTGTGTAAAAATTTCGTTTATTTAAATTGAAAAATTGTTGTGTAATTCCATTTGAAAAGTTTACTCGTGTTTTGAAATCTGTTCGAAACACCAAAAAGTTTATTGCGCTTTCGTAGATTTAGAAAAGGCCTATGATCCAGTGGTGAGGAATGAGCTGTGGTCAACGTTATCTACGTATGGGGTGAGCGGTTGTCTGATTCAAGCATTGAAGTCTCTCTATGAGGGTTCTAGTGCCTGTGTCAGAATAAACGGAGCGTACACAGAGTGGTTTCCTGTCGAAAGAGGTGTTCGACAGGGATAAATGTTTGACAGATTTAAGACAAAGTATGTATGGGTTAAGAGTGAATGAATTACTCATCAAATGTTTACTCTACGTTGATGATCAAGTAATATTTGCGTCATCCGCTAATGAGCTACAGGAGATGCTAAATATAAAGGATGAAGCTTTAAAAGGGAAATGAATGAAAGTGAATGTAAACAAAACGAAAGATATGCTTTTTGAATCTATGATGAATGGCAATGTTTTGTTAGAAGGAGAACAAGTGGAAGAGGTGAAAGAATTTGTATACTTGGGATCTAAATTTACAAAAGATGGAATATGTGAAAGTGATATTGAAAGGAAAGTGAATGCAGGTAATATGGGAAATGGTGCTCTGCACGCCTTTATGACTAGCCAGATGGTGTCTCAAAGGGCTAGACTCGCTGTGCTTGCTGGAGTGTTGGTGCCAACACTTATGTATGGTAGTGAAAGTTGGGTATGGCAGAAGAATCACAAAAGTAAAATAAATGCGGTAGAGATGAGAGCGTTGAGAAGCATGAGTGGATTAAAACTGAGTGACAGAGTGAGAAATAGTGTGATAAGAGAACGTTGTGGTATAAAAGAAGACGTAGTGACTAAAATTGAAAAAGGTATGCTTAGATGGTTTGGGCATGTAGAGAGAATGAATGAAAGGAGACTGACAAAAAGGATTTATGAGTCAAGAGTGAATGCGAAAGTTGGAAGGGGAAGACCAAGGCGAACGTTCCTGGACCAAATCCAGGACATTTTAAATAACGGCCAGGTCAAGAGTACTCTAAACCGACGAACTTGTATGAAAGGTTTAATGAGAATGAAAGAAGCGAAGGAGATATGCAAGGATCGTGGCAAGTGGAAGGATGTTGTCTCTGCCTACCCCTATGGGAATGAGGCGTGATGCTATGTATGTATGTATGTTGAAATCTGTTTGAAATTTTGCAAAGTGATTTCCCTATATTTCCACGAGATCATGAAAATAGCTAGTTTAAAATATGATATTTAAACGGTTATTGTCTTGTTATGTTCACATAATAAACGACGAAGTTCTCAGCTGCATCAGTCTGTCTGTCTGATCGCGATAAACTAAAAAACTATTCAAGGGATTTCCGTGTGGTTCTAACTAATATGTTTTGGCGATAGGGTTATTTTGGAGGAAGATTTATATATGTCGGAGAATAAGAGAGAAGGAGCCTTAAGCATATGGTCGTAGGGTTCTCCGCCGACATCGTAATTAATAGCATCCATAATTCAATTTCCATACTGTGGGTGGGTGCAGTGTGTTTTTTATTGATTTAATGTATATTTTATGTATTATTTTTATAAAGTATGAGCGTTATACACCCCTCTATATAAACTTCAAGTGTGTAATATGTCAAAATCCTGAGTCCGCGTAATTTTCGTAAAAAGATATATTGTAAAAATATGAACGAATATTTATATGCGTATCCGTGCTTGTGTTAAGTAAATTAAAAATGTGACTTTTACTGCCTTAAATTGACAAGATTTCAGATCATCTGGTGTGAGATGAGTTTGTCTATTTAGGGAATTCATTTGACAGTAGTTAACATGTTCCCGTGGGAATAGTAACCCTTTTACACCTTTCCAGTCCCTCGTCAATCACACGAAAATCCCCTAATCTTGGTTTCCCAAGTGGTTTGTTATAAATTACGTTTTCAACCGATTTTAATTCTACACGATGATGAAGAAATTCCTTTATATTAAAATTATTTTAATAAAGTATCTTTACCTACCTTCAAATATGTTCTTTATAATGTACTTTTTTCTTCTAATAACAATCAACATTTTTAAGAAATTATATCCTGTCCGAATGGCGTAAGCATATACTTTCGTTTTTCGTTTCCGTATTGAAATTAAAAATAAATATCGCTATATTATAATCCAATACGTTATTAAGAAACATCGTCCGCTGTGAAAGGTCTTCGACCACCACCACCTTCCTAGTTATAAAAAAATCTGTTAAAGGATTCCTATTATTATCTACACCTATTTCACGTCTGATAATCTCGCTTTGTTAACAGGTCCTGAGTGCGGTTCCTGATAAGTTAAATTTAGGAAATTTGTATATTCTAATTTATCTAGGTCTTGACGAGTAAGCAGCTTTGGTCATGGCTAGTTACTAGCAAAACCTTGCTGTTCTTCACGGTTTCATTGGTAATCATCAGCATTTTATTTAGTGCCTTCGTTTTTCTCCATTGACTTGATATTCGAAGGCTAAGTTTTGCTAAAGAATATGTACTGTATATAACTGCCACATTGGTCTACTGGTTAGCACTTTGGCACAACCAGAGAGATATCAGGCGCAAGACCGACGGCTTAACGTGCTCTCCGAGACACGGGGGTGGATCATACCGCCAACTTCCAAATCTTAATAGAAAACTCAATATTGGTTTTTGTATTAGCCCGTACTGGACCTCATAATACCTCGTGGGATCTCATGTCTATTACCTAATATGCTAACCACTAGACAAATGAGGCTGTTTGGATATATAGATTTAATTATTTGTTTTACTTACACACCCACACGCAAGCGAATGAAATAGCAGAATTTAAGTCCTGGTATTTTGAGTCCACAATAAGTATTATTTGCGCTTCATTTCAAAGGAGCGTTGCAAGCAGGATAATTATTTCCAGGAATACTGGGAATTTAACGTAGTGGTAGCAATTACCATATTATGTGATTTTCTGCTCGAGACGGGGAACAAAAGGCTTTATTTACACCAAAATAAAATACAAAGTCACATAACGTGTTATATTTCTGAGCACTAAAACGAGCTATAGAAGTCCTTGCTACAGATTGGCAGCAGTGAAATGGCGCAACTTGAAATTTTAAGAATTTTACACTTATTTCCTTCGTTGGTTTCACCAACCTCCAAAATATTAACTTAAAGTCAAATGCAGATATCAAATTATTTATTAAAAGTGATTCTCTTGGTATATTTTGTAAAATGAGTTATATTTTTAAATACGCTACTAAAATCCTTTTTATAAACATAATTTTATTTCTCGGTAAAGGCTTCATACGCTTTTACAATTTTGAAATTATAAAAAGTTATTTTCAACTGACATTCGATTGGCTCTTTAGAAACTATCATTTAATAAAAAACCTTTGATCCAAGTGACATGTGTATGTACATAAAAACATTTAAACTTTTAATAAAAAGTGTGAATGTACATCATATAACTTACGAAATCTAATAAACTTGTTATAAGAGGCTGCATAAGATTAACAACTCATTTAAGGGTAACTGTATACGTTTCTATAATAAACTCCCACAAGACGTTCTAAAGATGTCAATTAATAAATTCAAATTGTTTGTTAAAAGAAAGTTGATAGAAAAATCGTATATATAAGTAAAAAGATTACCTAGACGATAGAAACGCCTGGGAGTGAACGAATTGCTCTAATTTGAATTGAAATATATTAAACTAATATGATATTGTAATGATGATGGTAACAAAAAAGTATCCGACTGAATTTGTTGTGGGTTCTTCTCGGAGCAGGGCGCGAAGGAACCCTCGTAACTTTAGATTTTAAGCCGTTCTTGAGTACCGTTATCAGACGTATATTAGAATCAGAGTGTGGAAAAAAAATATAATTTGATGATTCAAAAGTGTTGTAATATGCCTACTTGAATAATGATATTTTTGATTTGATTTCATTTTGACAAAACATGGTGATGTAATTATAAATGAGTTTTTGGCTTTTACACAGAACAAAATAGATCAATTAGATGAAATAAGCATAATAAAAATATGTGCTTCGAATTTTTCTGATGTCGAAATAATGACTGGTAAAAATGTTATTTACAAATCTTTGGGTGACAGAGTGCGAATAAAAAACATATGTCCAATAAAAATAAGCAATAATACCTATAACCGAATAAATTTAACCGAAGCATCTTTAAGAGATCTTGACCTTAAACTGGTATGTATTTTAGACAAATATAAAGAGTGAAGTATAAAATTACAATTTCAAATATAAAATATATATTACTGCAGTAAATTTGTATTACTTATACGTTTTTAAGCATCATGGTCCTGCCACACTACTTTTTAAAAATGTTTATACAGATTAGCAAACATTTCTAAACGAAATTGTTATCATTTTTAGTAAACATGTATACATGCGACAAAAGCCGATGCCATGTTTTCAAGTGTTATGTTTGTAAACATTTCTATCAGTGTAGGAACACTAGAAAGATATAACAATGCTAAAAACATTTGAAAATGTTTGAAAACATTTTTAAACAACAGTGTGGTAGCGCCATCACGTTTTAACATGATTAGAAACAAAACGATGACCAATCCGGTCAGGCTGCGGCGGCCCGGTCGCTGCTATAGCCGTTCTTTACCTCAAGTCTCCTGGTAAAAGCCAAACTGAAGGTCTACGGAGCCTACGTCCGCTCTAGACTGACGTACGCAGCCCCTGCCTGGTACTCCTTCTGCTCAGGATATCAGAGAAAAAGGCAGGTCCAGTAGAACAAATGTCTACGTCTGATAGTAGGAGCTCCGAGGTACGTCAGGAACGACGTTATCCATCGTGATACCATGACGCCCATGACCGTCCATGTCCGTTAGTTTAGTTTACCGTCAGGTTTGATTAAGATTAGGCAAAATTAGTGAGATAAAAATATATTTTTTGCTTAATTGACTCTCCTATAGAATTTACACAAAAAAACATTAGTTCTGCTAAATCAGAGTTAAAAATCCTAAAGTAGACAAAGAAAGTGGTAAACGATATTAATTTTACTCACTTATAGACAAAGTCCATTTCCCACAAATTGACTTTTTTGAGGTTAAACCACTTTGGCTGTGATGGCCTCAATTATATACAATTGTGGCGTTTCCAAGCAATCGAGTATTTAATGTGGCGCCAAAGTAAAGTCTTTTGTATAATTAACAACTTTTCTAAAATAGGCATGTACTTTAGTACAATAGGAGTGAAATTTATTGAATATTTATCTAAGCTATATTAAAGCAATAACAGATTAGTTCCTGCAAACTATGTCTGAGTCGCATACATAATTGGACCAAAAGAGATATAGCTAATAGTGTGATTTATACAAACATATAAAAGGTACAACTACTTCTTTAAACCAGGCCATTACGTGGAATACAAAGGGTACATGTGGTGTTTTATATATGTACCTAATTCAAGTGAAGAAATACTTCTTCAGGCAACAAGTGTATCTGTGAAACAATCCAAAGACCCTTTCTTTCAAAAAATAATAAATCATCGTAGAATGTAACTTCCGACAAATATATTAGATTCATTGAATTCCACATGGATTCAAAATGGTTTGACTTTGCATCTCCGCTCCTTTATGAATAGCCAGATGGTGTCTCAAAGGGCCAGACTGTCCATAGAGGAGTGTTAATGCCAACACTTATGTACGGTAGTGAAAGTTGGGTATGGCAGAAGTAGCAAAAAAGTAAAATAAATGCGGATTGCGAATGGAATGGATTGAAAATGAGTGATAACACGTGTGAGTGTGAAAAAGTGAATCCGACACAACCGGAGAGAGATCAAGCGCAGGACCGACGCCTTAACGTGCTTTTTGAGGCACGGGGGAGGGTCACACCGCCAACTTCCCAACTTCGGGGTAATATTGAGAAAATTTTAATAGAAAACTCAATATTGATTTTTGAATTGGCCCGACACGTTACTCGAACCCAGGAACTCATGTCCGTAGTCCAACATGCTAACGACTAAACCAATGAGGCAGTTGCTATGTGTGTATTGTGATTAAATTAGTAATTTATTAAAAGTTACTTTGACTACACTTCCAATACTCGTAGTCTCTCGCTGTGAAATGCCTTGAATTTATCAATTTTAAGGAAATATGCTTAAAGTGCTACATTGGTCTGGTGGTTAGTATGTTTCACTACAGACATGATGTTTAGGTTCGAGTCCCACGTTTGGCGGATATTGAGCTATTATGATTTTCACAACATTTTCCCGAAGTGTTGTTGGCGCTGTGCTCCACCCCCGTGAATACTTTAAGCCGTCGCTACTAAGCCTGATCTTTCTTCATGGTCATAAGAGTGAAGGAATAGAAAGTACACTTATGTACTATGCATGCCAACCCGCAATGGAACTGTGTAGTTGGTCTTTGCTCCAAAAACCCTCTCTCCTACGACTGATTAGGCCTGTGCCCAACAGTGTGACTTTAATTAGCTGCTATTTACCTTTTTAAGAGACTAGGTTATTTACTTTCTCTACATATCTTATCATATTTACATAAAGTGAAGTCACAAGACACAGCCTGCCTATTTTCATTGTAATTATTTGCTACGGTCAGCATTACGGATGGAAGGATGAAATGTAAGGATGTTGTCCGATGACGTGTATCCGTTACATTGTTGGATAAATTGGTTCGCATTGAGGGGTCCCTGGGTACGGACGTGAATAGTTTACAAAAGGAATATAGCTGTGCCAACTCAACTGAGATACTGGGTTTAATTGCCTTTTTTGCTTTAATAAAATCATCATTAGAAATTGATATTATTCAATAAAAATACTAGTATGCTTTAGGTGACAGGACTGAAGCTATTTATGATATATTAATTTTGTTTTACTTCAATTACTAGATGATATAATGTTTTCTTTCTTTTATATCATCTACATCTTACTTATATTTTTTTATTGGTGAAAGGTTAACGCTTGATTGTGATGCTAAACGATGATACATATAATTCTCTTATGTAATACAACTAAAACTCTTATTTAATAAATAAATGTTCTCTCATTTGTAAAAATCTTAGTTTACAGTGCCGATGATGTAAGCAAAATTTGTTATGGTTAAATTAAATATTTGTTTTTACTATATTCCTCCTAATTCTTCCATATTTTCGCACCACTTTTGCTCTGGACTATTATTTTGCGTCCGCTGTTTATTTGCTTAGAACTATTCAATGAATTTAAATGCAGTTTTCAGCAGACAAATATTTCTCAGTTAAATAAAGAGTGAACATTTTATATATCAAATTAAAACTAATGCTGTAATTCCGATGTACTGTCAATGACAGACTTCTAAATTATTATTAATAATGATAATAACAATTATATAATGTTTTAGTGGATATCACGATCCCGTATGACGAGAATCTCGTGCGAGCTGAGACAGAGAAAAAACGTAAATATCTGGATCTGGCGCACGAGATTACCGCCATGTGGGGAGTGGGATCCACTGAAACCATCCCAATCGTAATATCTGCGAATGGTCTGATCCCAGTCAGTCTCGCTCATCATCTGAGACGACTGGGGTTCCGGGGCAGTTCGCTTGCAGCAAGGATGCAAAAGGCGGTGTAGCTGGACTCGGCTAGGATAGTCCGGCGGTTTCTCAGCCTGTAGCCCTGACCCCCGGCCGTTTGGTCTCCCTGCCGGGGTGTAACCTCCGCCCGTTACATTTATTTATGTAATTGTTTATGTAGGTATTATTCCACATTTTTGTATATAAGTAATTATTATAAATTTATTTATATATAATAATAAATATATATATTCTCTCGTAAACGGGCGTGAGTGTCAGAGTGTAATAAATCTTTATTGGTAAACAACTTATTTGAAACATTTATGGACCAATACAATATTTCTTATTATAACGATACAGATAAGATGGTTAGTCACTGATGCCTTAACTAGGTTACCCTGTACCATAAGCATCAGTTGCCTTCCCTCTTTTACAAACTATTGTACTACTTACTAACAAATAGTGAGTTGCTTACAGTAACTAAATAAAGAATAACAAGAAAAAAATGAAATGTAGGTGTCTGATTTAGTTAATATGTGACGGGGTGTGTGTGTATGTAAGTGAATCTGTGTGTTTGCATACACAGATTCACTCACACACATGTGCGTGCGATTGCGTGTGTGGGTGTGTGACTGTGTAGTGACTGCATTGCATAGGATTGTACGACGTTTTCGTGGGTAATATTTATTTATTCTATAATATACAATTTTAATTATGGTTAACAAATATTATCTTCTGATAGTAAACTTTCAGTTTCGTCGTACGATAAACGTTGTAAATAATTTGTTACCGTAGTTTTACAATTAAATCTGTTCATTTTATAAATATGAAGATGTTTATTTATTTTATTGTATAACGTCTTTCCTAGCCAACTTAGAAATCGGTGTGTAAAAGATGTACGAGAACGCGTGCAGCTAAAAATATTTTTGCGACGTTTATCATCCTGAACAACCTCTAAGGGTCGCACTAATTTATGTATATCCTATTTAAGCATTCTTTTGAATGTTTTCCTATTAATATTTTCGCCATTGCTTACCGGTTGTACTCATTTAGAAGGTCTAAGGAAAAACCTCCTATTTCACCAAAAATTCACTTTAGTTTAGTAGCCAAATCATTGATCAAATCAAACTTTTAACAGCTGCCATTCCTAGTCGAACCTAATTCACTTTGTGTTTCACTTTGGCAACCTCAATTAAGGTTGGCCAAAGTAAAAATGCCTTTATTTTGCCAGTTAGAGAAGAGGTAACATTGTTTAGTACAAGCAGACTTCTTAAGTACGAGTTTAACTTAAAAGATATACGTATTTTTATTTATTCATTTGTGACTTGACTCAAAGTCTTATCAAAGCAATTCTAAGGCATATGTGCTTACTACATGCCAGAATATCCTTTATGTATAATACTTATTTTATGTAGAAGTTCACACTGGAGGATGTGTTCATAATCTTCTTAGATGTGTATATATTATGTCTATTCATTTTCACATAATTTCTCTCTCCCCTGTCTTTGACAATCTCAAAGACTTTCCAATCTTTGAGATTGTCAAAGAGATCGCTAATAAGCGATAAGACCGCCCAATTTTACACTAAAAGTACAAAATACTGAGTATTTAATAATTATTTAGTATTTATTTTTCTAAGATGAAGTTTTCAATTGACTTGCAAATTATAATTATATACTATTATAATTATAATAAGTCCAACATACGAGTATCTTTACAACTCCCTATTTTAATGCAGGGATTTATTTATATGACAGAATAAGATTTGCTAGGTAAGCTAGTATAAAAAAGTAAAGTAAGTAGCAACCCATTAACGTCCCACTACTGGGCACAGGCCTCCTCACTCCGAGGAGCGAGGGTTTTTAGAGCATAGACCATAGACTATTCCTTAGATCATAGACTATTCCTTCACTCTGATAGTCCGATGTGACGGGAATCCGACACGACCGGAGAGAGGTCAGGCGCAGGACCGACGGCTTCCAACTGCGGGTGTGAACACGGTGGCAGCGATCCATCCACACCTGGAGAATTGGATCACTAGGAGGCATGGATCTCTCTCCTACCGTCTGGTGCAGGTGCTGACGGGGCAGGGATGCTTCGGCAAGTATCTGCGCCAGATAGGTCGTGAGGTAACGCCCGTCTGTCATGAGTGTGGTGCCACTGTAGATACGGTGCACCATACGTTGACAGAGTGTCCGGCGTGGGCGACCCAGCGGCATATGTTATTGTCGCTGGTCCGTGGAGACCTCTCTTTGGACAGCATAATTGATGTGATGCTCACCAGCGAGTTTGGATGGAGGGTGGTTGCCTTCTCTTGCGAGACCGTCATCTCGCTAAAGGAGGCTAATGAGAGGCAAAGGGAGGATGCTGATAATGCCCTTCCTCTCCGTCGAAGGAGGCTGGGTGGCAATGGGCGCAGGTATGCGCTCCACTATTCCCCTCAGTAAACTGTAGACTGGTATAGTCGGCATCATCCAGGTTACTAGAGTGGAATGCGAAATGGGACACTCTAGCGATCTCATCCAAGGATGACGAGGGATGCGCTGGGTTTTAGTGGGTATTCTCATTTCAGCGAGTCCCACACTCCCGGTTGGAAGAATTCTTATTCTTCCGGGGTGCGTCAAAGCATTTCCCAGCGAAAAAAAAAGGACCGACGGCTTAACGTGCACTCCGAGGCACTGGGGTGGATCACACTTCCAACTTCCCAACTTCCGGCAAATATTGAGAAAATCTTAATAGAAAACTCAATATTGATTTTTGGAAGCTAGTATACAAATGTAAAAATAACTAATCAATTACATAAACTTAACTCTACTTGTACATTAGCGGAGGCCATGTAACCTGTTCTTATGTTAAAAGGTTATATGCATTGTCAAATAGGAAAATTTTGATAGTAATATACGAGTAAATACATCAATAGATAATAGAAAGATGGAGGACTAACTGATAAATGCATAATACTTCTCAATCCCTCTAGAATGTCGCTAGTACTGATTGTATTGTAAAAAAATAAAATTTTCAAATCAAAACATTTATTATTTATTTATTTATTTATACACTTTATTGCACGTCTACAATAATAATATACAATGAAATAAACTTAAATATAACAGAAATAAAAGTACAACAGGCGGTCTTATCGCTAAATAGCGATTTCTTCCAGACAACCTTGGGTTAAAAAAAAAGCTGAAAGTAATATAGGAGGTAGGCAATAAAATAACCCATACTAATATCTACATTCTAATACATATATAATAATAAATATATTAATAAATTTAAAAACATTTATTCGCTGAATATAGTATATTATGTAGTCCTCATATTCCACTTAATGAAGTTTGCAAAATTATAGGTTTTTAAATTAAGTCTAGTGGTTATCATGTTCGACTACAGACATGAGGTCCTGGGTTCGAGTCCCGGGTCGGGCCAATTAAAAAATGGATATTGAGTTTTCTATTAAGATTTTCTCCATATTGGTCCGAAGTTGGGAAGTTGGCGATGTGATCCACCCCCGTGCATAGAAGATCACGTTAAGCCGTCGGTCCTGCGCCTGATTTCTCTCCGGTTGTGTTGGATTACCGTCACATCGGACTATGAGAGGAATAGAGATGGCACTTGTGAATTATGCCTACCAATCTGCAGTGGAACAGGTTGGTGGTTCTATACTCTAGAAACTCTCTTTTATATGAGTGAGGAGGGCTGTGCTCAGCAGTGGGACGTTAATGGGCGGCTACTTACCTTAGATATACTTACTACTTATTGCTAGATTCCCTTTAGATAGTCGTCAATTTATCGATAAGAATTAACAGAATTTTTAAATTCTACACAATTATTAGGCGTAAAAAATTGTAAATCATATTCCTTTATATCTTTTTACAGCATTCTCCCTTAAAACTTTCGAAAAGGTTTTCGTCAGCATATGCTAATATATGTTTGTCGGAGAATGAGAGAGAAGGAAGCTTAAAGCACAGGAGTGTAGGGTTCTCCGCCGACATCGTCATTAATGGTATCCATAATTTCCATACTGTAGGCGTTCGAGTAACTCGGATTAAAATGTTCCCGATATTAATTTACACAAACTCATTAACAATAATAACTAGGAACACGACAGTTTCAATAGTCGACCGCTCAGGTGGACCGTCACCCCACAACTACCGAGAGACGCGCGGCGGACTGCCACTATTGACTCTGTTCCACGCCGATAGACAGCTGGCGCCAGCGCTCCACAGACTACCGCACTCCGACATGTTATATTTATAAGAAGTACCTGTAAAAATTGTATTTAAAAGAGTAACTGTTGAGTTACTTGCCGGTTTCATAACAGTGGAATGTACTTGCCAAAAGTGCTTTTAGATCAAAGATTTGACTAAATACATATACGCCACATATTCAAAAAGTAAGATAACTGGTAATCTTGGTTCCTCTTCTTAAATTTTTGAGTGGTGGTAAATAATATCATGTCAACTATTTGTAAATTATGAAATAGGTTGGTTTCAAAGCTCATAAACTGAACAATCTCCTTAGAGCCTTCTCTAATTCACGTGACACTGGCGAAGTTGTGCGCTACCAACTATCACACATGAAAAACAATGATTGAAAGAAGAAGACAAGGGAGATACAATTAATATCACTTTGAGCTATAGTAAAACATGTATGAAATATATTTCAACTAATAACAGTGTTATTAGTACAAGCAGAAACCTTTTTGAGCGTACTAAATTCACACAAACACAAATCTAGCCGGCCGCCTTGTGTTAACACCGTGCGTTATGTAAACAATTTCGCAGTAGTAATTTCCCCAGCTCCCGGCGGACATCTAAAAATGTCAAATAAACCTGAGCCCGTGATAACGGCTAATTTACGTGTAAAGATAACAATAATGTATCATCTTTTACCGCAATAAGGTTGAAGGTCTTTTTGTAAACCTAAACTTATATTGAAGACCAAAGTCTTCGAACAGTGCGTGTTGCCAGTGATGACATACGGTTCTGAGACGTGGTTGCTGACTATGGGCCTCATTCAGAAGCTCAGAGTCAATCTAAGCTAGCTAAGCTCGAAGTTTCTCTACGTGATAGAATCAGAAATGAAGAGATCCGTAGTAGAAACAGAAATGGGCGGGGCACGTAGTCCGAAGGACCGATTGATGTTGGGGGCCAAAGATGCTGGAGTGGCGACCCCGCACCGGACGGCGCAGTGTAGGCAGACCCCCCACAAGGTGGACCGACGATATAAAAAGGGTCGCCGGTAGCCGCTGGAGCCAAGCGGCGCAATTTCGGGCTTTGTGGACGTCATTACGTGAGACCTATGTCCAGCAGACGTCCATCGGTTGAAGCGACGACGACGACGACGAAACTTATATTGTAGTGCTATTGTCTAACTAATAATTGAAACTATGTCTTTTTTTTTTCAACTAAAATCTCTTTATACACATTTATACATACTTGACTTAAGGACTAAGCTGGCAAAGAGTAATCGGGCTAGGATAACGGAAGATAGCAGAGATATATAAGTTAGTGAAGAGAGAATTCGAGAGAGTTACATTTCGTATCTTACGAGCGAGCACACATTTTCTTTTTGAACTTAAACTTCTAAATGCACTTGTCAGGAATGAGAAATAATCAGTAAATTAGTAATGTGCTCATTTCACCTATTTTTAAATTAATATTTGTACAATAAAAGTCAATAACCAAACTAAAGTATTCTTTATTTCCACTAAGCTTAATAAACTTTCTTGTTAACTGAATTTACCACCGGTTCGGAATGTAGGTATCTACGGAGAAGAAAGTCAATAGTTATTATAAACATAGCAATACAATCGTATCAACATCAGAGAGATTGAAGGAGAATAAACCCTTTAATCAGGCTTTTTGCCAGCGAGTCCCATTTTCGGTAAATAAAGGCATTTCTCTTGGGTTGAAAAGAAAAGTGCAATGAAAAAATGACACCATAATTGATAGAAAATCGTGAAAATTAAATTCGTAGTTTCAGAGATCATTCATATCTATGTAAAATATATAGAGATACGTGTCACAATGTATGATAAATATATTTATTGATGAACGACTGCCTCATTGGTCTAGTGGTTAGCATGTTGGACTACAGACATGAGGTCCTGGGTTTGAGTCCTGGGTAGGGCCAATTCAAAAATCAACATATTTTTTTATAGCCTTGGCAGGCAAACCAGCTAGCGGGTCACCTGATGTTAAGTGATTACCCCCGCCCATGGACACCAGCAGCACCGATGTTGCCGACCTAATAAATAGGGGTTTATTCGCCTCTTGAATTCCTGTAAATCATAGCCAAGAAGGAACATCGTTGATGGGAGTTCGTTCCACATTATGCATGTGTGCGGAAAGGATGAACGACGAAAACGTACTGTGGCAGAGGGCCATGCTTCCAAGGTGTGCGGAGGAAATTTATTCTCCGTCGATTTGTTTGTTGATTAAATCACGACGGCGGTACCAACTCAAACAGCTCCTCAGAACATTCCCCGTTATAGATACGATAGAATACACGTAGAGAGCTAACGTCCCTACGGTGCTCCAGCGTCTCCAGCTTACTGGACAGTGGGGTGTCGACAATTCGTATAGCCCGCCTCTGTATCCGGTCATGGCTCTGTTGAGTACCCCAAGCTTAGGGGTTGTTGAGTTTTCTATTAAGATTTTCTCAATATTTGCCCGAAGTTGGAAAGCTGGCGGTGTGATCCACCCCAGTGCCTCGGAAAGCACGTTAAGCCATCGGTCCTGCGCCTGATCTCTTTCCGGTCGTGTCGGATATCCGTCACACTGGACTATGAGAGTGAAGGAATAGAGAATGCAATTGTGTACTATGCCTGCTAATTCGCAGTGAAGCAGCGTGATGGGTCAATGCTCTAAAAACCCTCGCTCCTCGGAGTGAGAAGGCCTGTGCCCAGCAGTGGGACGTTAAAAGGGCTGCTACTTACTTTTTACTTTACTGTGTCGTACTTTTCATTGTACAATTTTTATTTAAAACATTAATAACTATGGAAACAAACATCTAATGACAAAATTGGTAGGTTTCTGATAAATAAACAGTGACCTTTTTTTTTTTGTCGCTGGGAAATGCAATTTACGCACTAACCCTGACCGATGACGAGTCAGAAGTGTGGGACTCGGCGCTGGAAGGTCTCGCAATACCCACTAAAACCCAGCGGAACCCTCTTCATCCATTAGTGAGGCACCAGGTGATCAGCTTTTGCATTCTGCCCTGGTGTCCCGGATGAATCCGACGGAGGATTCACGGAGGCGGGAGGAGATGCGCAAACATGCGCCGCCTTATATTCCGCCTTCTTCGGCGGTGAGGGGGTGCATCCACTGCATTCTCCCTCTCTCTCTCGTGGGCTTCCTTCAGCGAGACTACCGTCTCGCAAAAGAAGGCCACTGCCGCCCACCATCTCTCGCTGGAGAGCATCGCGCCTACAAGGCTTCCCAACGAGAGGTCACCGCCGATCAACGCCACCAGGAGGTGACGCTGAGGTCCCCAGGCCGCACAATCTGCCACAGTGTGATGCGCTGAATCTATAGCTGCGC
Source organism: Elymnias hypermnestra (assembly GCA_015832385.1). Taxonomy (NCBI): domain Eukaryota; kingdom Metazoa; phylum Arthropoda; class Insecta; order Lepidoptera; family Nymphalidae; genus Elymnias; species Elymnias hypermnestra. The sequence continues at coordinate 1,232,816 of JACTOM010000140.1, forward strand.
CACACTGATGACAAGCGGGTGACTCCTCCCGACCAATTTGGTGCAGGAACTTTCCGAAACACCCATGTCCGGTCAGAACCTGCACCAATCTGTAGGAAAGCGTCCCGTGCTCCCTGGAAAGCCATTGTTCCAGGTGAGGACGGATCGCCGCCACAGTGGCCATGCCCGCTACTGAATTAAACAGTGACCTACTTCGGTCGCAGAATTTTATTAATATCAAGGAATGATAAATAAATTTACAAAATGTCACATAAACATAAAAAGATGTCATTAAAATAATAGCACTAGACGAGAGATATTTTTTAATACTTTATTATGTCAAACATATATCAGAATATCTTTGCTTTTGTTTGCTTCATAATTTTGAGTATAAATCACTTAATAAAACAATATTATGTTTGATTATATATCAAAATATCTTCGAGTAAACATATATCAGCCATTTCAATGCACGTTATCGTAAAACTTTGAACATTTTCATCCGCAACAGCTATCAATGTAACTTACAGAGTACAACTATTCCCTTATTCATTTACATTCCGAGATTTCACACGAACAGGAAAACTATCTTTCTAAATTGTTTTACATTCCAAAACAATGTAATATTAAAACTTTACTAATAAACATGCAAACGAATACAAAAAATTGTAGAAAAGCTAGTTAATATATTAAAATAACTTCAGAGCATTATCTTTGTGACCTAATGTAAGTTAAATGTAGAAGAGAATATGGTTAGATTTCTTCACGGTTTGGAGTATAAACTCGCCATGATTTAATGTAGATTAACAGTCTAAACATATCTCAGAATAGTTATCGTATTGTGCAGGTTCTTGTCAGAGAAGCACAGTGTTATTTTGAAAGAAGTGTTTTTATATATCAATAAAGATATACGGACACACAAACAAATACATGTTGTAAATATACACTCACAGGAAATCATCCATGTAATGTGACGTAACGTTGATTTCATGAGAAGTGATGATACAGTCTAAGATAAAACGGTTTAAACTGGCAAGAGGGTAACTTTACGCACGCTGATTTAGATAGATAGATAGATAAAAATTTTATTTGCTTTTTTCACAATTTTTTATAACAAATAGTATATAAACGAAAAAGTAATATATATCTGTGAAGCAAATAAGGTTCGCCACTCAGCTCGAAGTCACAGCAAGCTGCGACGCTGGTTTTCAGGGAGAACCTGAGCTACTTCACAGACACCCTTGCGACTTACAATAACATTTGTATAATACTATATTTAAACGATAATAAGTTCTTAAATCTAAATACTAACCTAATATAACATCTATAATCAAAGAAATGCAAAACAACTACAAAATAATCAAGAAAATTAACAAATTTAAACCTAAATCTAAATATACACACACATATATGTGTATACATACATATATATATATATTTTGACGGCCTTGCTGGTGCAGTGGTGCGAGTATTCGCTTTGCTAGCGGAGGTCCCGGGTTCGATCCCCGGTAGGACAAATTTAGGAAATTGTATTTTCTAATTTGTCTGAGTCTGGACTGGTGGGAGGCTTCGGCCGTGGCTAGTTACCACCCTACCAGCAAAAACGTACCGCCAAACAAAGAGATTTGTGTTCCGGTACGATGCTGTGTAGAAACCGTAAGGGGTATATCGCCTCTTAACAGATTAGCGCGCTTCCATCTTAGACTGTATCATCACTTACCATCAGGTGAGATCACAGTCAAGCGCTAATCTGTCAGTAATAAATAAAAAAATATATATACATGTACATATTATATACTATACGCTGCACAATAAATCCTACTTGTTCAAATTTAGCCACATCAGTGTTATCTGGTCTGCACATAAATGCTGGAAATAGAAGAGATAGAGAGTAAGCTGTTGTAGATGAGACGAGAGCCTTACAAAAAGTTTGTGCAGATTGTGCAGACAGAGAGTGATGTTATGCATATTACTGTAAAGGCAAGAGAGAGGTGCGAACACACATTTTCTTATTAATCTCTATAGCGTTTTACTTCAGTCGTGTAATCTAAAGAACACTTGTAGAGTCAAAATAATTTTATAATTTGTCTCCGTCTGAACTGGTGCTAACATCTCTTATTGTAATACAAGGTTTTGTTTCCACCTGAAGTGATAAAAACACCAGATTTCAAAGTCCTTATCTGTGAAACAGACTTCAAACCGCTCTCCTGAAAAGTTGTAAAAAGTACAACACTGAGGCATTCTGAGTGTGAATTTATGTATGACTTAAAACATTTGACATTTGCAGCGTCCATCGATATAACTCACCCAGCAAAACAATACAGAAATACCCCAGGATATAAATCGTATAAATACACATACAAAAAGGCACACAACAAAAAGCACGCGACGTCCAAACCATGCACCATTCCGCCCCACTAGTTATTCTGATAAATGATTGTATGTGATAAACTGTTCCCTTGTTTTGTCTCCCATTTTGCTTCCAAAGGGCTTTTTATACAATGACCCTTTCAAAAAATTGTTTCGAGTGACACTTTAATCTGGGTCACGTAAACAATTCGTAATTTTAATAAATTCATTAGTCACGTAGGCTTTTTACAACACTTTAAGTATATGAAGAACGACTTAAAATATTAAGTTGAAAAATTTATCAAAATCAAAACCGATATTCGTGGAAAATGGTTGACACGTTTGGTTGTACTTCTATTCTATTTGGTGTCAGGAGTCACATGGGTCAGGAGTGTGGAACTCGGCGAGCACGAAGGCCTCGCAATACCTAGTAAAATCCAGCGGAACCCTCTTCATCTATGAGGCACCAGGGTTTCAACTTTTGCATTCATCTTTGGTGTCCCCGAAGAATCCAACTGAGAATTCGAACCGGCGCTGCCTTGTATCCCGTTTCCTCTAGCGGTGTACGGGACATTTGCTGCAGTCTGTCATGTTCGTGGGCTTCCTTCAATCAGATGATCTTTTCACAGAAGAGGGCCATTCTCACCAAACATCACTCACTAGAGAGCATTAGGCCTACAACGATCTTCAGTGAGAGGTGACCAAGAGGAGACGCCGAGGTCCCCAAGCTGCACATTCTGTCAATTTATGCTGCGTATAATGGTAGCACTACATCCATGGCAGGCCGGTGACTTCTCGCGATCAATACTGTGCAGGAACTTTCCTAAATATCTGTGTCCGGTCAGAACCTCCACCAATTTGTAGATAAGCGACCCGTGCCTACTGCTGGGGACCTGCGATCCTCTTTCCACTGTTGCATCTATATCTTTTGCAAGTTTGCAAATATCTTAAATATTTTTTGCACGCTCTTTTGTCGTCTATTTTTTTTATTAAGGATTTAAATTTATTGCGTTACATCTCAATCTATAACAATCTTGTTTACCCTTTTTATTTTGTTATTGTTTTAAACTTATTTAGAGTATTAGCGACCTGCTCTAACTTCGCAAGGATAGTTGAGTTTGAAATGCGTAATATAACAAGATATATTTATACTTTCACGTAGATACTAGGTGAAAAATAAAGTATTCTACGTTTTACAGACTTCTGTTCACTTACTGTAATAATAAAACAATATTTTATTTGCGTGTAGAAGCTTAAAAGTTATTTAGATCAAACCGGTTTTCTTATATGCAGAGGATATCACAGGTACCAGCTAGTAATGCAATAATTTAGCACTAAATGAAAACACATACATACATACACAGCATCACGCCTCATTCCCATAGGGGTAGGCAGAGACAACATCCTTCCACTTGCCACGATCCTTGCATATCTCCTTCGCTTCTTTCATTCTCATTAAACCTTTCATACAAGTTCGTCGGTTTAGAGTACTCTTGACCTGGCCGTTATTTAAAATGTCCTGGATTTGGTCCAGGAACGTTCGCCTTGGTCTTCCCCTTCCAACTTTCGCATTCACTCTTGACTCATAAATCCTTTTTGTCAGTCTCCTTTCATTCATTCTCTCTACATGCCCAAACCATCTAAGCATACCTTTTTCAATTTTAGTCACTACGTCTTCTTTTATACCACAACGTTCTCTTATCACACTATTTCTTACTCTGTCACTCAGTTTTAATCCACTCATCCTTCTCAACGCTCTCATCTCTACCGCATTTATTTTACTTTTGTGATTCTTCTGCCATACCCAACTTTCACTACCATACATAAGTGTTGGCACCAACACTCCAGCGTGCACAGCGAGTCTAGCCCTTTGAAACTCCATCTGGCTAGTCATAAAGGCGTGCAGAGCACCATTTACCACAGTCGCTGCATTAACTCTCCTTTCAATATCACTTTCACATGTTCCATCTTTTGTAAATTTAAATCCCAAGTATACAAATTCTTTCACCTCTTCCACTTGTTCCCCATCTATCAAAATAAATTAAAATAACTATTTGAATGTCAATATAACTTTATAGATCATAAAAATATCCGAAAGGACCTTCTTATCGGATTTGAATAAACTATTTATGGCCACCTTTTAACGTCCCCAGAATGTTTCGGAGGAAATAATTAGGATTGCTCATAAACAGACCAATTAACGTTTCCATTTGATGTAATCAGCAAATCAAAATGAGTGAATTGTGCAATAAAGTCGATCATAAAATGTTTACGGCTTACTTTGTCTGCAATGTTAGCTTTACTTGTATTTCGAGTTACAATTATGAGACTGGAGTGGTCTCAAGAGTATTCTCGGGAAATATAGTCTCGCTAACACTATGTTCATTAAGCAAGTCGACTTTTATTGACACTTTCTAGAAATAAAGTGCTTGCACCTCATAGAGAGAACGAGACATTCTACATCACTGAATATGCAAAAAAAATAATAGTAATAATAATTCAAGAACAAAAATTTTACAAGGGATATAGGTAGGTTGCCTTAACGCTCAACTTAACAATTTCTACCAGACAACCTAAAGAAGAGCTAAGAAGTTAATATTAATAAATAAACTGGGTATGTGGTGTCAAATCTAAACGTGCATTTATTGAATTTGTTAAATACTAATATATACAAATACATAATTGTAAATTGTAGAATTTTCATACCTCTGGATATATTGTATAAACATACATACATAGCATCACGCCTCATTTCCATCGGGGTAGCCAAAGACCACGTCCTTCCATTTGCCACGATCCATGCATATCTCCTTTGCTTCTTTAATTCTCATTAAACGTTCCATAAGTTCGTTGGAACAGAGTACAATTGACCTGGCCTATATTTAAAATGTCCTGGATTTGGTTCAGGAACGTTCGCCTTGGTCTTCCCCTTCCAACTTTCCCATTTACTCTTGATTCATAAATCCTTTTTGTCAGTCTCCTTTTATTCATTCTCTCTACATGCCCAAACCATCTAAGCATACCTTTCTCAATTTCAGTCACTACATATTCTTTTATACCACAACGTTCACTTACTTTCTACATACCAACAAATAATGATAGTACTATATTACAAAATCAAATAGATAAATTGTCGACAATTAAAGGTAATAGTGTCTAACTTGATTTAAATTTGTTTTTAGGATTTCCAGCGACTTAGTTCTCCTGATCTTTAGAGGAAGCTAATATATGCCTATAACTGCGAAAGATTGGCCATAAAACGTGGTATACATAAAAAAAAATAAAAGTGTTGGAAGTAGGCTACATAAAATTAAACATTCATTTAAGAATAACTGTACATGTTTCTGTGACAAACTCCCAAAACACGTTCTAGGGAATTGAAAATCGTACTATAATTTGAAATATTACGACGATACAAAAGCGTGAATAAATTGCCCTAATCTAAATAAAATTATTCAAAATCATATAGTGATTGATAGATGTTATATGCATGCTAACATATTTGCATCACACATGAACACACGCACGCACGCACCCACGTACGCACACACACACACACACACACACACACGCCCACATACACAGCCATACACGCGCACACGCACCGACTTATTATAACTAGTCTTGCTCATATTATGTTTTTATTTAGTTTTAAATCTCTTAAGTTTTACTTAATATAACTCGTAATTTAAACAATATATCCAGGAAGAGCGATGTTTTCTGGTACATGTATAGTCTCACTATACTTAAAAGAAGACACCAACTCATTATGTAGTTACCTTGTACAAGTTTTGGAAACAAATGAATTTTGAATTTTGAATTGAATTTTGATTATGGATGGGTGAGTTCGTCTCACAACAGGATGTGAAAGAACCTTTGTAACTTTAGATTCTACGTCGTTCTCTAATTTTCTGATATCATCACCAATAGTACATTTGAAACAAATTGAAAACAATATTTAAAAAAATACTACAGTTTGTTAAAGTTTAAAGATGACGGTAAGGCACTAATATGGTTAAAGATAAAAATCAATTTACCTTGTTTATTATATAAGTAGCTCGAAAAGGCGCCGAGCTGAAGTGGCGATGGGCAGGGCATATAGCTAGGCGAACTGATGGACGTTGGGGTTCTAAGGTACTGGAGTGGCGATCACGTACCGATAAGCGCAGCATTGGTAGATCCACCACCAGATGAAGAGATGACCTGAAAAGGGTCGCGGGATGCCGATGGTTACAAAACGCACAAAACCGTGTATTATGAAAATCCTTGGTGGAGACCTTTGTCCAGCAGTGGAAACCCTCGGTTGAGATGATGATGATTATATAAGTATTATATTTAAATTGTAGCTTAATTAATTGTACTTTGAGTTAAAAAATGGTCTTATGAATATTTCTGGGAAATATTGTGTTGCTGATAATTTTTTTATTACGCAAAATAAGTTTTTTTTATTAAAAATAGGAAAATTTGGAATCATATAATATAAGCTAGGCATTAATTTGGTTTGATAGAAATTAGTTAACCTTCTAAATTAATTCTTCATAAAAAAATTAAAGACTTTGTCTGAAGTGTATTCGAATTTTACCTTTAATTGTATTTCGGTTTATAATTACGAAACCGAAATGGTCTCAATAATAAACACATCTTTATTGTATAGAAGGTATTTTTAATGATACACTCTTTGATTGTAACAAACTTATCATTCAGAGGTAAAATAAATTTACCATGATGTTCATAAGAAGTGTATATCTTAATTTGTCTAGAGTGTATTCGAATTGTAGTTCGCTTAATTATATTTCGGAAATGTTAAATTTTACATTCATATTATATATTATACTTTTAATGAAACATTCTGAGATGGTAAGCAACTAAAATTGGATGAGATTGGAAAAAACTTCGTAATATACTTATAACTTACTTTGTCTGCAATATATTTGAGTTGCAGCTTCATTACTAGTGTTTCGATTTATAATTACGGAACTGAAGTGGTCTCAAGAGTATTCTCGGGAAATGTTATTTTATTGAATAAAATATAGTTGCAAATGAAATGTAAGATTATAATGCATTAACGTTATGAGGCAATAAGACTTTATTTGTTTAAATAAACATATCAATAAACTAAAACCAAAATACTATTTTAAGTGCTGACTTATTTGACTTTAGATAACAAATTTGACAAGAAGCTGAGCAGTTGACCTTTAAAAGAGCATATAATGTAATATCAATCTCTCACGCATTCAATTACAATTAAGGTCATTTATATTCTTAAAATAATCTTAATATGCTTTACATTTAAGAAAACTTTACGTACAGTAAAAATTTACGTAAGATTTTTAGGGCTTTTGATATTTTTCGCGTATTCTCTATAAAATACTTCTGTACATCTTATTCTAAAATGCATTGTCCATATTTTTGCTTATATATTGTTTAAACCTTATTCTATTTTTGACTGTCAGAGTTAGGTTTTATTTAACATACATTAGGATAATTCCTCCAATATATCTCAGTGCCTGAAAACCAAAGTCTTCGAACAGTGCGTGTTCCCAGTGCTGCTACGGATCGGAAACGTGGTCGTTGACTATGGGTCTCATGCGAAAGCTCAGAGTCACTCAGCGTGCGATGGAGAAGGCTATATTCGGAGTTTCTCTATGCGACATAGGCCTATGAATCGGGAACCTGAAGTGGCAATGGGCGAGGCACACAGTCCAACGAACCGATGGACATTGGGGCCCGAAGGTGCTGGAATAGCGACCCCGCACTGGACGACGCAGTGTAGGGAGTCCCTCCACAAGGTGGACCGACGATATAAGAAGGGTCGCCGGTAGCTGCTGAAGCCATGCGGCGCAAGATCGGGCCTTGTGGGCATCATTTCGTGAGACCTATGTCCAGCAGCGGACGTCCATCGGTTGAAGCGACGAGGGTTATCGGTTTTATTATACACATGTCACTTTTCTGTACATGTGGGCCTTTTTAAATTACTTTTATTATAAAAACAAATAAACTTCCTCACTAGGTAGTTGTGTTTGAAACTAACGCCTTATACACCTGTTATACATTTGTGTAATTATCCCCTCGGATCAATTACGAGAGCCCCTCTCACACAGTAATTACAGCTGGCCTCTTACTCAAAGACGATAAGGTACGCGTCGTTGGCGATTAATTGAACATCTCTCCTTTAATGTGAACCAAGTCACATGGAACTACAGCTATTCTTTGAATCTATCCTTATAAATAGAGGAGAAACATCAGTTGAATATTCATAATGAAAAGTTTAATTACATACTTTAGTATTACGTTGAAAACTAGAGTTAAGTTCTCTCGTACTTCGATTGAAAGATGGAACATATCGTTTATTAATTTTAATTGTTTTTTTGACGTAATTATTTTCAACTAATATAACGACCTCATTTACACTATTATCGAGGGTTAATGTTAAATATTTTATACTAAATGGACTAAAAACCTTGACATACATAACCCTTAGACTACCCCTATCAACTACCGGTTGACAAGGCCGATTTAAAGTAGATTTGCCCGTGTAAACAACTAGTAGACATGATACGACAGTTCTGTCTCATCTCGTGCAATCAAAAATATAGGCATCTCTTTCTTTTTAAGTCATAATATGTGTTATCTATTTCGCTTCTCGGTTACTGTCGTAACAAACACCAGATAATAGAAAAAATAAATCATTTACAAAGTGACCGAGTCTAACTCGGTTGGGCAGCGTTCGGGAAACTACGGCAGATATTTTCGTCAGATACTCCTCAGTGCCTGAAGACAAAGTTCTTCGAACAGTGCGTGTTGCCAGTGATGACCTACTATTCCGAAACGTGGTCGCTGACGATGGGCCTCATACGAAAGCTCAGAGTCGCTCAGCGTGCGATAGAGAGGGCTATGCTTGGAGTTTCTCTACGTGATTGAATCAGAAATGAAGAGATCCGTAGTAGAACTAGAGTCACCGACATAGTTCTACGAATCGCGAACCTGAAGTTACAATGGGCGGGACACATAGGCAGAAGAACCGATGGACGTCGGGGGCCGAAAGTGCTGGAGTGGCGATCCCGCATTGGACGGCGCAGTGTAGGCAGACCTCCCACAAGGTGGACCGATGATATAAAAATGATCGCCGGTAGCTGCTGGAGCATTGTGGACATGATTACGTGAGACCTATGTCCAGCAGTGGACGTCCATTAGTTGAAGCGACGACGACGACGACGACAACAAAGTGACCGTTACTAACGATGCGTGTGCCGCATCGAAAGTCGTTGAGTTTTTTTTTGTGGTATTTTATAAACTGTGATTATTAGTCATTTGTGTTTTTGATTATATAAGTGATGTGACTAACAACGAAAACCCTTGAGATAAGTTTTAAAGTTTCGCGCAACATGACGCTACACCAGAGTGTTAATATAATAAACAAAAGATAACATTGTAGTTAAACTATTTACAAACACAAAAAAAAATCATAACATTTGGTAGTCTTTCATGAACATTTTAGATCTAAGAGCCACTTTAGCGTAATTCGACTCGCGGGGCAACAGACGGTTGTTACCGTTAAAAAGCGCGGGAAAATAATAGCGGCGATTAAAACAGGGCCGGGCAGTCCAACGGATATAATGGTGCCTATACTCCCTTCTCCAATTAGTCACGGGTGACAATCATTAACTAAACTATAGTAAACAGATTTCATATTGTACATTTATATTACCTGATCAACGTAATCATTTAGCTATGATTTTAGTGAGATTTGGTGAGGATATCAATGAAACTTAGACATATTTATATGTTTTTGTCGCCCGCGTAGTTCCCGTTGGAAAAGTGAGGGCTGCGTTACGAATGGAGCCCATTTGCTAAATTTCCAATCAGTCGCAGGTAGCTTTTAAGATTTCGATGAGTTATAGTCGAAAACAATATAATTATAAAACCGTTTTAAGGCACATTAGTTGGGTGGTCAAAAGATAATGACAGATATAAGTAGAAATAATTTTAGTGTATTTTTTACATCATCTGCTCACCTGGACTCTTTCGTTTGGATTTGCTGTTATTATTTTAAAAAACATGTGTCACAGTCTGTATTTTGTACAATTGGTCGTAACATCCTATTTATCGTGGTACCCCCACTTTCAATTTTAATTGCAATATGAAGTCAGAGCAGCCAGTATAGATATAAAATTTTAATTACCAAATTAAACATTACAGAGGCAATAATGTTACCATTGAATGGTACGGGTTACGCAGTATAATCGTGATCTATTGGCGGTACGCGGCGACAACGGGCAATGCTCGGGGTCTCATTAGTAATGATTTAGAACTAAGCGGTTTGGTGCCATACATTCACCAGCACAAAGCGTATAAATAATGTGGATTTTCTAAATTTAAATTCGAAATAGTGGTTAGCATCTAGTGGTTAGCATGTTCGACTACAGACATGAGATGCTGGGTTCAAGTCCCGAATCGGGCCAATTTAAAAATCAATATTGACTTATCTATTTAAGATTTTCCCAATATTTGCTCGAACTTGGGAAGTTGGCGGTGTGATCCACCCTCGTACCTCAGAGAGCACGTTAAGCCGTAGGTCCTGCGCCTGATCTCTCTCCGGTCGTGTCAGATTCCCGTCACATCGGACTATGAGAGTGAAAGAATAGAGAGTGCACTAGTGTACTATGCCTGCCAATCCACAGTGGAGCAGCGTGGTGAGTCTATGCTCTAAGAACCCTTGCTCCTCTGAGCGAGGAGGCCTGTGGCCAGTCGTGGGACGTTAATGGGCTGCTACTTACTAAGGACTTTATAAAGCTAATAATGCAAAAAACGTAGTAATCTAGTTCATGAGAACAGAATAACATACATTACGCCTGGAAATGATCCCATAGGGGTAAGCAGAGACCACATCCTTCCACTTGCCATCCTTGGACTTCAACGAACATTTAAAAAAAAGAATTACCAAATTAGTCCAGGCGTTGTTGAGTTATGCGCTTCGTCGTCGTCGTCGTCGCTTCAACCGATGGACGTCCACTGCTGGACATAGGTCTCACGTAATGACGTCCACAAGGCCCGATCTTAAGCCGCCTGGCTCCAGCGGCTACCGGCGACCCTCTTTATGTCATCGGTCCACCTTGTGGGGGGCCTGCCTACACTGTGCCGTCCGGTGCGGGTTCGATACTCCAGCACCTTCGGCTCCCAACGCCCATCGGTCCTTCGGACTATGTGCCCCGCCCATTGCTACTTCAGGTTCTCGATTCGTAGGGCTATGTCGGTGACTCTGGTTCTACTACGATCTCTTCATTTCTGATTTGATCACGTAGAGAAACTCCGAGCATAGCCCTCTCCATCGCACGCTGAGTGACTCTAAGCTACCGCATGAGACCCATAGTCAGCGACCACGTCTCAGAATCATATGTCATCATTGGCAACACGCACTATTCGAAGACTTTGGTCTTCAGACACGAAAATATCTGGCGTAACTTCCCGAACGCTGCCCAAACCGAGTTGGATTCGGCGGTTGACCTCCTTCTCGAAATTGGACCTACCTAGCTGGAGTATATTTCCCAGGTATGTGAACTCGTCAACAATTTCGAAAGCTGAGCTCTCAACGATGACTGGGTGAGGCGGTACATGGCTATTAGACATCATTTTCGTCTTATCCATGTTCATTTTCTGGCCCACCTGTTGAGAAACTCTGCTGAGGTCATCGAGCATTGTATTGAGATCTTCGAGAGTCTCTGCCATAATGACTACGTCATCGGCCAACCGTTGATGAGTAATGTACTCGCCGTTATGCGCTTAGCTACATAGTTTGCGATTCATTTTTATATTATAGATTATGTAATGTCGCAATATAAGATATCGAACTTCTCTGAAACGGCGCGATTGATTATTATCCAATTCATTTTGTATATTCGATAGTTCTGAGAAATAAATTTTGAATAACATATTTACAGCAGTTTGTATTGTATTGGAAAATGGCTTAGTTGCAAAATGATTATGGCTGTAGTGTGAGCATTGCCTGTTGTAGTTGCATATTGCTGATAGTTACATAATTACGCTACCGATTGCAACAGTTCACTAGTTAATGTATTGACTACGATGTATTTTGATTCTATATTGGTATACTTTATCGAAAATCTGAACTACATTGACTTATCCTAGGAAACAACCTTTGATGACGTTATAATAATCCAATTTACTTAAAATATACTTATTTTATTTAGATATAGATTCCAATTAGTTTACGTTTACGTTAATGTTTACAGATTCACTCTGTTCTTGCTTAAAAATACCACTACACTATATTATGTCACTGAACTTCCACTGACTCAAAAATTTTCGTTCTTTAAGTCTTCTCTTTATTTGAAAGATATTCAGAAGTTTACCAGCTTCAGGATTCATGTGATGGTGAAGTCTTTGGCAATGAGCTATGGCAATCTATCCAATGTATATATTTACAAGCTAATTGTGAAGATAGATATTAGGAACCAGGTTCTCCATATCAAGCTGCCTTAAGTATGTCTCTAAGTACTTTGCTTTTGGAATTTTTGTATTATTATCAAAATGCTAAATTTGTTACATCCCCAAAATTGAACACCATACGTAACTTAAGATTTAAATAATTAATTTACTGTGTTAAATAACAGTTGAATAAAGTGTCTGATACATCCTTATTGCGACTCACAAGAGAGTACTAGCTTCGTTAGAACTGATCTGACATGTAATTTATCTGCTGTGATTTCTTTTCGGCTTTTAACCTTTATTTTTTTTGCCGAGGTCTTCCAAATTTGTCACACTGGGAACACAGGGCCTCTACTAATGAGTGAGCGAGGCTGTCGAATGAAGCTATAGTAAATAGTGCAAACTAATTTATTTGATTTACTCATGACAGCTGCAGATAGACCGTTCTTGCTTTCAAAGCCTCAATTATGCCATACGAATGTTTCAAGAGCAATTGTGTAATAGTAAAGGAGACCCCATTAAAACATAATTGTCTTTCACATCCGAATATAACGTAACTATTTCAAAAAGCAATTTCCTCTGCGTTCATGAAAAATAACGACATTACGCTATAAACTTTCAATGTACCTAAATATCCAACGTCTACCTTTTTACCTTCACGACCGTTGTTTATTTTATGTACGTGGAATGTTCTGGTACATCTTATGATATTTTTATTGTGAGGTGAACCGAGGCGATTCAGGGTCCCTCATGTTTATTGTGTTTTAACTTTACTATGGGCGAGTCTATGTTGAGTTTTATGACGTTCCTTGGAGATAGTTCGGATCATCCTTTGTGCCTTAAGTAGTGGCTTTGATATCGTCTTGCTTATTGATCTTTTATATGACGTACTTTATTTGGAATAAGGTTGCTGGTACATTGGGGAATTCAGTGATCAAAAGCATACTTCAAAATAACTAAATCCCACTGGAGTACATTGATTTGAAAGAAGAAAAGGAGAAGGAAATACCGACATCTTTAAAGTGCTTATGTTATCAATGTTATTCTACAAAATAAAATCAAATTTATGTAAATTAATCAAGTATATCAGTTATTGCCTTATAATATAATCGATTTATACTCATATAGTAAATATTTTTGTGTACATTTGTATATATAAATTTTATTACTGAAAATGTGGTTATCACTTGATGATCTCACCTGGTAGTATGTGATAATGCAGTCTAAGATGGTAGACCAATAATCTGGTAAAAGGTTTTGCTGGCATGTTTGAACAGAAAGACAACCAGTCTACGGATTGGGTTTTTCAAGTAAAAAAACAACTAAACAATACAATTTTATTTTTATATGTATCAGATTCTGGTCTTCCATCGTTTAAATAATGACAAACACAGTCAAATTTCACAGAGATTATTTATTACTTTAAACTAAATGATTAATTATTTTTTTAATTATATTTCAATAACCAATAATTTATGGGTGCAAGGTATGCACCGGACACAACTTCGAGTAAGAATGCCCGCCAGTTTTTTTTTTTTTTTTTTTTTTTGTAGTTGTTGTANCTAAGGGCGCCTCCTGCGAGGCTCGGACCTAGGCTTAGAGCAACGTTTGCTGCTGCTGAAAAGGACAATCTAACATGTGCCCGCCAGCCTATTACAAGCCCCTTTTATACTAGTTTCTGCGAGTGGGGGTAGTTTGAATGTTGGTAGATGTTTGTTGCTAGCTCGCTGCACACCTTGTTACCAACATTATAAATCGTTGCCGCCGTCACATGTATAGAAACCTCCTATATGTTTATTGCTTTAAACTTTCCGTAGAACAACAAATTTTAATGTCGTGTTATACAACGTGCTCTGTTTGTATATAATAGTTGAGTGCATACAAACTTCTTCATCCTGTCCGGGCTATGAATGAAGTTTTCTATACATAACGGTAGAATCTACATCGTGCTGCTTTGACTTATGTTATGTTAAATTGTTTACCATGAGTCTATTTTACACTCAACTTAGATATAAGAACTTTGTCGTTATTTCTTCTAAGTAAATTGCGATTAAGTAAAGTAATAAATACCCTATATATAGCCTTGATGATTTTCAAATACTTACCTCGTAACGTAACGCGCAATGAAAATTTCAGCTTGCCCTTTGTCTCTGGGAAATGCTTTTAGGGTCGGGGACCCTTGAGCCAGGATTCGGGGATGCGATGAGTGCGGAGGCTTCGCAATACCCACTAAAACTCACCGGCGTCCTCTTCATTTATGAATGAGGCAGCAGAGGTTTAACTTTCCAATTCGTCCCTGATGTCCCGGACGAGTCCAACTGAAACTTCACAGAGTAGAATTCGCATTACTGCATTCTCCTTTTTTTGCTCGTGGGCCTCCCTCAGCGAAACTTCGGTCTCGTAGAATACAGCCACTCCTACTCACAGCCTCTGGATGCACTGGGGAGCATCGCACCTGTAATACTTCCCTGAGAGAGGTCACCGCCGATAAGCGCCACCAAAAGTTGACGCTGAGGTCCCCAGTCTTCACAATTCGGTCGCTTCTGCGACCATTTTTTGCCTCATGTCTCCCAGTAAAAAGCAAATTGAATATCTACGGAGCCTACGTCCGCTCCAGATTTACGTATGTGACTCCTGCCTGGTACTCTTTCTGCTCAAGGTAAAAGAGGAGTAGACTGTAGATCTAGCAGAACAAATGCCTACGTATGATAGTAGGAACTCCGAGGTAAGTCGGAAATGGCGTCATCCATCGTGACACCAGGACGCCCACCATGGAGGTGTTCATCCGGAACTTGGCGAGGAGTATGTTCCGCCACGTGGACAACTCCCTACATACGCCAGCATCCAAGAGGACGAGGCGTAGACGACTCAATAGCAGTGGCGATATCCGGATTGGACCGCTAAATTAACTGATCTGGATGGAACCGCTAGCGTAGCCAGCGGGAACCAGTCCGTATGATTGTGGGCAAAATAGAGTACCAGGCATCACATTGATATCTGAGGAAGATGCCTGGGTAAGAAAGCACTGCCTTGAAGCCCGCACCCCACAGCTAGAGTTGATAAGAACCCAGGAGAGTGTGCACTGAGTCGATAATTGCATTCGGTGCAGGTACTTTCCGGAGCATCCGTGACGGTCAGAAGTTGTCGCAATCTACCATAAGAAGATTCATTCAAAAAATATTAATTATGCTAACCTTAAAGCCCTACAAGGTTAATATAGCCTTTTTTTGTTATTCTATATACATAAAAGGTAAGGTAATAGCAGCCCATTAACGTCCCACTGCTGGGCACAGGCCTCCTCGCTAATGTGAGAGAGGGTTTTTAGAGCATAGATCCACCACGCTGCTCCACTGCGGATTGGCAGGCATAGTACACAAGTGCACTCTCTATTCCTTCACTCTCATAGTCCGACATGACGGCAATCCGACACGACCGGAGAGAGAGATCAGGCGCAGGACCGACGGCTTAACGTGCTCTCCGAGGCACGGGGGTGAATCACACCGCCAACTTCCCAACTTCGGGCAAATATTGAGAAAATCTTAATAGAAAACTCAATATCGATTTCGAACTGGCCCGACCAGGGACTCGAACCCAGGACCTCATGTCAGTAGTCGAACATGCTAACCACTAGACCAATGAGGCAGTCCTATTATATGATATTTACACCTATATACATAGTAAAGCATAAAATTCCGTCTCGTCCGCAATGAATCGGTGTACCTTCGAAATCGTCCCCTACCTTATTATTTTCATTGCGCTTGTTTATTTTCTCTACGTGAAGTATTTTGGTGCCTAATAAAATGTTTTTTATGGCGAGGAAAACCAAAGTAGTATTGTTTGTATCTCCTGGTATATAGTCAGAATTTTGTACATAAAATATTATTGCGTTGCCAAATACTTCTTCGTTTATTGGCGTCGCTTATAAATTGATTGGTATGAAAGAAATATTAAAATATTCTCCCTCTTAATGCTCTTTTATTGCCTATCATACATTATGCAGACTCCTGCTATTCTGATCTGTCTGAACAACTCGATAAATTCGAACGCTTGCAAAATCTATGCATCAGGTTTATTTATGGACTCCGTAAATTTGACCATGTGTTAGAATATCGTAGTCGACTTAAATGGTTTTTAGACAACGTCGGAATTTATATGTTTTTACTCTTCTTTGTTCTATCATCTGTAACCCTCTTATTCCTTCTTACTTAAAGGAACGTTTTTCTTTTCGTAATTATTATTGTGACCATCATCTTAATTTTCGTTCGGCCAGCGATAATCTCCTAAGTGACCAATTCTGTCACTACTGGAACTCCTTCACTGCGAAGTCAATTAGACTATCGAATGATCTACCGTATGACATGGTACGCTAACCTACAGGCTGGTGCGGGTGTTAACTGGACATGGTTGCTTTGGCAAGTATCTGCACCAGATTGTAGGCTGCGAAGAGACGCCTGCTTGCCGTATTTGTGGGGCGGCCATGGACACTGCGCACCACACAGTAGCAAATTGTCAGGCTTGGGGACCTCAGCATCACATCTTGACATCGCTGATTGGGAGTGACCTCTGACTCCCCAGCATTGTGGGCGCTATGATTGGCGATGAGTCAAGTTGGAGAGCAATGACGTCCTTCTGCGAGGCTGTCATCTTGCAGAAGGAGTCACTAAACAGGCAAAGGGAGGTTATGGCAGACGCTACTCCCTCTCGCCGGAGGAGGGGGGGCGCTAGAAGGCGCAATTTTGCTCGCCTGCTCTCCCTCAACTAAACTAAACCCTTAAGTCGGATTCATCCGGGGCGCCAGAGCTGAATGCGCCAGCGAACATCTGGACCCCAACACCTGGATGAAGAGGGTTCCGCTGGGTTTTAGTGGGTATCCTGTTACGACCAGCGAGTACTACACTCCCGGATGTTTACACTTCATCCGGCGTGTTTAAAGAATTTCCCAGCGAAAAAAAAAATCCGTCATTCAAACTCACTTCCAATTTTTAAAAGTCGTTTATACAACTTCTTAAATCAGTAATATTAAATTTCACTATGCACTTTTAAAACATGTATTTATAGGATTCTGTTCTTCCATCATTTACATAAAGACAACCACAGTCAGTTATCACAGAGATTATTTATTCCTTTCAACTAAATTATAAATTATTTTTTTTAATTAAATGACAATAACCGATAATTTATTGGTGCAAGGTGTGCACCGGACACAACTTCGAGTAAGAATGCCCGCCAGTCTAATGCAAGCCCTTTTATACTAGTTCTGCGAGTGGGGGTAGTTCGAATGTTGGTAGACGTTTGTCGCTAGCTCGCTGCACACCTTGTTACCAACATTAAAAATCGTTGCCGCCGTCGTATGTATAATTGATGTTTATTGTATCTAAAATGTATTTATTTCTACAACCCAATTTTTATTTTGGGTTCTTTTTGTTCTCAGAAATATCTTAACTTGCACCATCCCACTCTTCTTTTTAAATAACTCCTGTCGCCAAAGGTTGTCTGGAAGAGATTGCTTATAGCAATAAGACCGCCTTTGCACGCTAATTGCCAAATATTGTTTGTTTTCTTTTTACTTTTTTGTTAAGGTGTTTCTTTGTGTGCAATAAAGTGAAATAAAAAAATAAAAATAAAACTTAACTTAAGACCGCTCCAAAGAATCCAATTGATTTGAAATTGTGCACACTTGCCAAGGAATATTGGCAACGCAGTAATACCTAAAAACAATATACATATTATATTATTGCGTTGCCAAATATTATCTATAATGCTTTAATTTTGTTAGCTTCGCATGTGACTGATGACAATACATTGATACCTAAAAAATGAAAGGGTTTGATCCATTATCTTCACCAGGAATTTAAAGATTACTTCCCCTCGCTGTAAGAGGGTTATAGCTGAAGTTTCAGTATAGCCAGTACAAATATGTTTTTACCACGTATATTCAACTTTCTTTCTTTATTGCTGACAGATTAACACTTGGTATTGATCATCACACGCTAATAAATGATATGGAATTGCATTAAAATATAGGCAATTCTACTCTTATAGTTTTTACTCAGTAATTTACTGAGAAGAATTTTTGCTATCAATAATATTGGAAATATAAAAAGTAACTTAACCATAGCATACAAAAAGGCAGCCTTAACGGTATGCCGCGATTTCTAATAGACAGAAAAGGGAATGGAAGTTTGGGGAAGTTTAGTTTGTTACAAACTGGTTGTGCTGATAGGACCAGTACTGACTCAGACGTATTTAAAAAACACAGTGTCCTATGTATGTCTTACCGAGACATAAACCCAAGACTTCTGCTAACAAAGTTAGTATTCACACCATTGCGACAGCGAGGTTGTCAATGTATGTAATGATAAATTACCATAACCCTTTTATGGTATCAAACTGTTCTACATACTAAATAAGACATTTTTGCCCCTAAAATAACTAGTTTCCATCGCCAAGTTCTTATATTATTGCGCAAATTACCATAGATTTTTCTCCACTTTCATTTCTTAAATATATATTTTAACCTTTAGATTGTCCAGCCGCGTTTTATTGGCCTTATATAATCAAAAACACAAATAAACACAGTTTATAACAAAAAACTTAACTACCTTCGACGAAACACATGCAGCGTTATTAACGGTCACTTTGTAATTGATTTATATTTTGTTTTATCTATTGTCTGATGTTATCTCTACGTATATTTTGTTACGACAGTTACCAAGATGCAAAATAGATAATACACATTATGACTTAAAAAGAAAGAGATGCTTATTTTTCAGATTGCCCGAGTTGTTACAGAACTATCGTATCATGTCAACCAGACATCAGCCACGGGCAATCTAAGGGTTAACTGTTTTTTGAATTCATATTTCTTCAATCCTACATTATAAAATTACTGTATAAGTATTGATGTTTATGTTATGACATATTATTGTATCTATAAAGTTATACAAAAATGTTTTTAATAAATTCTATCTTATACAGCACGGACGACGCTGTCCGGGGCAAATATTGCATATATATATATATATATATATATATATATATATATATTTCATATAGTTATATACGACGTGTATTCAACAGATAGCATTTCGCTATAATTAAAGCCTTATTATGACGCGGTATAAACGTCTAAAAGTCAAATGTAGGTTAAGTTTAACGTATATGACCGAGAATTTTCTTATCCAGACCCGAACAAAGGGTTACCTTGTCTGTATGAAAAGACGTCACCTTTTACAAATTTCATGTTTACATAACGCGAATCTTTATTTGCCTTTGTTAGTTGAAGTGGTTCTGAGATCCCTTCACAACAAGTGACAATGCGAGACACATTAAAGGAGTTACCAAATCTACAAAACTAAATGATTAGATGGGTCAACTGCAAAGTTTATTTTTTTACAAGCAGACACATTATCACTTGACTATAAAAGTAAGTAGCAGCCCATTAACGTCCCACTGCTGGGCACAGGCCTCCTCGCTCATATGAGAGAGGGTTTTTAGAGCATAGACCCACCACGCTGCTCCACTGCGGATTGGCAGGCATAGTACACAAGTGCACTCTCTATTCCTTCACTCTCATAGTCCGATGTGACGGGAATCCGACACGACCGGAGAGAGATCAGGCGCAGGACCGACGGCTTAACGTGCTCTCCGAAGTACGGGGGTGGATCACACCGCCAATTTCCCAACTTCGGGCAAATATTATTAATCTTAATAAAAAACTCAATATTGGTTTTTGAATTGGCTCGACCCGGGACTCGAACCCAGGACCTTATGTCTGTAGTCGAACATGCTAACCACTAGACCAATGAGGCAATTCTTAGATCATATAAAAAAAGCATTAAAATTATTTGTAATTGAAAATGTGTAAATGCGGTCCTGTCGATAGACCGGCAATTTTATAACGTTACCCTCATCTTTTTGAAATGTATACTTTTGCTCGACTTCTGCGTCCAAATAATTTAAATTTACCTACATGGTTTGAATTTTTTTTTTAAATATTCTCATTAAGTGAAATGATTGTAATTTCTTTTGAGAAATAAATGTCTTTAACCTTAAGTATCGTATCGCATCGTCGTACCACAGTCGTTAAGTATAAAAGTCTTTCGTATGAGAAGCTGATTCAATTTTCGCGTGTCTCTACTTATTTATTGTAAATATGGGAGAGTCTTGTTTATGCAACTTAATTAGGTTTTACCTTGGTTACTAATAGTGAATATAATTAAGTAAGTAAGTAAGTAGCAGCCCATTAACGTCCCACTGCTGGGCACAGGCCTCCTCACTCCGAGGAGCGAGGGTTTTTAGAGCATAGACCCACCACGCTGCTCCACTGCGGATTGGCAGGCATAGTACACAAGTGCACTCTCTATTCCTTCACTCTCATAGTCCGATGTGACGGGAATCCGACACGACCGGAGAGAGATCAGGCGCAGGACCGACGGCTTAACGTGCTCTCCGAGGCACGGGGGTGGATCACACCGCCAACTTCCCAACTTCGGGCAAATATTGAGAAAATCTTAATAGAAAACTCAATATTGATTTTGGAATTGGCCCGACCCGGGACTCGAACCCAGGACCTCATGTCTGTAGTCGAACATGCTAACCACTAGACCAATGAGGCAGTCTTAGTAAGATGCACTAACATATTAAGAAGTAAAAGCTAAGAGTAAGGTATTGCCTCTTATGGTTTCTACACTGCATGGTATTCTAAGGAAACGCGATTTTTTTGGTTGGCAAAAACGTCTGTCCTGATAGAGTGGTAAGTAACTATTGTCGAAGCAAGTCAGTCCAGGCAATTTAGCATATGCATATGTATTTGTTCATAATAAATAAGAGAATTTTAAAATAAAGTTATGTATCACGCGAAATTGTTGACGAATATACATACCTGGGATTTATAGTCCAGCTAGGTAGGTCCGATTTCGAGAAAGAGGTCAACTGTTCCAACTCGATTGGGCAACGTTTGGAAAGCTACGTAAGATTTTCAGTGCCAAAGTACCAATGTCTTAGAACAGTGAGTGTTGTCAGTGATCGGAAACATGGTCGCCGACTATGGGCCTTATTCAAAAGCCCAAAATCACACAGCGTGCGATGGAGAGGGCTATGCTTGGAGTTTCTCTACGCGATCAAATCAGAAATGAGGAGATCCGTAGAAGAATTAAAGTCACCGAAATAGCCCTAAGAATCATGAAGCTGAAGTGGCATTGGGTGGAGAACATAGTTCGACGAACCGATGGATATTGGGGTTCGAAGGTGCTAGAATGGCGACCCCGCACCGGAAGACGCAGTGTAAGCAGACCCCCATAAGGTGGACCGACGACATAAGGAGGGTCACCGGTAGCCGCTGGAGCCAGGCGGCACAAGATCGGCATCATTAGGTGAGACCCATGTCCAGCAGTGGACTTCCATTGACTGAAGTGAGTGAATGAGAGATATCACTGCTTTATAAGAACAGTGACACAATTCATAAAAGCTTATTATAGAATATAAAAAATTTCAACGAAAAAATAATTATTCAACGAGATAATAGAATATTTAGCTTCATCCACACGTATTTTCGGGCCCTAATAAAGAAAACAATTATAAGGACCAAAATTGTAGGATATTTGATTCCAAAACAGCTGTTATTACAACCATTTTTTACGTAAAATTGAAAATAAGTGAGTATAAGTAATCCAAGATGGCAGTGCAGAGTAGCTGCGAGAACTAGGGGGGACTTACCAGACGCTGACGAGGTTAGGAGGATCAGGGTTCTAGCTAACAGAGCCCAAAGATGGAAGGAAGACCTTGAGTCTCCAGTAGCCGGCAGGGCCATTGTAGGGGCGATTCGCCCTCATCTGGAGAATGGGCAGGGCAGAAGGCACGGATCACTTTCCTACAGATTGGTACAGGTGCTTACCAGTCACGGATGCTTCGGCAAATACCTGTTCCAAATTGTAGGATGTTAAGGATCGGCCATCTGCCACGAGTGCGGTGCCCCTGTAGACACAGCGCACCACACGGTGTCTAGCCTGGGCACCGCAGCGACATATTATGACGTCGCTGATCGGCACCGACCTAACACTGGTAGGTATTGTGGATGTAATACTCGTCAGTGAGCAGGACTGGAGAGCGGTTGCCTCCTTTTGCGAGACCATCATCTCGCTAAAGGGGGCACGGCAAAGGGAGAGAGTGAATGCCACCGAGGCACTCCAGTCCCGACGGAGGGAAGTAGGAACCAGAAGACGGAGGTACCTACAACCTGTCCCCTTATAGAGAATCTGTAAGCCGGCCTCATCTGGTGAGCCAGAGATGAATGTCCCAACGAACCTATGGCTCCCAAAACATGGATCATGACGGGCCTGCTGGGTGTTAGTGGGTATTTTGGCATTGCTAGCGAGTCCCACACTCCGCGCGTAAATGCATTTCCCAGCGACAAAAAAAAAATCAAAGGTGGCCGATGACGCAACGGACAGAAAAACGAAAGTTAAGCTTGCAATGGAATCCCTGAATAAAAATTTCTGTTACAAATAATGCAATGTCAGACCCATTTTTAAGCTAATTTAAATGAATCAACGTTATGACGTATTCTTAAAGCTGGCGTTACTGCCTTTTAAAATAGAGACAGTAATTATCTTTTTGCAATGGTACTCGATTCTCTAGAATAGATTCAGGGCTCAAATCCTGCCAGAAAATTGCATTTTATAATTTGTAAGGATTTAGACTAGTGATTGTTTTCGTCTGTGGCTTGTTTTAAATTCGCTCACTTAGTTGATAAGATAAGTAATACAATTCTCTGATTCTTCACTATTATATCCCAAACTTTACACCTCTTTTGCTACAAATAGAATGCATTAAAACTCAATACGATTAAACAACGTTTACCCAAACTGTCATATATTAAATGCCCCTCATTCTCGTGTGCTACTATTTCTTACATCCCCCCTTTAAAACTCCCCACTCAAAAATAACAATCAAACAAAAGTTATGATTAAAATTGTGCTACTTCCGGATATTGCCTCATGTAAACGTTTTACTGGTATATGAATATAAATATTGTAATTTAATAGAATATAAATGGTATGGTATATAAATATATGTCGGAGAACAAGAGAGAACGGAGAAGCATAAAGCACAGGGGCGTAGGGTTCTACGTCGACATCGTTATTAATTGGATCCATTATTTAATTTCTTATATAGAATAAAGGCGTTCGTGGGTAATGTTGGTGCAATCAAACACTTTGTTAATTAACTCGGATTATAATGTTCAATCACTTAATGTTCCCGATATCCATTTACACAAACACATTAACAATAATAGCTAGGAACGCGACAGTTTCGACAGTCGACCACTCCGGCCGACCGCCACTCGAGAACTGCCGAGAGACGGGCCGGATTGCCACTTATTGACTCTGCCCCCACGCCGATTCAAAGACGGCGCCAGCGTTCCACAGGCTATTACACACGGACCAGTGATCCACAGACTCTTGCACTCCAACATATAGTAATTTAATAGAAATAAAACAAATAAAATAATAATGATCGCTAACACTTGTTAACCTTACTGACAAAGACGTGTAGGTAAGCCAACATTTGCATTCCGGTACGATGCTGTGGAGAAAGCGAAAGAGGTAAATTGTCTTTGATCAGGTTATTCTATCTTAGACAGTATCATCAGGTGAGATCACAGTCATCTGCGATAAAAAAAAGCTCTAATCTAGTCAGTAGTGGTATATTCATGATCGCCTCTGTAAAGCATGTAAACTTCTCCTCTTTTTAACTGTACGGTTAAAAAGGATTATCACTCACACATTGGGAGTGCATTAAATTAACTCGAATATATTAAAACGTGAAACGTTACGGAAATACTCTAACCTTGGCCTAGATGGTGTGTTATTGAAGTCTAAAACGGCACTCGTTTGCTTGAGACTGGAGAGTGCTTGTAGCACTCCGGAGTACGCTCGATGGACCGTTACGAGTTACGAAAATCGATTTCAATCGTTTGCAGAAAATTAAAACGATTAAATTAACATCGATTTTAATAATTTCGTAGTACCCTCTTTGTAAAAATTTGAACAAATTTTATGACTCAAATAATTCAATACAATTTGCTGGCCTTCTTTTGAATTCCAGTCCAACCTTAATCCAATCTCTACTTCAGGGCTTACTTTTATCTTATTTCATTAAATGTTATTTTTGGAAACAATAACTATACGTAATTTATTGATTTGATTTTCGATTCCTTTGATTATAAAAACAATCTTTGATTATGAGGTTCAATTTAATTTTCAATAAAAAGGTTAGGTTAATAACAGCCTATTGACTTCCCACAACTAGGCACAGGCCTCTTCACTCAAATATCACTATAATTTACAATAATTGCTATCATATTTTAGTTTGTTCACCCATTGATTGCGTATATTGAAATTTATTTATTATGTTTATGAAACAATACTCGATATTTTTTATGTGACCCTATCACACACTCATATAAACCTGTATATGAGTGTTTGGTATTTGGAACGATAAATCCATCACTCTAGCTGTTGGATGTAAATAGGCTGCTATTTACCTAACCTTAATGTCTTTTTCTACGTAAGATTTATTGTTTAGTCTTTTATTTTGATAGGAAAAAGCTGTTAGAAAATCAGCATCACGCCTCATTCCCATAGGGGTAGGTAGAGACTACGTCCTTCCACTTGTCACGATCTTTGCATATCTCCTTCGCTTCTTTCATTCTCATTAAACCTTTCATATAAATTCTTCGGTTTAGAGTAATCTTGACCTGGCCTTTATTAAAAATGTCTTGGATTTGGTTCAGGAACGTTTGCCTTGGTTTTCCCCTTAGAACTTTACCCGATCTTGACTCATAAATCCATTTTTGTCAATCTCCTTTCATTCATCCTACGTGCCCAAACCATCTAAGCATACCATTCTCAATTTTAGTCACTAAATCTTTTTTTACACCACAACGCTCTAACTCTCTATGTGTTGCGTCACCATAGCTGTTCAACCTATTTATGGATAAATGTTTGACAGATTTAAAAGAAAGTATGTATGGGTTAAGAATGAATGAATTACTCATCAAATGTTTACTCTACGCTGATGATCAAGTAATACTTGCGTCATCCGCTAACGAGCTACAGGAGATGCTAAATATTATGAATGAAGCTTTGAAAGGGAAAGGAATGAAAGTGAATGTAAACAAAACGAAAGTTATGCTTTTTGAACGAGATGAATCTATGATGAATGGCAATATTTTGATAGATGGGGAACAAGTGGAAGAGGTGAAAGAATTTGTATACTTGGGATCTAAATTTACAAAAGATGGAACATGTGAAAGTGATATCGAAAGGAGAGTGAATGCAGGGAATATGGTAAATGGTGCTCTGCATGCTTTTATGAATAGCCAGATGGTGTCTCAAAGGGCTAGACTGGCAGTGCATGCTGGAGTGTTGGTGCCAACACTTATGTATGGTAGTGA
>JACTOM010000140.1:1263654-1307303 GCA_015832385.1 Elymnias hypermnestra
AATAATATTCACATATTTTAAGTCTTGTGATCGACTGCGTAGATGTATAATATGTCACCACCTCGGTGGGAATGTTGTAGAATAATATAATATGTCGTTGATCCGCATATGCGGGGCCACACACCCACACAGAGTGTCCAGTCGCTGAGCTCTCAATCCAACAAAAGCATTAGTTCATTATATATGCGTGGCAAGCCACGGAAAGCAATAGGGTTCAGCAGGCCACACTGTCTATAAGCTAGTCCGCAGCCTTGATAATAAAGGCCCGACCAGCGGCCCTATTTCTATGACATGCTACAATGTCATTTTTATTACATTTAATAGTAAGCTAAGAGATTGTCCCTAACAGGCGAACACTTCACATGTGAGCAAGCCCACGAGATCAGTGTTCATTTGTTCATCACTGCTACGCAGAAGCTATCGCAACGCCTAGCAACATTCGGTCATGGCTCTAGCACTACCGATTAACGATAACCGATAAAGTATCATTTAAGACACCATAATGAGCTGGAATCGAACCCCAACCTCTCCTAGTGAAAGGTAGGATCGCAACACCAACTGCAGGCATGCCGAAGCACGCTCGTTCGAAATATATACTTCAATAATATACATATTTATATATATCCATATATCACTACAGTATATGTGTATATATTATATAAATAATAATAATAATATATATTAATTAAAAGACATCTAATCTAATAATTGAATATGATATAAAAGCAATAATGATAATATTGAAAATAACTTAAATGACAATATATACTCGTATATTCGTGTGACATCCATTCCATGTATATTTAAATATATTTTAATGCATCTTACTCCAATCCCTTTATGTACTTCAACACCTCACCACTTTATTAATTTACACAAAACCCTATTTTAAAAGATAAAATATTATTTGTAAAAACTAACACAAGAATAAAAAACCGTAGGTTCTCCTTTTTTCTCTCCCCGCGCAAAATCCATGGCCCTCTCGTTTCTTTCCTTTTTTTTCTTTTTTCAAAATAACAAGGCTTGTGTAGGTTGCCAGTATCACTTATATATTATTGTTAATGCATTTAATTATTTTTATACATACATTATGTATGTCTGTATATTTATGTAAGAACGTGTCCGTCACAAGCTTACTTTACTGGAACCACATTCTTACATAATAACAGGGTGAAGTAACCCACAGGGTTTGGAAGACTGGTTAAAACCTTTTTATCTATTTAACAACATAAAAAATGGTCCGTTAACTGTTCTGAGCTTTGACTTTCATGACGCAGTTGCACGGTCTTATAAAATAAAAGAGTTAAGTAGCCCAGGCGATCTGTCTAACTTGTTTCACTGACATTTTTATCTAGTTAATAAAACACTCTAAAATAACTATTCCGTTATTCTAAGTTGATAATAGCAGTGCAAAAGGAGTTGTTACTGAATAACAGGGTGAAGTAGCCCAGGGGGTTTAGAAGACTACTAAGACCTTCTTAATCGATATTTTATCTAATTTATAAAAATAAGAGAGAAGGAGAACGTAAAGCACAGGAGTGTAGGGTTCTCCGCCAAAAGCTTCATTGATGGCATCTATAATTTAATTTCTTGTACTGTGAGCGTTCGTGGGTAATTTTGGTGCAATCAAACACTTTATTAATTAACTCGGATTATAATGATCACTTAATGTTCCCAATATTAATTTACACAACTTCATTAACAATAATAGCTGAATGCGAGGGTTTCAATAGTCGACTGCTCCGGCCGACCGCCACTCGATAACTGCCGAGAGACGCGCCTGACTGCCATTTATTGACTCTGCCCCACGCCAATACACAGATGGCGCCAGCGTTTCACAGACTCTTGCACTCCGACATATATAAATGTCAACAAAGCAATTCTAAAATCGGTATTGAGTGTTCTATTAAGATTTTCTTAATATTTGGCCAAAGTTGTTTTGTTGGTTGTGTGCTCCATCCCCGTGCATCGGAGATTACGTTAAGCCGTCGATCCTGTGCCTAATCTCTCCGGTCGTCTCTCCTGTCACGTCGTACTATGAGAGTAAAGGGATAGAGAGTGCACTTGTGTACTATGTCTACCAACCCGCAGTGGAGCAGCAAGGTGGATCTGTGCTCTAAAAACCCTCTCTCCTATGAGTGAGTAGGCCTATGCCCAGCAGTGGAACTTTAATGGGCTGCAACTTACTTTATTAATAAATTTTCTATTAACTGTACCGGAGCAGGACGATGTTCTTATAAAGTAACAAAGTGAAATAGCCCTGGGGATATAAGAGACTGCTAGTAACCTTCTTGACTGACATTCTTAATCTAGTTAATAAAAAGTATATCTAATATATAAAATTTTTTGTTACTGTTGCAGTATTTATAGTCATTGTAAACGGCTTGACCGTTTTGATGAAATTTTAATACCCCCCCCCCCCCCCCCCCAAAAAAATTTTGGTCAATTTTTTTAATTTTTTTTTTATTTATTTATTCTTATTACACACAAACACACAAGTTTTGAAAGAAAATACTAGCCAAATTTTAGATAAGAGTGTACAAAACCGGTCTTATCGCTTAAAGCGATCTCCTCCAGACAACCTTGGAGATAGTTGCCCATGAAATTACCGGGTAAGTGCAATAGAGCATCTTACTATAGTTTCTACTACTAGAAAAGCAGGTACAAAATGAATATATATAATACACACATCTAAATATACAAACGTAATTATTGTGCACCACTAAAATTCTTTCAAACGTCTCTTGGTGACAGTCAAGGACTCAGATTGATGGTGTGGAATGAAAAAATATTACATCAAAGTTTCCCCATTTAATATTACAACTAAATTTTAACCTTTCTATCACCAACCTCTTTTTTAATAGCGATAATAGTTATTATTTGGAAAAACAATGTTTGCTGAGTTAGGTATTATGATATATACATATTCTATTGACTGCTCCGAGTTGACTCTTCTGCGGCAGTAACATGCTCTTATGGAATAGCAGGGTGAAGTAGCCCTAGGGTTTGGAAGTCTGATAATAACCCATTCAAATCATATTTATAATGCCCTGTACAATAATTATTTATAAATTTTCCATTGACTATTCCTGGTTAGTGGGAAATTTTAACAGAATAACAGGGTGAAGTAGTTCAGGGAGTTTCGGGGATTGGTGATTTAAATTATCGACATTATTGTTTATTATTTAGATAAAGTTAATTTAAACAAATTCAAGGCAGTTAACATAATGACAGTTCACTGCGTATACATATTAGAAAACTTGTTGTACGTACATAAAAACGTTGACTCTTTCAATAAAAAGAGTGAATGTACATCATGTAACTTACGAAACAAAAACAAACTTGTTATAAATTCTAGTAGGCTGCATAAGATTAACAACTCATTTACTATACTGTAACTGTATACGTTTCTATAATAAACTCCCACAAGACGTTCTAGAGATGTCAATTAATAAATTCAAAGTCTTTGTTAAAAGAAAGTTGATAGAAAAATCGTATTATAAGTTGGAAGATTA
Organism: Elymnias hypermnestra; assembly: GCA_015832385.1. Lineage (NCBI taxonomy): Eukaryota > Metazoa > Arthropoda > Insecta > Lepidoptera > Nymphalidae > Elymnias > Elymnias hypermnestra. The sequence goes on from JACTOM010000140.1 coordinate 1,267,170, forward strand.
CCTAAACGATAGAAACTCCTGGGAGTGAACGAATTTCTCTAATTTTAAGTAAAATATAGTAAACTAATATGATATTGTAATGATGTTGGTAACAAAAAAATACCCGACTGAGTTTGTGGGCTCTTCTCGGATCAGAGCGCGAAGAAACCCTCGTAACTTTAGATTCTAAGTCGTTGTGGAGTATCACCATCAGACGTATATTAGAATTAGAGTGTGGAAAAAAAAATATTATTTGACGATTCAAAACTGATGTAATATTCCTACTTGAATAAAGATATTTTGATTTGATTTGATAAACTTCTGAGTCTTTTCTGAGCTGACTCTACCAAAGAAATAGCACGTTCTTGTAAATTAATAGGGCAAACTAGACCAGGCTGTGATAGTAGGCTTTTTAAACGATTTTATTTTGTCTATACAAGAAAAAGTATTCATGAACGCAAATAAAATTATTTTACAGCGAAATTAGGCCATTTGAAACCGTCACTGCTTTTGACGTACCCGTTTTTTTTTACACGAAATCAGAGCCAAACACCAGTGTTTTAATAAAACAAAAATGTTCTCATGAAATTTATATTAACACACGGGACTGTGGCAAACACTGGTGAATTTATTCCATGACACTTTTCTTTTAGCATATTCTTTGGGTTTCGCTTGAATGTTTTTAGTCGTTACATTCGCCTGCTTTAGAGAGAAGGTTGTTTTCAAACAATGAAAATAAAGACAATAAATTAGGCAAGATTGTCTTGTAACTGACAGGGGATTATGTAAAATGTAAGGAGCGGCTGTTTAAGACATAAGATTTATATGGTAGAAATGTTTGTCTTCGAATATTGGGACAGCTTGAGTTTTAGATACTTATTGTACGGCAATTAATGTATCTTTCCCGAAGACATATCACGTTTATTTTTAATTTAATTTTAAAAAGGATTCATCAGGATACAATAAAAAAAATAAGTAGTAATAAAAGGCTTTAGGTATGAGGTAAACCTACTTAAGGATAGTCTTATTATAAAATGAGTACAATAGGTTGGAAAAAAATATAATATATATGTCGGTGAATAAGCGAGAAGAAATAGCATAAAGCACAGAGGCGTAGGGTTCTCATCCAACATCATCGTTAGTGGCATCCATAATTCAACCTCCAAAGTGTGGGCGTCGGTGGGAAATGTGGGTGCAATGAAATGCTTTAATAAATAATGTTCAATCACTTAATGTTCCTGATATCAATTTACAAAAATTCATTAATAATAATAGCTAGGAACGCGACAGTTTTAATAGTCGACCGTCACCCGAATCAATATTGCCTCTGCCAGCGTTTCATAGACTATTGCACTCCGAAATGTATATATAATATAAAAAAATGTTATTTTTGATAAGCAATTTCTAATAAATACATTTTAATATGTCTAAGATATTTTGTCTTTCGAGTGGAAGATATTACCATCTGTAAGTAACAGAGGAGGCATTAATAGTAACGACTTAAAATATATAGGGTTTCTTCAAACAAAAACTCATATTGGACTCAGCTGAATGTTTTTTCCTTTATCATAATCATTGCTATATATTTTATTTAATCGTAATTTATAAAATATTTTTTTAGTAAATTGTGTTTCGTTAAAAAGAAAAATGCTACATAACATGGACATATTTTAATATAACGCATTTTTAATTATACATTACATTGTAATAATGTCATGTTTACCCCACCCCTTCAACAATTATTGTTATATTTCAATCCATTTTCACTAAACCTGAACATATTATATATGTCGGAGAATAAGAGAGAAGGAGAGAAGCATAAAGCACAGGGGCGTAGGGTTCTCTGCCGACATCATCATTGGGATCCATAATTTAATTTCTTATACTGTGGGCGTTCGTGGGCAAGGTTGATGCAATCTAAAACTTTATTAATTAACTCGAATTACAATGTTCAATCACTTAATGTTCTCGATATAAATTTACACAAACTTATTAACATTAATAGCTAGGAACGCGACAGATTCAATAGTCGACTGCTCCGGCCGACCGCCACTCGATAACTGCCGAGAGACGCGCCGGACTGCCACTTATTGACTCTGCCTCACGCCGATACACAGTGTTCCACAGACTATTACATACAGACCAGCGACCACCAAACAGACTCTTGCACTCCGACATATACATAAATCTTCTTCAAAAACCGTTTTGTAGTTTAATACCAACAAATATATAAAAACGGTAGACTATGTTTCTATAACTATATACCATCTTAGACTGCTGCCTTGCTTGGAATTAATGGCTATTTTAACGATTAATGGAAATTCTACACAGATTTTGTACAATAACAAACTCAAAGAGCACTTTTGACGCATTAATAAATAGTCTACCTCCGGTTCGAAAAGTTGAGAACATTTAGAAGAAGCTGTGTTTGCTTGAACAGGCAAATCTCAAGAACTACTGTTCCGATCTAAAAAAATATTTTAGTACTAGATATCCCATTTATCTAGGAAGGCTTTATGCTATATAGCATCACTTTAAGACCAATAAAATGGATGAAGCAATGAAGAATGTTTTATGTTCTGGGTGTTTTTCCTTTTGAGAGCTTAAGCTGCGTGTACCGTCTAAATAGTTAAAGATTCAAAAAATCGTGAATGACAATTGTTTCTCATGAAATATTATAAAAAAGTTTATAGTAACTAGCATATATAATCAAATCCTAACATTTTTATCGCTTGTATATAAAATAACTTATGTAAAAAGATGTTTTTGATATATTACTCATTTATATAGAGGCAAATCAAAAACTGATTTATTAAAAATGCGTATGCTCAAACCGACAAATAATTTTTCAACCTTCTTCACCTTTATTTATAGCAAAATTGTTTATACATACATACATAGCATCACACCTCATTCCCATAGAGGTAGGCAGAGACCATGTCCTTCCACTTGCCACGATTCTTGCATATCTCCTTCTCTTCTTTCATTCTCATTAAACCTTTCATACAAGTTCGTCGGTTTAGAGTACTCTTGACCTGGCCCTTATTTAAAATATCCTGGATTTGGTCCAGGAACGTTCGCCTTGGTCTTCCCCTTCCAATTTTCGCATTCACTCTTGACTCATAAATCCTTTTTGTCAGTCTCCTTTCACTCATTCTCTCTACATGCCCAAACCATCTAAATTGTTTATTGTATTCCGCAAATCTATATTTTAACTATAAAGAATATCTAATCATTGAGTCACTTATTATATATAATGTTTAATGCAAATAAAGTCAGGACGTAAGCTGGTTTTAAAATAATGCAAATCTATGTGAAAAAGCTTATATCAGAACGGAATTGTTGCACATTCTTGCTTCCGGAAAACGATTCGCAATTTTTTTCGTAACTGGCTTTCAGTTTTATAAATTTTCAGATGGTTTTTTTGTCGTGACGTCCAAAACACAATCACGCTCTCTCGTTGCAACGGAGTAAAGTTTTTCTATAAAAAAATACTTTTTCCTGTCTGTGATCAAACCTGAGTGAGTGATGATGCAGTTTAGGATGAAAGTGCTGTAATATGGTAAGAGACCTTTCTTTGCTGGCAGGGTGGTAACAAACCACGACTGAAACCTCTCACCAGGCCAGTCTTAAGCAAATTAAAAACTGTAAGTTGTATTCACCATACCAGAGATCGAAGAGTACTTGTATGACTAAATCATCGTATAAGTTTATTAAATTCTAGCATATCCAGTCAAGGTACAGTATGACTGAATGTGTTGTTAAATATTCCCTTGGAATTTCCCAACCTCTTAGAAATGTATGCTTAAAAGAAATGGGTATACTGTATTTAAATATTTCAAATAAAAATTTAAGAAATTCTTTATTAAAATAGGCTTTTGCAGCACTTTTGAATCATGATATATTATTTCTAATGTGCGACTGATGTTGATACTAAAGAACGACATACAATCTAAAGTTACCAGGGTTTCTTTGCGCTCTGTCCTGAGAAGAGCCAACAGAAAACTCAATCGGATGTCACTTTTTAACATCATTATTACAATCTAATTATAAATTATTCTATTAAGTTTAAAACAACACATTCACTCCCATAACTGCCTCATTGGTCTAGTGGTTAGCAAGTTCGACTACAGACATGAGGTCCTGGGTTCGAGTCCCGGGTCGGGCCAATTCAAAAATCAATATTGAGTTTTCTATTAAGATTTTCTCAATATTTGCCCGAAGTTGGGAAGTTGGCGGTGTGATCCACCCCCGTGCCTCGGAGAGCACGTTAAGCCGTCGGTCCTGCGCCGTCGTGTCGGTTTCCCGTCACATCGGACTATAAGTGTAAAGGAATAGAGAGTGCACTTGTGTACTATGCCTGCCAATACGCAGTGGAGCAGCGTGGTGGGTCTATGCTCTAAAAACCCTCTCTCCTCGGAGTGAGGAGGCCTGTGCCCAGCAGTGGGACGTTAATGGGCTGCAACTTACTTACTTTTTTTATTCACTCCCAAGTTTTTAAATTAAATGACATATCTAGAACGTCCTCTGGTAGTTTATTCTAAAAACTTATATCCTACAATAAATATTGTCAAATAAGACTTCCGCAAAATATTACATACATATACATAGCATCACGCCTCATTCCCATAGGGGTAGGCAGAGACAACATCCTTCCACTTGCCACGATCCTTGCATATCTCCTTCGCTTCTTTCAATCTCATTAAACCTTTCATACAAGTTCGTCGGTTTAGAGTACTCTTGACCTGGCCGTTATTTAAAATGTCCTGGATTTGGTCCAGGAACGTTCGCCTCGGTCTTCCCCTTCCAACTTTCGCATTCACTCTTGACTCATAAATCCTTTTTGTCAGTCTCCTTTCATTCATTCTCTCTACATGCCCAAACCATCTAAGCATACCTTTTTCAATTTTAGTCACTACGTCTTCTTTTATACCACAACGTTCTCTTATCACACTATTTCTCACTCTGTCACTCAGTTTTAATCCACTCAATCGCAAAATATTAAATAACAATATCATCTTACGCTGATACTTCCACAATACTCAATTGACAATCTTTTACTAAAACATAATCCAAACCACACTGTCACTTCCGCAATAGTCAATATACAATCTTAAGTAACAATTTCAAATAATATAATCCTAACCCTTGGAAAGCCAAGAGTAAATGATTAAATAACCACAAAAAACTGTAAATGTCTTAGTAAATAAAAAGTTATTTAGATTTTTGTCCTCGATTGTAATGAAACAATAGCAAAATAAACACAAACCACTCAAAACGGATGAACTGTTAACAAAGCAAATAATAATCGATAAGATACGATACCTAACAAGTTGAATAAAACATCGGTCGTCTCGATATCATTTAACGAACTTCTTCATAGCACTTGGCGAAGTTTTCGCTAACTAAGTTCGCCCTAAACTTATATTTTCCCGTAGTTCGTGCCATCGTTAGGGTGGTTCGTGACTGTCCTGATTAATTCATTCCAATGGATAGCCTATTGTTTTTACTTCAATTTTTACAAAGAAATTTATGGAAAATAAATGCGGAGCTTTCTATTAATTCTTCATCTTTTGTTCTTAATACAGAGTTCCCTTGTGAAGACAGTTAGCAAATGGATTATTAATTATATTGAAGGTACATGAATTAGTAGTAGTTCTGGCTTCGATTCTCAGCAGGACAAATCTGATCGTCAATCCCGCTGAAACCACTGGACTGATTTGGCTATTTTTGGTTTTGAATTATTTGTGGAAGACCAGGGAATGTTTAAATGGTGAGTAAATGTGAAAAATATACATACACACATAGCATCACGCCTCATTCTCGTAGGGGTAGACAAAGACCATTAATTATCATTAAACCTTTTATACAAGTTCATCGGTCATTCATCGGTTCATCGGTTTCGAGTACTCTTGAGCTGGCCCTTTTAAGAATGTCCTGGATTTAGTTCAAGAACGCCTTGGTCTTCCCCTTTCAACTTTCCCATTGACTCTTAACTCATTAATCCTTTTTGTCAGTCTCCTTTCATTCACTTTCTTTACGTGCCGAAACTATCTAAGCATACCTTTCTCAATTTTAGTCAAAACAATTAAACTCTCCCTTAGGAAGTTTTTCTACCATTCAAGCATTAGATATTTGTACCGTCGTTTAGAAATAAAATTAAATTTAAAAGAATACGTTTTGTTTTTGACATTTGACATTGACAACCAAGAATTTCTGATCGCGACTGTAATATTTGACGGACTTTTGCGGGAATCTAGACGTAAAGATGGGGATTTCTTTTTTCCGGTAATATTTTGATAACATTTTTTACTGAAGCTGAAATACATACATAGCATCACGCCTCATTTCCATAGGGGTAGGCAGAGACCATATCCTTCCACAGATTTCATCCAGGAATGTTCGCCTTGGTCCTCTTCTTACAACTTTCGCATTCACTTTTAACCCATAAATCCTTTTTGTCAGTCTCTTTTCGTCCATTCTCTCTACATGCCCAAACCATCTAAGCATACCTTTCTCAGTTTTAGTCACTACATCTTCTTTTATACCACTATGTTCTCTTTTCACACCATTTCTTACTCAATTTTAATCCACACACACTTCACTTCTCAACGCTCTCATCTCTCCCGCATTTATTTTACTTTTGTGATTCTTATGCTATACCCAACTTTCACTGGAGCTGAAATAACCTGCAATTATTATCGTTCAGCTGTTTTATTTATTGACTCAGGCGATACGTATTTGCCGGGTAAGATGGTGTTTATAAAAATATGTATATAAAGGTTTGTTTCCAAAATAAAGTTAACTAAATAAATGTTCTGTATAACAACACGGGCATTTGTCTCTGTGGAAATTCTTATATCTGTAAAAAGGTACGAGACGTTGACGTCATCCGCGATCACACAGAGCTCGCCTCACCTCCTCACCTACATCATTTAAACATTTATGGTAAATTGTACATTGAAATGCTAAGCGCTTCGTGGGAAGACGAAGGATTTACTTCAATATTGTAAGAAATATCATTTACATGAAATATTGAATACTATTCGTGTATAGATTCTGTTAACGCTCTTTTATTAGCTACGCGTTTATACATGTAAGAAGCTTTGAACTCGACTTTTGAGTACTTGGATTCGTTGAAATAATAAGAATTTTTGAAGATAATACTCATTCTTGACCTGGAGAGTAAGCTGGTTAATGCGTGATATGAGCGTTACGACAAGTGTAAACGGGCAAGCTGAACAGAAGTTTTTCTTGAACGGCAGCAACTCTCCTGGCGAGCGACTCACCTTGGGAGCTGCGGCTTCCAGAGGTGCTGACTTCTACGATGACCAGATCCGGAGGATCAGGGCTCTCGCCAACAGAGCTCTAATCGAAAAATGGACGGAAGATCTTGGGTCTCCAACTGCGGGTAAAGTCACGGTGGAGGCGATCCGACCTCACCTGGACAATTGGCTCACCAGGGGGCACGGATCTTTTTCTTACCGTCTGGTGCAGGTGCTTGCCGGGCATAGTTGCTTCGGCAACTACTTGCACCAGGTCGTTGGCCGTGAGGAAACGCCCGCTTGTCATGAGTGTGGTCTTCCTGTAGATACGGCGCACCATACTCTGGAGGAGTGTCTCACTCATGGATGGGGAGGGATCCGCTAGGTTTTAGTGGGTATTCTGTTATCAGTGAGTCCCACACTCCCGATGGAATTAGTCTTTCATCGGGGTGCATAAAGGTATTCGTTTGAAGGTTAGGTAGTTTTAATATTTACAAATAACATGCGGCAATTATATTTGCCACTCGTCATTTAACTATTCAATATTTTTTTTCGATTTTATAAATTTTAATTCCCAAAACAAATTTTAATTAATCATATCTAATTTCGACAGAAACACATGGCATTTGAGATTTCAATAAAAAAAATTGTATTAATTCTCGACGCTTTTAATATTTTAATGACAATTAAATTGCTAACATATCTTCCTTTCTCGGAATGTCTAGGAAATAGAAAGTTTTAGATTTGTATAAATATAAAAAAAAACCTAAGCTGCTTCGTTGATCTAGCGGTTAGCATGTTCGACTACAGACATGAGGTCCTGGGTTTGAATTCCGGGTCGGGCCAATTCAAAAATCAATATTGAGTTTTCTATTTAAGATTTTCTCAATATTTGCCCAAAGTTGGGAAATTGGCGGTATGATCCACCCCCGTGCCTCGGAGAACACGTTAAGCCGTCGGTCCTGCGCCTGATCTCTCTCCGGTCGTGTCGGATTCCCGTCACATCGGACTATGAGAGTGAAGGAATAGAGAGTGCACTTGTGTACTATGTCTGCCAATCCGCTGTGGAGCAGCGTGGTGGGTCTATGCTCTAAAAACCCTCGCTCCTCGGAGTGAGGAGGTCTGTGTCCAGTAGTCAGACGTTAATGGGCTACTACTTACTTACTAAAAAACCTAAAAATTACTTTGCCAAATAAGTTTCACTTCTGTCATGTGTACTTTGTACACACGCACTTTTAGGTTTTTCCTCAATTGTGGTTGGATGTTCGTAATTATTTCTATTATGTATAAAGGACATACCAAACTATGCAAATCATATCAAGCTACGCTTTTCATTGAACGACGATATAACAAGGGTACGCGCTTAAAGGGCTAAGACAGAAAGAGAGAGAATTACGTTTTACTGTAAGGGCGAGAGAGAGAGAGGTGCGAGTACGCATTTTCTTTCTCTCTTTCTCTCACAGCCAGTTATGTTTTACTTCAATTGTATGATCTAAAGGTTTTTTTTTTAAATTAAAGATTGACATCAGTTTTTAGTAGATGGTACTGAATAATTTTTCACCTTTATGTTATTATTTAAAAGCGTGGGGTGATCGTTACGTTAAGTTATTAAATTTAACTTTATTACAAAATAAATATAAATTTAAATAAAAAAGAACCGCCTTCAAAAAAATTTACAATTCTATTAATATGCTCTAAAAAGTAAGAAATAATTGCGTATTCTTTTATAGTGTTCTTCGTATTCTTATATTCGGAGTCGGCGTCAGCCAAGGTAGGAGTTCCCCGCGAGTCCACTTGGCAGCTCCCATCTATATGCAGGTACCTCGGGTGACACCGACTCCAAATATAAGAATACGAAGAACACTATAAAAGAATACGCAATATATTTATTTTTTGATTTTTAGTGAATCCGAAGTAAACTAACAAATTCGTCTCAATATGTGTACACCTAAAAATGTGTTGCAATGCAGACACAAACGTAAGCTTATTGCTATTTCATTACAGACACTTATATTTCCTGCCATAAACCGAACCCTTACTGTAAGCCGTTGAGGAGATCCATTGATCTTCATATTTAACTACGACTAGTACTTGACCATACCGAATTACGGTAGGCAACTCAAATATCTAGATAGCCTATAGAAGATTCTGTCGAGTATCGTTCATTTGCTACTAAGAATTGAAAAGTTCCGTCACTTTGTCATAGATTCCATTATCAGAACCTAACCAAACTTAAACACAAACAACCCTTGAAGTATATCCTTTCCAATACAAAAAGAATCATCGAAATCGTTTGGCGTGATCTTGAGTTATTCGTTTATTTGTCGCGCACATGCTTAATGCAAATTTAACACTTATCCGGTTTTCTCATGGAGGCCATTTAAAAAACTTGGACCCTATGACGAGCACCACCTTTCATTCAAAAAAAAACATCAAGATCGGTCCACCCAGTCGGGAGATATGAGGTAACAAACATAAAAAAAAATACAGTCGAATTGATGACCTCCTCCTTTTTTTAATGTCGGTTAAAAAGAAAGTAAAATTATAGAGTAAAATATTCATTAAAGTAACCAAGACACAGTAGGTCAAGGGAAGCATATGTTAGTGAAATGATAATTTTATATACCACAAGCAATGCCCCGCGGTTTCACCCGCGCAAATATCGGTGTCGTGGCAGTAGAAAGTCTACTAAGTCGAACTACAAATTTATTTTCGTCAACATTAAAGTTTTATTTCACTATTTTTAATTACTTCAGATTTTTTAGACTTTCAGATTTACATCTATAATCTAATCAATATTACTTTACAACGAATATATATTACATTCTTTAATTCGTAACGTCACTTTCGTAGAACGTCCGACATTTAAAATAACTCTCCAGGTCAGGAAAATTCTTGATTTAAGGAGGTTAAACATAAAAAAAAAGTTTAGGTTGGCATCATTGGTATCCTTGGAATATGAGCTAACTCACCAGTCGCAGTCCAAGTAATAAGGGTCGCTACAATTTTCTTAAGATTGACATTTTTTAATTCGTTATATCTTTAGAATGGCATGTCATATTTTAATAATTTAAAAAGTGTTTTATAGATATTGAAACGGTCTTTAATAGGATTTTTAATACAGAGGCATGAATAATATGGTTTGATTATTGTTGGAACTTTTATTACCTTTTAAAATGCAAAAAAGGAGTTATGGTGGCATTACTACAGTAGTTGGACTTGTGGTATCTAGGACTCATTTATAGAGTCAAGCTCAAAATAACGATATTTTACAATCCTTTTTCGCATTAAAAATAGCATTTGCCCTTTCTTAATCTCCAGACTATCGGTGTACCAAATTTCATTTAAATCAGTTCAGTAGTTTTTGCATGAAAGCGCACCAGTCACACAGATAGAGTAAATTTTGCATTTATAATATTAGTAAGGATAGATGAATCAAAATATCATGTTTTCTTTTTAAGTAAATCACTAGCGTCGCTAGAAGCAGCGCTTATTTGCACTTTTAGAGGTTGTATTTCTTTCTACGCCATTTGCGAAGGCGATATTCTCCACTGGCTTACAAAACAAGTTGGTAACATATCAAATGAAATTGAAATAGCTCTCGATCCTCACTCTTGTATAAAGCTATTCCTCTTGAGATATATTGTTAAGCTTGCATTTCTATTCAGAGATACAAAACTTTAAAGGGATCTATTTGAATTGTTGTTAATTTAGTATTGCATGGTATTGCTATATTGTTTGCGATGAAATTTTTTCCGTTGTCTGTTAACTTAGATCTTTCAAACTGTCCCAGCAGCATGCTCACTAGCAAAAGGGAGTGGAGGGCAGTGGCCTCCTTCAGCGAATCTATTATTTCCCTGAAGGAGGCACACGAGAGGCAGATGGAGGACTCTACAGACACTCCTCTTCTCCGAAGCAGGATGTTGGGAGGTAGGCGCGTAGATTAGCGCTGCTCCTACCCCTTCCTAAATTCCCAGCAGGAGTATCCCGTAATACCAGGGTAGATTGTGTCAATAATCCTCTGGTGCTCCACTAAAGGATGAGGAGAATATCGGTGTGTTTTAGTGGTGTATTTTGGATTACTTCCAGCGAGTCCCACACTTCCGTTTAGATTTTGTCTGACCAGAGTGCGTAAAAGTATTTCCCAGCGTGACAAAAAAAGATCTTTCAAATTATTCAATACATTTTAATGCAATTTATACCAATATATAGAGTGATTTATGAGGAAGGTTTATATGTATAATTCATAAATATTACAATACATAAAAACCGAATAACTCAAAGATTTGTCACATCGTCTCAGCTGACAACAGAACTTAAAAGTAAGAGACTTTTAAAGTTACTTAGAGACTTAAAAGTAAGAGGTTTAAAGTTGGATGCAATTCTATTTTACTATTAGAACAGTTAATAGTTACGGGTTTCCCTATATTCCCAAAAGATGAAGTCACGAGAAACTGCATTATTTATTATTCTCTTCTTGTAGACAGTATTAAAACAAATATATGTCGGAGAATAAGAGAGACGGAGCAGCACAAAGCATAGGGGCGTAGGCTTCTCCGTCGACATCGTCATTAATGGCATCCATACTTTAATTTCCATACTGTTGGCGTTGATAGGTAATGTTGGTGCAATCAAACACTTTATTAATTAACTCAGATTATAATGTTCAGTCACTTAATGTTACCGATATAAATTTACATAAACTCATTAATGATAATAGCTAGGAACGCGACAGTTTCAATAGTCGACCAATCCGTCTGACCGTCACTCGAGAACTACCGAGAGACGTGCGCTGGAGTCACCATTGACTCTGCCCCACGCCGATAGACAGATGGCGCCAGCATTACACAGAGTATTGCACTGCGACATGTAAATAATATAAAAATAAAATTGAAAGATGAATTTTAAGTTCATCTGGAGCTTTACTTACTAAAAACTTAGTCCTCTTAATTTTTATGATGATTTGAGTAAACTTGTCAAATATCCCACTTGAATATACAAATTTTAACCATATGGTAGCAACAGAAATTTCAATTTCTATAACAAATTTCAAAGCAAATTCTTGTCCCCCTTTTCTTTTTCAATAGATTTTTAAAAATTAATCCGTTTTTATTAATCAAGTTCTAAAGAAAATACACAAAGACTCATTTTATCCAATACAAGTTATGTACAACGTACATTTATAAGTTAAACTTCATAATTCTCTGAAGTAACAGTTAACTTACCCAACTACGCTAAAACAAAAGCTATTTAACTAATGCACTGAGTAAAATCTAGACATGTTGGCGTGTATTAAACAAATGAAAACATTTCTAGTAAATACTTTAATGACGTTGCAGGTGTCGATTTTTCTAGAAAATCTCGTGCTACGTTAAAACTGTAGGTAATCAGGAGCCATGAGATCAGACTGTAGATAAAAACAAGTAAAATTGAAGCTTCTAAAAGTAAATTCAATTAAGAAATGGTTCAAAGTAACGCAAACAGAATTAGCAATATACCATGTATTTTCTTGTAACTTAAAACACTATAATTTCCTACGGTTTGTTTATTAATTGGGTTCATCAACAGTTGTTACAAAGAATTAATGTTATATTTTCTACATAACAGTAAAATGAAAAGTAAAAATACAAAAAATGTTTAAATACAATGCACAACTTGTACCGATAATCACCAAATTCTCAGAAAAATTGCTGTGTATATGTAAAGACATAGCTGGGACATAAAGTCCAGCTAGGTAAGTCCAATTTCGAGAAGGAGGTCAATCGCCGAATCCAACTTGGCTGGGCAGCATTCGGGAAACTACGCCAGATATTTTCGTCCGATATTCCTCAGTGCCTAAAGACTTCGAACAGTGCGTGTTGCCAGTGATGACCTACGGTTCGGAGACGTGGTCGCTGACTATGCGGTAGCTCAGAGTCACTCAGCGTGCGATGGAGAGGGCTATGCTCGGAGTTTCTCTACGTGATCGAATTAGAAATGAAGAGATCCGTAGTAGAACCAAAGTCACCGACATAGTTCTACGAATCGCGAACCTGACGTGGCAACGGGCGGGGCACATAGTCCGAAGGACCGATGGACGTTGGGGGCCGATGGTGCTGGAGTGGCGACCCCGCACAGGACGCCGCAGTGTAGTCAGACCCCCCACAAGGTGGATCGAAGATATAAAGAGAGTCGCTGGTAGCCGCTGGAGCCAGGCAGCGCAAGATCGGGCCTTGTGGACGTCCATCGGTTGAAACGACGATATGTAAAGATACACATCGTATAAAATGAAGTCGCTTCCGCAGTCTATTCACTTAGATCCTTTAAACTATTCATCGAGTTTTAATGTTGTCTTCAGAAACAGATAAAGTGATTCAAGAGAAAGGTTTATATATATGTATGTATATAATTTACCAGTTTTTTTTTAAAAAAAGCCGAAAAATTCAAAAATTTGTAATGTGATGTCGTAAAAAATCTTAAGAGATAGATCAAATTAATGTGCTGTAAAAGAACTGAAACCATTTTAAACATTTTTATCTATTTAGAGGTATGAATAATATGGTTTGATTATTGTAGAGACTTTGTTAACTTTTAAAATGAAAAAAGTAGTTATAGTGGCATAACTACAGTAGTTAGATATGTAGTATCACGGATTTTTTTGTAGATGTTAATATGTTCTGTAATATTGTAGAACATGTTTTTGTTCTAGTTGTTAGCAATTATAAATTTATTGGGAGATGGATTGTTAAAGCGGAAGTAGTACAATTATTAGTTTACTGCAATTATTGTTTAAAAGGAAACGGAAGTGCTCTTTCGTGTATCTTTACCGATGGTTCGCCACACCACGGAGAAGCCATATAAAAACTCTGGTAAAGATACACGAGGCAGTTCAGTTATGTTTTTAATAGTAAGTATTGAAATTAGTAAAATGAAAAATAATTAAAGTGTTGTGATAAAAAAATTTAGTGTTTCGAAGTAATATAGTGTATAGATTATTGTGTTAAATATTTGTGGACTTTAGCTGTTGTGGAATAGAGCTTTTATATCTTCAATAGTTTCCGCAGTGCACGCGATAACAGATTTTTTGTTTCACACCTTGGGTTACCTGCCTCATTGGTCTAGTGGTTAGCATGTTCGGTTACAGACATGAGGTCCTGGGTTCGAGTCCCGGGTCGGGCCACTTCGAAAACCAATGTTGAGTTTTCTATTAAGATTTTCTCAATATTTTCCCGAATTTGGGAAGCTGGCGGTGTGATCCACCCCCGTGCCTCGGAGAGCACGTTAAGCCGTCGGTCCTGCGCCTGATCTCTCTCCGGTCGTGTCGGTTTCCCGTCATATCGGATTATGAGAGTGAAGGAGTAGGGAGTGCACTTGTGTACTATGCCTGCCAATCCACAGAGGAGCAGCGTGGCAGGTCTATGCTCTCAAAACCCTCTCTCCTATGACTGAGGAGGTCCGTGCCCAGTGGGACGTTAATGGACTGTTACTTACCTTACCTTTTACTTACCTTGGGTTACATTAATGCATTTTTCTTAGGGATCCTTAATTTTTTTTTTTTTTGAGAAACTCATAGCGCTTATGCCGCTCAGTGAAAATTCAGCTTTCTAATGATTAAAAGTGTGACAAGTTAGACAAGTGTGGGAAATGTCATACTTCTTTATTAAAGCAATTTTCGTAAAATGGTGTACAAAGTTTTTGCTTTACGTATCAATATATAGATACTACTTCTATATAAGCCTTTGATGGCAACTGTATCTACAATCTTTTCTAACAGAAAGTGGTTATCGGGTAAATCCACATATAGGGCAAGGTATGGGCTATATGGGACAACGCCTTTAGCGTTTTACCCAAAAGAGCTTCGTGCTCCAAATTCCCTTCACAGTTTCCGCTTGCATAAACATTTTCACAAAGACGACTACTTGCTGCGAATCTTAGAAAGTATAACGTATTTAACTATACTATGTATAAAATGATAAAATTTGACTGCATATAATTCGAAAACTTGTTGTACGTTCATAAAAATATTGACACTTTAAAAAAAAAAGTGAATGGACCTCATGTAAATTAAGAAATAAAAATAAAATTGTTATAAATTTCATTCAAGGATAACTGTATACGGTTTCTTTAACAAATTGCCAGAAGAAGTTAGAAAGACATCACTCAATTAACTTAAATCTTAAATAAAACTAATTGAGCAATCGTTCTATAATTTTAAGGACTATTTATAGGATAAAATAAACGTAGGAGTGAATATAAATTGTAATACTGATTAGAAAAAAATGGATAAGTTCGTTGTTGGCCCTTCGTTCGTTATATTTTATTGACCAAGACGAGTCGTTCGAAGAGCCACGCGTTATAGTCTCCAAGCGTCTGCAAATCGTCCTCTCATTCTGCCTGACAGTGATGGCATCCAGGGGTTTCCTTCTGTCCATTTGGTGCAAATATTCACCAAAAAAACTATATTCGGTGAGCATCGGAACGTGACGTTACCATCACTCGTTTCTATCCAGGCCTCCTGATTCGGTACGATTACCTGCACGATTCGTTGGCGCATTGAACGTTCATCCTCTAGACAAACCCGCCATTCTCCGCATGTTTGGTAATGTGCCCACATTTAATAAGTTAACCTCTCCCTCGATTGTATCTCCCCCTATCTGATGAATGTCGCAGGTCTGAGTGTAAACTTTAGCAGCCATATCCGACAAAATGTTATCCAGATGCTTGGATTAAATTGCCTTATATATTTTGATGTGCTATGCGACCAATTTGACAGTCTTGCTAGCACAGTGATGCGAGTACTCGTTTTGCTAGCAGAGGTTCTAGTTTCGATCCCTGCTCTAGACTGGTGGGAGGCTTCGGTCGTTACTACCCTAGCCGTACCATGTAAAGAGACTTATATTTCGGTACGATGCTGTATAGATACCATAAGAGGTGAGTTGCCTCTTGCCAGATTAGCGCGCTTCTATTTTAGACTGTATCACCATTAACCACCAGGTGTTATAAGAGCCAACCGCTAACCTGTCAGATTATATAATTTTTATAAGAGTTTTTAAATAAATAGTTCCTTTTTTTTTAATTGGCGCCAGTTTGTATAAAAAATTGACACCGCCTATAAAACCATGGAATAACGACCTAAAAAAATATCATGTCAGAGGGAAAAAACAACGTATCGGTAAAATATCAAATGGTAATGAAATAGTTTTCGATTTCGTACATCCAGCCCGTTGTATAAACCGATCCCTCTTGGGATATTTCGCCTTAGCGTGCATTTGTATTCAAATATACAGACCCTTGGAAGGAATGCTTGAATGATATTTAGTACGGACACTATTAGGTGAGCGACTGCTTGGATTTCTTTAGCCAGTTTCTCCGCTTGATTATTTGTTCTTTACATTAAATATTGTTTGTTATGTGATACTAGTAGTGCCCAGTGGTATCACCTATGTCTATTCGGTTCCCTTTATTCGGTAGCCTCTTTATTTTCACGCTGGGAAAAGCCTTTACACACTCTAACAAAACCTAATATCTTTTCGGGTTTATAGGACTCGCTGGAAAGCCAGAATATCCACTAAAACCCAGTGATGCTTTCCACATCCTTAAGAGATCCACCAGAGGATTGTTAGACGCAATCTACCTTGGTATTCCGGAAGAATCTCGATGGGAAACTTAAGAAGGAGTCTGCAGAAGCGTAAGTCTATGCCTTCTCTTTGAGTAGAAGAAGTGTCCACAGCGTCCTCCCACTTCCTCTCAAGTGCCTTCTTCAGCGATATAATAGTCTCACAGAATGCCATTCATGCATATTTTCCTGTTTAAAGTATGAATCTAAATACTTATTTCTTTTTCAGCTAAATTTAATAAGCTTTATTAGCATGAGTTCTTTATTTTACCAGTACATCCACATTTAACCCTTTTAGGAGTAATTTGAATGTGTAGGTTTGCTTACTCAGACAAATTATAGAAAAAATCAACGTAATAACATCGTGTATCAAGAGAGTGGGACTTGGCGAACTAGCAGACCTCGCAATACCCACTAAAACCCAGCGGAACTCTCTTTATCTAGGAATGAAGGCTTCAACTTTCGCATTCATCCCTGGTGTCTCGGATGAATCCAAGTGAGAATTTTCGACGACGGAAGGACTTATTCTAACAAACGCTGCCTTGTAGCCCGCCTCCTCCGGCGGTTTGAGGGAGCACCCATTGCAATCTCCCTCTCTCGTCCGTGGGCCTCCTTCAGTGAGATGATTGTCTCACAGAAGAGGGCCACTGCCGCCCCGCACCTCTTACTAGAGAGCATCGCGCCTACAACTCTGACCAGTGAGAGGTCCGCGCCGATCAGCGCAACCAAGACGTAACGCTGAGGTCCCCTGGCTACGTAATCTGCCCAAGTATGCTGTGCCGCCACCACACTCATGGCCGGGCACCACAATTATGTGCAGGAACTTTCGAAACATTCGTGTCCGGTCAGAACCTGCACCAATCTGTAGTGAGCGACCCATGCTTCCTGGAAAGCCATTGTTCCAGGTGAGGGCGGATCGCCTCTACAGTGGCCACGCCCGCTACTGGGGTCCTACGATGATCTTTCCATCGTTGGGTCAGAGCGCGGTCGACTCGAGACCTCATCAGCGCCAACCTGCACACCACGTACCCTTGTAGCCTTGTAGCCATCTACTAACTTACTCTACACAATAATTAATTCTGCATGAATAGACGAGTTGAATTAGTTCAAATTAGGGTCTTCCGTTTATTTTTTACAGGTACTTTTCTTCCAGATTCCTTGGAAGAGATCATCGACAGCCCAACTTTAGGTTTACGCGATCCTCACCATTCCATAACTCGCTTATTTTCAACTTAACGCGAAAAATGGTTAAAACCAAAGTTTTTCGGAATTAAATTTGCTACAATTTTGGTTCTTATAATTTTTTTCCAATTAGAACCCAAAGAGGGTGTCATTTTTTATTCAGTAACTGTCACATATTTTCAATTTTACTTATAACCTAATTCGATTCAGCTAAAAGGGACAAAATTTGTTTATTGTCGAATACTTCTGCTTGTGTTAAGCTACAAAATCTTTCTAAATAAATAGTTGTAGGTGATAAAAACTCCACCGTGCCATCTCGTACAGTATTGACTATACCTTTTACGTGAATCTAACGTTAAAACGTATTATATTCCAAAACTTTTTCCCCCGATACTCATACATAAAATTACAATATCCCCAACTCATAATACGAAGTGTAACTTTTTCTTATAAAACAAGATATTTTGTGTAGAATCATATAAATTCATAGATCCTAACGACCTCATAGATAGTTGCGTGAACAACAGTTTTTGTAAAGGTTTCTTCTTAAACGAAATGTGGATTGTTCATTGGCAATGCTAGTATGGCGTAAGATTTTACTTCGCTTGCAAAGGTCCACGGTTTCCAGGAGTAATTGTGAGGTATATTTGAGAAGGGCCTGCCAATTTGCAATAAAGTAGCAGCTCATTTAAGTCCCACTGTTGGGCACAGGCTTCCTCACTCCGAGGAACTCCGCTGCTCCACTGCGAATTGGCAGGCATAGTACGCAAGTACACACTCTATTCCTTCACTCTCATAGTCCGATGTGACGGGAATCCGACACGACCGGAGAGAGATCAGGCGCAGGACCGACGGCTTAACGTGCTCTCCGAGGCACGGGGGTGGATCACACCGCCAACTTCCCAACTTCGGGCAAATATTGAGAGAATTTTTATAGAAAACTCAATATTGATTTTTTTGAATTGGCCCGACCCGGGACTCGGCCCCAAGACCTCATGTCTGTAGTCGAACATGCTAACCACGGGACCAATGAGGCAGGAGTAGGAACTTGCAATGGATCAGCCTAATAAAGGTTAAGAGGCTGCTCCATGCGTACACCTTATTTAATATATATTTACGACCACATATGGTGCTGGTGAAAAATGTAATTCGTGCACCATGGACAGCATATCGGACTAACGCATCGATTCTCGAGAAACTCAAGGTTACATTCGAGCTTTCCATCATCTGCCTCAAGAAAATCCTTGAGTACGTTGGTGAGACTGCCAAGAAACAAGGTGAGAAGTAAGAAAACTTATAATGCTTATAATATATAGGCTGCAGCTGAAAATCGGTGCCGCGTGTCAGATTTATGGCACACGGCAATACCAAGCTGTTCTGCCTTTTCGAAGCTGTGTGGGAATTGCACAACATCGACCCTAGTATATTTCATTAATATATATGTCGGAGAATAAGAGAGAAAAGGAGAAGGAGAAGCATAAAGCACAGGGGCGTAGGGTTCTCCGCCGACATCGTTATTAATTGGATCCATTATTTCATTTCTTATTCTGTGGGCGTTCGTGGGTAATGTTGGTGCAATCAAACACTTTATTAATTAACTCGGATTATAATGTTCAATCACTTAATGTTCCCGATATCAATTTACACAAAGTCAATTACACTAACAGCTAGGATCGCGACAGTTTCAATAGTCGACCACTCCGGCCGACCGCCGCTCGAGAACTACCGAGAGACGGGCCGGACTGCCACTTATTGACGCTGCCCTCACGCCGATACAAAGATGGCGCCAGCGTTCCACGGACTATTACACACGAACCAGCGATCCACAGACTCTTGCACTCCGACATATATATTTATATTTGTATACTATAACTTTATAATTGTATCACGGAATAAAGATAGTTCTTTCTATCTTTCAAATCAAATCAAAGACAAATCCAGATGGCGTTCCTAAAAGAATTCATCATCATAAGACGTGGTGGCCACAACCCTGAGACATGAGGAATAATATTAGATAAACTACTGGATCGATTTAAATGAAATTTGTTATACAGATCTAGAGCCAGAGGAAGTAAATAGGCTACTTTTTATTGTAGACAACATACACGCTCAATATAAACGTTCTTTGTTCGGAGTGTCTTTAGTTGTCATTCCTACTGGCTTTTACAGCGTAACCGGAGGGAAATTATAAACGAGTTTTCCCATATTCCCACGAGATGTTAGCGAAAAATGAACGCTCACTGTGAGATATCCAAAAATATTCACCTGATTGACTTGAAATCAGACATATATTCTCTTCTCGCTAGTCTCTTCCTAAGAACGTGTTTCGCCATATTCCCACAAGATCTAGATTTATGCGGAACTGAAAGATTTCTCTTACAATTCTCTCTTAAATTCGACATTTGTCATTCGTATTCCTATCAAAATCAAAATCAAAAATATCTTTATTCAAGTAGGCATATTACAGCACTTTTGAATCGTCAAATTTTATTTTTTTTCCACATTCATATTCTAATATAGGTCTGATGATGGTACTCAAGAACGGCTTAAAATCTAAAGTTACGAGGGTTCCTTCGCGCCCTGATCCGAGAAGAACCCACAACAAACTCAGTCGAGTATTTATTTTTGTTACCATCATCATTACAATAACATATTAGTTTAATATATTTAAATTCCAATTAGAGCAGTTCGTTCACTCCCACGCGTTTCTATCGTCTAAGTAATCTTGCAGCTTATAATTCGATTTTTCTATCAACTTTCTTTTAACAAAGACTTTGAATTTATTAATTGAAGTCTTTAGAACCGTATCGTGACGTAGACGTAGACCTGCACTATTAACGGACTTTCCGCTATTCGAACGGAAACAAGAATATGCTATATTTAATTGATATATATCGTAACCAAAACCCTTGGGAAATGCCTTTATGCACGCCGATCAGAGTAAAATCTTATCGGCAGTTTGGGACTCGCTGGTAAACCAGAATACCCACTAAATCCCAGCGATACCCTCCGCTTCCTTTACTGGAGCACCAGAGGATCGGTAGACGCAATCTAACCTGGCGTAACCAAAACCCTAAGTAACTGTGTCAAAATAGCGACAAAATATAGCGTATTTCCATTGTGACTTCTAAATATATTTTTAATAATATAATCCAAAAATTTTTGTTTAAACATTTGCCATTTACTTGTTTATCTAAATATCATATTACTTACAGCTGTGGCAAGTCAAATATGTTTCACCTTTTCAAAACGTGGGCGTAACCGACAAATGTGACGTCATAGTTATCTTTATACACCGAAATTTTCAAGTGGCAATTAACTGTCGAGTGAAAATGAACCTTATACCGTTAGTAATAAAGTCTTTTCATCATTAGGCATACAAAGTTTCAGTCGCGATTAAGTGAAACCATGTAGGCGGTTATCGTTTGTTCACAGTTGTCCACTTAAGTTCAAAGGTCGGAAATCCATTATTTTTAATTGAATTACAGTAATTGTAAACCATTTTAAAAAGAATACATCGCTTTTATACAAAATTTTAAAGGACATTACGGTAATCATTATAAATTAGGTGCTGTTTTTGTAGTCAACGTAATGTTATACTTACAGGCTATAAAAGACAAAGATGAACAAAATTGAATTAATAAATTAAGAAAAATCGCTCATGGCAGATCAAACTACGATTATAAAATATTTTTAACAATATTATAGCAGGGTGATATACATTAAAATCGTTTAATCACTTAAAAGCGTGGGATGCCTACATAAATCATCATCGAGCGTCTAAAAAGTGTTTTTTAGTTATTCAAATTATGAATTACTTTTAATAATTTAGTGGGATTGACTTCTTGCAAGCCATTTTGGTTTGCTTATTTAAAGTAACTAATATTTATCAAACAAATACAGGTATCATAACCAAAAAAGAGAGCACATCAATTATTCACTCCCGATGTAATACTGAAGTGTCTGGTAATGATAATATGCCATTTTTTTTTAATTATTACATTGTTATCGGTCTTTATCTGCCTCATTGGTCTAGTGATTCGCATGTTCGACTACAGACATGAGGTCTTGGGTTCGAGGCCCGGGTCGGGCCAATTCATTAATAGATTTTGAGTTTTCTATTAAGATTTTATCAATATTTGCCCGAAGTTGGGAAGTTAGCGGTGTGATCCACCCCCGTGCCTCGGAGAGCACGTTAAGCCGTCGGTCCTGCGCCTGATCTCTCTCCGATCGTATCGGATTCCCGTCACATCGTATTATGAGAATGATGTAATAGAGAGTGCACTTGTGTACTATGCCTGCCAATCGGCAGTGGAGCAGCGTGGTGGGCTTACCGTCTCTCCTATGAGTGAGGAGGCCTGTGCTCAGCAGTGGGACGTTAATGGGCTGCTACTTATCTTACTTACCTATCGGTCTTTGAATATGTGTGCAAATTCTTACGATTGAAGAGGTCAAAATTCGAGCTTAAGGATTCCGACGAGTAAAAATGAATGAAAACTTGTCAACCCGTTAAGAGGTGCTTCATTCATGATTTCTACACAGCACCGTACCGGAGCAGTGATATTTTATATGTCTTTAGTGGTATATTGCTCTGGCCGGAAGCCTTCCACTATTCCAGGCTTTGATAAATTTCTCTTGTCCTCTGTGTTCTTAATTCCTTCTGTTCTTGTATCTCTCTCTAACCACAGAAAGGCGAAATAGTTCGGCGGTGTTTCTCATGACTGTCCACTTGCAGATATATCTTAAACAAGATTTCTTTTTGCGGCCAACACCTCTTTTGCCAATAAACTTTCCTTATTAAGTTGAGTTCTAAAGCTTGTATCTCTTATATCTAAGCACACATCCTAGAAATGCTAATTTTCTCGTGATGACGGTTTGTAAATGTTTGCAAATTACAAAAATTCGACACATCTCCTGGTGAGTTCCTGCAACATTACGCCAGCGAGGTCCTCAAATACGTTGCGGTGAGGCAATTATGTGCAGTAGGCTTTAATTTAAATTATGAATGCCTCCTCCACATATCTGCTATCATTTGTATAGAAGTTAATCAAGACTAAAGTAACTTCAACCCGCATTGCTACAAGTATATCCCATATACCACGAACAAACCGCGCAAAACCTTCTTGAAACTGTGCCAACTTCCTGAACTGGTTAAATTCAGTTCAAAGCGATTGCATCCATTGTTACCTTAAGTTTGTGGTTAGAAAATGTAAGCTTTGTTCAATTCATATGCTTCGAGATTATTTTATTTATCCGTTAACTGTTTAGTTTTGTTGTCGGACAAACAATACCCATTCAATCTGTTATTTCAGGTTTACATTTTTATTATTTATTTAATAATACGCTTTATGAGTTTATTTGTTTGTATATCCTCGAGCTGATTGTGGAACTCAGCAAAAAGCCAGTAGGATGCTGGATTGACGGCATCTGTGTCAATAATGTAAGCTACGCCGACGACATGGTGCTGCTGGGTCCCACGACTGGCTCAAACAGAGAGCTACGTAAATCCTGTGAAGATTCCGCACACACAATGTTACGGAGGACCTAAAGGATCAGATAGACATTGAGAGGGAAAGGAGAGCCTTATCAGTAAGGTGTAACATGTTAGCCCGCAGGTTCGCAAGGTGTAGCAAAGAGGCTAAAATAACATTATTTAAAGCGTATTGTCAAACGTTTTACACCGGGAGTCTGTGGGTAAACTACACTTTGAAGTCCCTAGACACATTGGGGATTCAATACAATAATGGTTTCAAGATGCTGTTGGGTTTGCCGCGGTTTTGTTCAGCTTCAAGCATGTTTGCGCAGGAGAGAACGGATGACTTTTATGCCATCATAAGAAAGAGGACGTCATCCCTGCTGGCAAGACTGCGCTCGAGCTCCAACAGTATCCTGAAAATGCTAGCGGGAAAACTAGACTCGCCAATCCAGCAGAAATTTATATCTGTTTTGGTGCGGTGAGATAGTTTCTGTATATATCTAGTAAATAGTTAGTTAGATAGTTTTAAATTTAAATATGTGTATAATCCTTTGTTGTTATTTTTCTCACTAACATAGTTTTTAAGTAAAATTGTAATTAACAAATGGGCCTTTGTTGCACCAAATAAAGAAATATTAATATTATTATTATATACATCGTTGTGATTATGGATGAAGGAAAACATCGTGAGGAAACCTGTATATTCTTAGAGCAATCGCAGGAAGTATTCATTTTATTTTTACACTTTATTTCATGTTTATGTTTACAATATTTAAAAAAAATGTAAAAGAGACAAAAGTACAATCGTAAAAAAGCAATTTCTTCCTGACAACTTTGGGCTAAAAAAGCTGTGAGTAATGAAGGTGGTAGGTAATAAAGCTGCTTGGTATTTTTCTGCAAAAACCATCTCCTATTTCAGAGAGGAAGTTTGTCTTCTAAACTTGTATGCTAAAAAGCTTTTATTTATATTTTTACATGTACGAAAAGGTGTAGTACAAGAGACGGTCTTAGCATAGGTATTATTATAGTAGTAAAAGTGATCAGATTAGTTTGTCAAAGTTTTAATGCATTAAATATAGAAGAACTGATCTGGGACTGTACCAATTGATTATTGAATACCACTAAATTTAATTATACTATATTAATATGATTGATGACAAATAAGAACACTGGAAGCTCTGGAGGAAGTGAGAAAAGCTGGCGTTAATGTAAGCTCTTTTAACTGGAAAGCTATTGGTATCAATTATGTCTTATGTATCAAGAGACAGATGACACTTTTTACGTAGTTTATCTTATATATATGTGCTATTTCTATTCTCTACTTTATGCCGCTATATGAAGAATTCATTTGCATATATAAAAGGAAAAACGTATAAACGTACATCATAAGAAACGTAATTCAAGTTTTAACGATCTTTTTGTGGATATCCTTTTAAAAGTGCCCATAAAAGTAATCAAAATTGGCCCATATCTGAAAGAATGTCCAACAGTAAAATGAAAAGGTCTAATAACATGCGACATTGGGCAGAAACAAAGGGCAGAGACATTCTTGACACGTCTAAGAAATAAAATCCTTTGGTTTCTGGGGATAAAATCTGCCAGATATAGGAATTCAAGCAACAGTGAGTTTCTTTTATACTTAAACTGGACTTGGATTACTTTTACAAGGAATCGATTCAAAATCAGAACAAGTCTGACACAATCATGTAAAAGGGCTCTTAATTATTATTTTGTAGTTTCAAAGTGTAAGATGCTCGATGATATCTTTGGTAAGAACCCCATTTTTTCTTCACGCTGGGAAATGCCTTTACGCACCCTGTTCAGACAAAATCTAAACGGGAGTGTGGGACTCGCTGGCAGTAAGCCAGAATACACCACTAAAACCCAGCGATAACCTCCACATCCTTTAGTGGCACCAGAGGATCGGTTGACGCAATCTACCCTGGTATTCCAGGTTACTACTTCTGGGAATTTCTACCACCCAATCTCCTGCGCCGGAGAAGAGGAGCGTCTATAGAGTCCTCCCTCTGCCTCCCATGTCCTTCAGCGAAATAACAGATTCGCAGCAGGAGGCCACTGCCCTCCACTCCCTTTCGCTAGTGAGCATTGCGCCAACTAGACCTCCCAACGAAAGGTCCGCTCCGACCAACGACGTCAAAAGATGCCACTGGGGTCCCCATGCCATGCATTCTACCAGAGTGTGCTCATGGCAGGCAGGCCTTTCATCTCCACGAACACTCTGATGGAGGTACTTGCCAAAACAACAATGTCCGGTCAGCACCTGCACCAGCCTGTAAGAAAGAGATCTGTGGCCCCTAGACAACCATTTCTCCAGTGTGGACGGATCTTCCCATGCTTTCAATTATATATTTTCTTCGGTCGCTCAGGTTTTCTAATGAAGCGTGTCTCTTTTATAGTTTCTTGTTTAGTTATTTTGGATATTTATTCAGATATGTAATTATTAGATTTTTTAGGTAAACTATTCTATAATCATTTTTGTGTGTGTTTTACTACGTAGTGCTTTATTGTCATAATGTGCTAAAAAAAAGTTATTTTAATTCAACGAGTGCTTAAATAATAATGCTTCGTCACATTAGTTTTACATTTTTTTTAATGAAATTGTATGTAAAGCAAATCAAACAGGATTTAAGTAATATGTGAGTGCCACTATGAAACGTATAAAAAGCTTATACATTTCTTCGAATTCTCCCTTTAACTTTAATAATAAATAAGATGACACAGATACACAGGGAAAATAAACAGCCGCGGTGTTTTGGTGTCGGTGAATTGTCTGATTTTTATTACATGAATTTCGTGTCATATATCTTTGAAGTGTAACGAGTACATCCGCCATTTTTCTGGGACATAACTGTTCTGCCGCCATCGCCACGACCTGTCAAGGAAATTTATTGATACGGATAGACGCAGCTGACAATTTTCCTTTCTCCTATGTTTCGGAAAATTTCTTTCCCCAATATTATGAATCAAGTACTCATGTACGCTTATATACCAGTATGTCGCATACAGGATGTTGATATACTATCCATCTTTTCGATATAAAAGAACTAACAGGTATATGTGTAACGCTTTAATGTAGACACGATCAATGTATACCTTAGAGAATCTCAGCTTATAAGGATGTATTTTAAAATTTTAACGTTAATACTAGCTACAATGTCACCAGGGTAGTTCTGGATCTCGTGGGAACATGGGGAAATCGTACCTAAACAGTTACAATAAAAAAGTAAACATTAAAAGAAAGACATATGCTGTTACGGATTTCTTTGTAGGAAACAATTCTGTCATACAAGATTTTTGTGATCCTTTAAATGTTTTTGCAGCGGAAGCTCTCAAAAAGAAAAAAGACGTTGATTTTGAAAGATTCTTCATTGCTACACTGCTCCTATTGCTTTTAGCTCAGAGAGCTATCTAACACTGAAAAATAATTTCAAATCAAATCACTAATTCTTAAGATTAGTGCATTCAAGCAAACGCATTTAGAGAAGGTATTTTGAAGGTTTGCAAATTTATTTTTTTAAAGAAATCATTGATATTTTTATTTAATTCTACATTTACACTTATACGATTGATAGAACGTAATGAAGTAAGTTTTACACAATCCATGTTGTCCTTTTTGATAATATAAACGCAAAAGTAACTGTTTGTCTGTTAGTCGTGCTTTCACCTCAAAATTACTGAACCGATTAAAATTAAATTTGGTGCAAAGATAGTCGAGAAAGGACAAATGATACTATCGATAGCGAAAAAAGGGTTTTAAGGGATGGAAATAACTATTAGTAATATTCTTACAGCTAGAAGCTCGATATATAACCTCTAGGCTCATGATTTGATATAAATAAATATTACATTCACAGTTTGCAAAAGTTTAACTATCAAGAGTGTGATATAATTACTGAACTGATTTAAATAAAGTTGGGAAAGGACAATAAGCTCTTTTGAATAAAACATTGGAAACAACGTTGTAAAGTATTGTACACGTATGTGTCTTACTATAAGTCAAAATTCTACCCGTAAACAATATATTATAAGTAATATTTAATAAAAGTTACATACTGTCAAGACGGAGACAATTCAAACACTCAAAGAGTAACTATTAATTTGTATTTTACTATCACAATATTACACTAGTTAACACTTAAGCAAGTCAAAAAATTACCGCGGTATCAGCTTTCTTAGTGTCGTCGGAAAATTGTATGCAAAGATATTGATTGAAATTGATTAATGAAACTGATGAGAAAATATGGGACGTACAAGCGGGATTTAGAAGAGAGATGGGATGTACGGATCAGGTCTTTTCTTTACGCTGCATAACTGAAAAATATTTGGCTAAACACCAAAAAGTTTATTGCGCTTTCGTAGATTTAGAAAAGGCCTATGATCCAGTGGTGAGGAATGAGCTGTGGTCAACGTTATCAACGTATGGGGTGAGCGGTTGTCTGATTCAAGCATTGAAGTCTCTTTATGAGGGTTCTAGTGCTTGTGTCAGAATAAACGGGGGTACACGGAGTGGCGTCACCATGGCTGTTCAACCTATTCATGGATAAATGTTTGACAGATTTAAAAGAAAGTATGTATGGGTTAAGAATGAATGAATTACTCATCAAATGTTTACTCTACGCTGATGATCAAGTAATACTTGCGTCATCCGCTAACGAGCTTCAGGAGATGCTAAATATTATGAATGAAGCTTTGAAAGGGAAAGGAATGAAAGTGAATGTAAACAAAACGAAAGTTATGCTTTTTGAACGAGATGAATCTATGATGAATGGCAATATTTTGATAGATGGGGAACAAGTGGAAGAGGTGAAAGAATTTGTATACTTGGGATCTAAATTTACAAAAGATGGAACATGTGAAAGTGATATCGAAAGGAGAGTGAATGCAGGGAATATGGTAAATGGTGCTCTGCATGCTTTTATGAATAGCCAGATGGTGTCTCAAAGGGCTAGACTGGCAGTGCATGCTGGAGTGTTGGTGCCAACACTTATGTATGGTAGTGAAAGTTGGGTATGGCAGAAGAATCACAAAAGTAAAATAAATGCGGTAGAGATGAGAGCGTTGAGAAGCATGAGTGGATTAAAACTGAGTGACAGAGTGAGAAATAGTGTGATAAGAGAACGTTGTGGTATAAAAGAAGACGTAGTGACTAAAATTGAAAAAGGTATGCTTAGATGGTTTGGGCATGTAGAGAGAATGAATGAAAGGAGACTGACAAAAAGGATTTATGAGTCAAGAGTGAATGCGAAAGTTGGAAGGGGAAGACCAAGGCGAACGTTCCTGGACCAAATCCAGGACATTTTAAATAAGGGCCAGATGAAGAGTACTCTAAACCGATGAACTTGTATGAGTGGTTTAATGAGAATGAAAGAAGCGAAGTAGATATGCAAGGATCGTGGCAAGTGGAAGGATGTTGTCTCTGCTTAACCCTATGGGATTGAGGCGTGATGCTATGTATGTATGTATGTAACACTTTAGCAAATAAAAACAGACAAGCCCCTGTCTGGCGTATTCTTAACTACCTACTGCCCCTCTTCTTTCTCGTTAAAAATGCTGTTGGCCGCCATCGTCTTCCGCCGGAAGATTGCGCGTCTTAAAGGAAGACATTAAACTCACGTGTAACAATACTTTTAACAGTTCTCTTACTTTATGAGGAGGTTTATATTCAAAATCAAATAAAAGGGAATAACATATATTTAATTAATAAAATTGTTCCATATAAATTCATTAATAATTTTCATGTCACGATGAATTATAAAACAATTCTACATAATTAAAGCGAACTAAATACGCAAAACGATTTCGTTGCTTAAGAAAACTTGACCTGCGTCCATTATTAGATTACGAGGCCTTCTCAAATATAGAAAATAAAATAATTTACTGAGAGATTAATACTAGGCGATTAAAAATATTTATAATTTTCTTCTAGCGTAATATCAAATCTATTATCGGAGTTACATTAATTTCGTTCAACATAACCATGGAAGAAACTGTAATATATTTTTTCAAATTCAAAACATCTTTATACAAATAAGTCTTTAAAGCACTTTGAAGTCTTTCACTAATTTACTAGTAAAAGTAGATTCTTTATTATTATATGCCACGATGACTGCCTCACTGGTCTAGTGGTTAGCATGTTTGACTACAGACATGAGGTACTGGGTTCGAGTCCCGGGGCGGGTCAATTCGAAATCAATCTTTGCCCGAAGTTGGGAAAAAAATTGGGGGTGTGATGCACCCCCGTGCCTCGGAGAGCACGTTAAGCCGTCGGTCCTGCGCCTCATCTCTCTCCGGACGTGACGGGTTTCCGTCACGTGAGATTATGAAAGTAAACGCATAGAGAGTACACTTGTGCACCATGCCTGCCAATCCGCAGTGGAGCAGCGTGGTGGATCTATACTCTAAAACCCGCTCTCATATGAGTGAGGAGACCTGTGCCCAGCAGTGGGTAGATAAAGGGCTGCTACTTACCTTACTTGTATATCCTACGATAAGAGCATGTTGTGGTATAAAAGAAGAAGTAATGACTAAAATTGAGAAAGGTATGCCTAAATGGTTTGGGCAGGTAGAGGTAATGAATGAAAGGAGACTGATAAAACAGATTTATGAGTCAAGAACAAATAGGAAAATTTAAAGAGGAAGACAAGACGAACGTTCCTGGACCAAATCCAGGATATTTTAAATAAGGGCCGGGTCAAGAATACTCCAAACCGATGACCTTATATGATAGGTTTAATGAGAATGACTGAAGCGAAGGAGATATACAAGGATCGTGGCAAGTGAAAGGCCGTGGTCTTTGCCTGCCTCTATAGGAATGAGGCGTGATGCTATGTATTTATGTACACTTTACTCTTCTCGTGCCCCAAATAAAATATTAGTAAACAACGTTGATCCAAACTAAGAACTGTCACATGTCGAATGTCTCTCATTCTCCTGTGCTTATAATCTTATATCGTACTTACGTAGGAAAAGCAATAAGTGTTAATAATTTTTGTGATCTCGTGATAGGGCAGTTAATGATTTTCTTTCGTCAAGATAATATCAGAAATCCCGTTTTATGATTAGCATATTACATTACTTTATATTTTTATTAACTTAAATATATTTCAGTAAATTATAGTCAGCTTCTCACGATAGAAAGGTTATCTTGAAGATATTTCATGCAGCAATGAAACCGCCTTTGCAAGTTGGTAATACAAATCAAAATATTCTTTTTTCAAGTAGGCTCAACAGTTCTTTTAAATTGTCAGTAGTCTGTCCGTTGGTAACAGATTAACTTCCGGTCCGGAAAGTTAAATCCGCTGAGAAGAAACCGACACGAAAAGCGATTACCCTTTTAATCATAGTCAAGTCCAAACATTTCTATCGCTCAAATAATCTTCAACATGCCTTTTGTAAAAGGATCTTTTTGACATATTTCTTAAAATTATGAGGCAAATCTAAAACTGATTGAAGTAACTTAATAAAAATGCTTATGCTCAACCTGATAAATGATTTCTGAATGATCTTCTCCACTCTAAAATATGGCAATATAAAATGAATATTATCATGGATAACATAGTTAGAAGTCTTTTAGATTGTCTCTCTTTCTATCTCTTAAAAGGAAAGCTCTAATCTAACCGTAATTAAGAGAAAATTTCGAAATTACCTGTTGAAATATCACCAACCGTAACCTTAAAACTGGCATTGTTACAAAGTATAAATATAAGTAGGGATCCGCCATTCCGCTGCCACTGCATTCACTAGCAACGAGGTCATCCTCGCCAAAGTACTGTAACGTCAGCTTTCTATACATATTTCATGATCTACTGATTATTAAACTACACGAAAAACACATTTTTTTATGATAATTATAGTGCGAACAATATTATTACGAAATCAATAATCAGAATCTTTTGTAAAAGGAAGTTCACTGATATGTGATGATTGAACAAAAAATGTTATGGAAGGTATTAATATCTACAAAAAAGTCGACGATACCATATGTCCAACTACTGTAGTTATGCCACTATAACTACTTTTTTACATTTCAAAAGTTAATAATAGTGCCGACAATAATCAAACCACGTTATACTACGAGTATATTGTTTACATGACATCACACACACATGTAGACAGAAAAGACTTTATATATTTCAGAATTACTGTTTTTGTTCGCAGTTATTTTAGAATATTAAGTACATATTTGAATATCTAACCTGAAGTAGTTAAAAACTGAGTGGAATAAAACTTATGAATACATAACAAATATAACTTAGGAATGACGAATGAGCTGTGGTCAACGTTATTTACGTATGGGGTGAGTGGTAATCTGATTCAAGCATTGAAGTATGTCTATGAGGGTTCTAGTGCTTGTGTCAGAAGAAACGGGGCGAACACGGAGTGGTTTCCTGTCGAAAGAGGTGTTCGACAAGGTTGCGTCACCATGGCTGTTCAACCTATTCATGGATAACTCTTTGACAGATTTAAAAGAAAGTATGTATGGGTTAAGAATTAATGAATTACTCATCAAATGTTTACTCTACGCTGATGATCAAGTAATACTTGCAATGAGCGCTAATGAGCTAATGAGCTACAGGAGATGGTAAATATTATGAATGAAGCTTTGAAAGGGAAAGGAATGAAAGTGAATGTAAACAAAACGAAAGTTATGCTTTTTGAACGAGATGAACCTATCATGAATGGTAATATTTTGATAGATGGGGAACAAGTGGAAGAGGTGAAAGAATTTGTATACTTGGGATCTAAATTTACAAAAGATGGAACAGGTGAAAGTAATATTGAAATGCAGTGCATGCAGGAGTGTTGGTGCCAACACTTATGTATGGTAGTGAAAGTTGGGTATAGCAGAAGAATCACAAAAGTAAAATAAATGCGGTAGAGATAAGAGCGTTGAGAAGTATGAATGGAATAAAACTGAGTAACAAAGTAAGAAACAGTGTGATAAAAGAACATTAAGGTCTAAAAGAAGACGCAGTGGGTTCGTAAAAAATCGTGTAATTCGAAAATTAATGAAATATCTCTAGATTTTCAATTGTTTCTATATTAATCATGTATCGCAATATTTCACCTATGATAAAATCAGTTACCTAGAGCCAATTGCTCGTTTTCAATATATGTCCATTTCTGTCGGTACCATAAATATCAAGATGCTATCAAGGTAATCATTTTCTTCTACAATTTGCAATTTATAATGCAACAAAGTAGTCGAAAACAAAAAATAACGTTAACCCGCACTTATACGAATTGAACATATCTTCAGATTTGAATAAAATGTATATAGACTGTTAAATTTATATTTGAATATTGAACATAAGAAACCCTGAATTGAAAATACTCAAAAATTCACTAATAATTGTTTACAAATAATTCGAATTAACATTTGATTCGGAACGCAATCATTCGCATGTACCAGTTATTCGCACACCCCTAATAAAGATGTTTCGATACTCGCTAGACTCGTCAATAGTCCTTTCAAAAAAAAAAACTCATATCTGTGAATTGAGTTTTATGAACAAAAGATTGCAGAACGTTTTTATATGCTCGCGAGGTCGTTGCTCTCAGAGTGATGCCGCGTTGCCATGTTTACACACAGTTGCACTGTTTGACGAATAATTTGGACCAATTTTTATATAAGTTTTCATGTAAAACATCCATAACAACGCATGAGACTAACGAATGATGTGGCGAAGCGTCGCCAAGTCGCCTCACTATCCACTCGGTTTAGCAATTTGGCATTTTTTTTAATTTGACAGGCATCCTATGATGGATATGCTTGTGCATGACACTTAATGTGAAAAATAAATACTGGCACTGCCTTATCGCTGACTGGTTAAGGCTTGACTGTAAACTCAGCTGATGGTAAGTAATAAGATGGTAGCCCACCAACCATCAGTGGTAATTTATCATGATTTCTACAGAGTATTCTACCGGAATGCATATGTTTGCTTTGGCGGTACATCTTTATTGGTAGAGTAGTAAACAGCCATGGCCCAAGCTTTCAATTATACGACACTCAGATATATTAGAAAATGTAATTTCCTAAATTTGCCTCGCCAGGAATACCAGGACTTTGCTAACGAAATGAGTCTGAGTTTTTGTTTGTAGTTATGCGGTGGGCAGTATGCTGCACCCCTGTTCTTCTGTCCGTCCTGCTCCTAATCTGACTCTGTGAGTGTTGAATTCACCTTCTCGTTCTACTATGAGATTGAATAATACTTAAACGTGTGTCTGTTCATACACTGTATAATAATTTCTCGTGAGCAGACGGCTCGTCTCTCCATTTAAAATTCAATCGACGCACTTTATTACTAAGCCTTCATAAAAATTTACTTTCTTTATTCAAGTAGGCCCATAAAAACTACTACTTTTGAATCGTCAAATATCGTTTTTTATATATTATTTCAATGTATGCCTGATGATTATATTAATATATATATTTTAAACGCGCTAGAGATGAGAGCGTTGAGAAGTATGAGTGTATTAAAACTGAGTGACAGAGTAAGAAATAGTGTGATAAGAGAACATTGTGGTTTAAAAGAAGATGTAGTGACTAAAATTGAGAAAGGTATGCTTAGATGGCCATGTAGAGAGAATGAATAAAAGGAGACTGACAAAAAGGATTTATGAGTCAAGAGTGAATGCGAAAGTAGGAAGGGGAAGACCTAGGCGAACGTTCCTGGATCAAATCCAGGACATTTTAAATAAGGGCCAATTCAAGAGGACTCTAAACCGACGAACATGTATGAAAGGTTTAATGAGAATGATAGAAACGAAGGAGATATGCAAGGATCGTGGCAAGTGGAAGGATGTTGTCTCTGCCTACCCCTATGGGAATGAGGCTTGATGCTATGTATGTCTATTTTTTTATCTGTACAATATTTAAAATATCTTTCACTTATTTCAACATTTATTTTTTTATAACGTAAGTCAGTCATGTATATATCAACCCGTATATTTAAAGAGACGAATATGCGTTTACCAGTATACCGTACACTTCCAGTCTTTGCTAAAGCAGATCTAGATCTTCTTTGGATGGATGTCACGCTTAATTCTAGAGTTTGGCGTGTCTACTGGAGCCAACCACCGCGTCATTTGCTTCATAATTATATATAGGCATCATTTCTCGTCCCGTGAGGATTTGGTGTTGCTTGATGGTGGACGAGATACAATATATTATACATAACCCAACATGTTGTACATGAATTTAATTTTAAATATTCTTTTTAAATCGTCAAATAAACTTTTTTATGATATATTATTTGAATGTACCTCAGATGATGATATTAAAGACGATGACTTGGAATCTAAAGATACGAGGATCCCTTCACGCCTTCTTCCTTTTTTCTCATCGTCATTACAATATATATTTTTAGTTTATTCGATTTTGATTTAAGCAATTCTTTCACACCTATTAATAAAAGAACGATCTTTAAATAGAATATTTCAATTTATTAAGTGACATCTTTGTTACTTCTGTGAGTTTTTTATAGAAACGTATAACCCCTGAACGAATCGTCAACTTTACTCAGGCTACTAGGACTTATAACAATTTCATTTTCATTTCTTAAGTTATCTGAGGTGCATTCACTTTTCTACGTATAGATAAAATAAGCCAGACATTGTGGAGAGATTGCTTTTAAAGAAAAAATCCACTATAACAAATGTGAATCCTAGAATTACGACATATATTACTTCGCTTCGCTGTCCTTAAGGCCGTATGTCTCTAAATTGCGAACCCCAGCTATCCTCACGTGAAAATATGATGCAAAGCACCTGAGTGGGGCAACGACCGTTCATCCTTTATGAGACGTAAGTAATAGAGATTATTTTCATACAAATTACACTTGAGTAAGTATTATGCGTGGCTTTTTAGGTACGATGAAGTTTAAAACACAGCTACTTTAGTGTTAAAATATTTATAATAAAGAAAGTTTTGTGCTCGTAGCTTAAAAGTTAAATCGTATGTCGTAACTTGCAAACATACATAAAAAGAGTGTTACAACTGATGTTTTTCTTGATTATATGTATATCACTTGGAAATATGATGAATTAAATTGGTTCATTGGTCAGAATATCTTTAAGAATATACTAACAATGCCCCGCGGTTTCATCCACGTAGATACAGATCTTTTGACATCGAAAAGTCAACTAAGTCGAACTAAAGATTTATTTTTGCTAACATAAAAGTTTTATTTCACTTCAGTGTTTAATTAGTTCCTTTCAGATTATTAGAAACAAACTTACATTCATACTCATCATACTATCATACACTGACTGCCTCATTGGTCTAGTGGTTAGCACGTTCGACTATAGACATGAGGTCCTGGGTTCGAGTCCCGAGTCGGGCCAATTCAAAATAGATACTGAGTTTTCTATTAAGATTTTCTCAATATTTGCGCGAAGTTGGGAAGTTGGCGGTGTGATCCACCACCGTGTCTCGGAGAGCACGTTAAGCCGTCGGTCCTGCGCCTGATCTCTCTCCGGTCGTGTCGGATTCCCCTAACATCGGCCTATGAGAGTGAAGGAATAGAGAGTGTACTTGTGTACTATGCCTGCCAATCCGCACTGGAGCAGAGTGGTGGGTCTATGCTCTAAAAACCCTCGCTCCTCGTAGTGAGAAGGCCTGTGGCCAGCAGAGGGACGTTAAAAGGGCTGCTGCTTACTTACTTACATTCATAATCTAATCAATGTACAGATTTTAGTTACAACGAATATATATCTAATTATAAATTTTAATTTCGTACCATCGGAGGTAATGAAAGATTTATTTAAATCGTTCCAATAATTTTTTGCTTGATACAAATAAAAACAGTATAGGTATGTCAGTGGGTATCATTGGTATCCTTGGAATATGAGCTAACTCACCAGTCGCAGGCACAGTTATAAGGGTCGCTGGAATTTTCATTAGTTTGATATTTTTAAATTCGTTATATCTTTTGAATGGAATGTTCGATTTTAATATTAGTATTTTACATGTATTAAAATGGTCTATAATAGAGTATCATTTGATAGCATAATAACATTGACTCTTTTAATAAAAAGCGTGAATGTACATCATACCAAAACAAACTTGTTATAAATTCTAGTAGGCTGCATAAAATTAACAACTCATTTAAGGGTAACTGTATACGTTTCTATAATAAACCCCCACTAGACGTTCTAGAGATGTCAATTAATAAATTTAAAGTCTTTGTTAAAAGAAAGTTGATACAAAAATCGTATTATAAGTTGCAAGTTTACCTAGACAATAGAAACTCCTGGGAGTGAACGAATTTCTCTAATTTTAATTAAAATATAGTAAACTAATATGATATTGTAATGATGATGGTAACAAAAAAAATACCCGACTGAGTTTGTTGTGGGTTCTTCTCGTATCAGGGCGCAAAGGAACCCTCGTAACTTTAGATTTTAAGCCGGTTCTTGAGTACCATCATCAGACCTAAATTAGAATAAGAGTGTGGAAAAAAATATAATTTGACAATTTAAAAGTGCTGCAATATGCCTACTTGAATAAAGATATTTTTATTTTAATTCCATAAATAGTATAATACAAAAAATAAGGTATTATTTAAAATTGACTATTGGTAACTTCAGGGTGTCGGTTTATCGTGACGGCGTAAAAATTTTCTCTAACTCGCCAAAAATATAACTTTAAACATTTTGTAATAGGTCACAATACAAAAACACAAATGTTTCCTCTATATAATATTTGTTTAGATGGCTCTTTTGTTCGTATGTTATGTTCATGTGGACCGATTAAATGTTTTTTTTTATTGTGTGTATTCGATCCGATGTTTTCGCGGTATTAGAAACTACATAAATATCACATGCAACTAAAGTCGAGCTATTATATAATACTATAATATTAATTGGCGATAGCATATAACTATGATATCAAAGTAAAGCCGAGTCGTATGTCGTAACTCAACAAACTTCCAAACCAGACCGGGTTCTCCGAACATTTTATTTCGCCGAACTCCTTTGTGTGCCAAGATTTATTGTATTAATACAGCACATTTCGCTTCAGCGCTAACTATATATAATCCCGGTCTAAATGTATGTCTGAGTGTAGAAATTGCACAGTTTAGAATCTCTTTTCTTATTAAAAATGTTGAAGATTTTAGAGGCATTCAAGACATATCCTATTTCTATAAAACCTTAACAATTTATATACTTAAACCTTTCTCGTGAACCAATCTATCTTTTGGTGAAATTTGTATGAAAATCTGTTCATTAACTTTTGACTTTATTTCCAACAAACAGCCAGAGGGGTTTGGTTCCGTAACGTTTTCTCTATCGTAGGACAACATTAACTTAATAGTTGAAATGATAGTTTTCTCTCAACTCGGGCAATCTTAATGTGTGTTACATATTTCACTTCTCGGTACCGGTGATAACACCAGAGAATAGAAAAAACAAGTAACAAATCAGTGACAAAGTGACCGTTACTATTCTGTGCATATGTCGCATCGAAGGTCATTAAGTTTTTTGTGGTATTTTAGAAACTGTTTATTAGTGATTATTTGTGTTTTTGGTTATATAAGTGATGTGCACAATAATGATAACCCTGATAAAATAATGATAATAAAATATGCGCTTGTTAATACAGGACACACTTTTTTCACTATCTCAATGTTTAGCGCGATATGACACCAGAGTTTTAATTAAATGAACAGAAGCTAACATTGTTTTTTAACTTAAGATAGTCATAGTCAGTAATCGTCAAAAGAAGAACCGTGAGTTTTTTGTAGATCTATAAAAGAGGAGTATCCCACCATGCAATTGTTTTGTTATATCTCTTTGGAATTAGACAGGCTTTACTAAGAAAGCGGCGAATTTACTTTTTCCGACACTTCCCATATTCATAGTTATATTTCTATTCATTTAAACAATATGTAAATCAATATATTCTGAAACATTGCTTAAAAAAAACACTCTATCTATTAGTGAAAATCGCATGAAAATCTATTCAATAGTTTTGAGTTAATCGTAAAGAGAAGCGGTGGAGGACTGTTTTATAATATGTATAACCATTTAGTTTCGTACATTGAATAGCAATTCAATAAAACCAATAACAATACATCAGGCTATCATTATTCAATCGGATATTACAGAATATAATCGTTAAAATTTATAATAATAATCGATACGGCAATTTATGGCTATTACTGGCGACCGAGTGGAGCCGTTCGCACAAATATTGTGTTATTGTTCTGTACGTGAGAGGTAATGGGCCACAATACTATAGATTTTATGGGGTACTGGCTATTTGTTATTGTCCACTACTTTGTACGTGACATCTATCTCGTATTTAAAAAAAAATAAGTAAATTCCTGCGCCATTTAACATTAACTCCTTAAAGTCGGTTTGAGATCACTATTTTCATATTTGTTTGATTACTATTATATTATATTACTGCCTCTCAATAGCAATTGGAGCAACGTAATGGGCCTACGTTCTAAAAACCCTCTCGATCATTTTGATTATTTATGTTAGATTACTATTATGCTATATTACTGTCTGCCAACACGCAGTAGAGTAGCGTGGCGAGTCTATACTCTAAAACCCTCTCAATAACTATTACAATATATGTTACATTACTATTGTACAATATTACTGCCTGTCGACTTGCAGTGGAGCAACGTGGTGTGTCTGGGCTCTAAAATCCCTCTCGATTACTATTATTATATTTATAAGATTACTATTACTCTATATTACTGCCTGTCAACTTGCAGTGGAGCAACGTGGTGGGTCTGTGCTCTAAAAACCCTCCCGATAACTATTACAATATATGTTAGATTACTATTATACTATATTACTGCCTGTCAATAGCAATTGGAGCAACGTAATGGGCCTGCATTCTAAAAACCCTCTCGATCATTTTGATTATTTATGTTAGATTACTATTATGCTATATTACTGTCTGCCAACACGCAGTAGAGTAGCGTGGCGAGTCTATACTCTAAAACCCTCTCGATAACTATTACAATATATGTTAGATTACTATTATACTATATTAATGCCTGTCAACTTGCAGTGGAGCAACATGCTGGGTCTGTGCTCTAAAATCCCTCTCGATCACTATTACGATATATGTTACATTACTATTGTACAATATTACTGCCTGTCAACTTGCAGTGGAGCAACGTGGTGTGTCTGGGCTCTAAAATCCCTCTCGATTACTATTATTATATTTATAAGATTACTATTACTCTATATTACTGCCTGTCACCTTGCAGTGGAGCAACGTGATGGGCCTAGGCTCTAAAAACCCTCTCGATAACTATTATTATATATGTTAGATTCCTATTGGACTATATTACTGCCTGTCAACTTGCAGTGGAGCAACGTGGTGTGTCTGGGCTCTAAAATCCCTCTCGATTACTATTATTATATTTATAAGATTACTATTACTCTATATTACTGCCTGTCACCTTGCAGTGGAGCAACGTGATGGGCCTAGGCTCTAAAAACCCTCTCGATAACTATTATTATATATGTTAGATTCCTATTGGACTATATTACTGCCTGTCAACTTGCAGTGGAGCAACGTGGTGTGTCTGGGCTCTAAAATCCCTCTCGATTACTATTATTATATTTATAAGATTACTATTACT
>JACTOM010000140.1:1308908-1330910 GCA_015832385.1 Elymnias hypermnestra
ATCAGGTATTGAGACAATCTTGAATATTAAATTATTTATTTGGATAAAAATTTATAAATGGTATGGATAACACGGTCTGATTTTGATCGGCATTTCTATCAATTTGTTAAATGTAAAAAAGTAGTTATAGTGTCGTAACTACAATAGTTAGACATATGGTCTCGCGAAGTTTTTTTATATATATTGATATATTCTATAATATTGTCGAACATTTTTTGTTCTTATCATTAATACTCTTTTCAGCGTATGCGATGAAAGACATTTTATGGCTAATTTTTTTACACCTTCGGTTGGTTTTAATAGGAATTTCTAAAGATTTATATAGTGATCTAGAACTAAATATAGCCCATGTTACTCAGTGATAATGTAGCTTTCTAATGGAAAAAGTATTATTAATATCGGTCCAGTATTTTTTGAGTTTATTCGTGACATACAAAAATACAAATCCTTCCTCTTTATAATATCAGTGTAGATAGAATATTGCCATATCTGTTCAAAACAGCTTATTAATATTGTATATTACATTGCTGACAGAAACTACTGAACGGATTTCCATTCAATTCTCACAGATAGGTAGAGTGATTCTTGAGGAAGGTTTATGTATAAAATTTGTCAAGGTTTTATATTAATTAATTGAGATA
Organism: Elymnias hypermnestra; assembly: GCA_015832385.1. Classification (NCBI taxonomy): domain Eukaryota; kingdom Metazoa; phylum Arthropoda; class Insecta; order Lepidoptera; family Nymphalidae; genus Elymnias; species Elymnias hypermnestra. The sequence continues at coordinate 1,309,550 of JACTOM010000140.1, forward strand.
TAATGATAATTGTAGGTAGTGTCGGACAAAATCAAGCCACCTCGGAGCCTTCATTGAAAACGCTGTCTAATCCCTTTTAGATATAAGAAAACAGTTTATTGTCGGATGTTTTCCTTTCAGAGATCTGCAAAAAAGTCTGTAAAGGCATATGTATCTTTTAAGGATAACTCACAATATCCATTTTAACTTCTAAAACAATGCAGTAATAAGAAGGTTTTATAGGCAATAGTATTCATTCTTAACAACTTGCATATGTCTAATAGCTTAAATATTTCGTGTACAATTTTATACGCTTTTATACCACCTAAATACTGTGGTCACACGTGATGGTAAATGATGATACAATATAAGATGAAAGCCTGGTAAAAGGCAATTTTTCTCTAATGGTTTCTAAGTATCGTGTCGGAAAACAAATTTTTTTGCTTGGCGGTACATCTTTGCTGGTATAGGGTGGTAATAGCCACGACCGAAGCCTCGCACTAGTCCGGATTCAGACAAATTAAAAAATATTTATGATATAATATTATGATTTTCTTTGCTTAATTAGTATTTGGTCAAATAAGTTGTCGCTATTTATAGTTTTTTTTTTAATATTACACAAATACATTACATTGAAAATTACTGATAGATATATTGTAATTGTGTATACATAAATGACCTCATTCCATATCCTCGAAGATGATTTAGAATAAATTTAAATTACATTAATTGAAGAGCATTTCTCGACTCAGACCACTTCACCGGTTAAATGCAGTGACATCGGATATTTCATTTTAGATATCCAGCTTTTAGTTTTATTTTTCGTGTTTTAAAATAATATTATGACCAAAAACAAAATGTAAAGATGAACCAAGTTCCTGACCTAAAATATGGTCCATTAAAAATATTCAAATAAGAATATGTAATTAAAGTGTTTTAGGTCAATAAGGTCACAGTGTCTCCATAAAAGATTTATATCTTTTAACACCTGTAATGGTATCCATTTCTAAACTTCATTTACAATTATTAGTTAATAATGTTTTTCTATCACGTGTATGTCAGCTTCTAGTTTTGTTTTGTAGTATTACGAGGAAAAATAAATATGTGAAGGCGAGCCAAGTCCCTAACCAAAATATTGACCATTGAACGTATTGAAATAAATATATTTTGTACAATAAATAACTAAGTGTTTTAGATCAATTAGGTTGTGTCTCCATAAACAATATATGTATATTTTTAACATACATATTTCTCTCTATATTCGCTCCTTCATGACAGACGATCGTGGTCCTAGTAAGATCATAATCGCGAACGGGTCCTTGCTTTCCTCTTCTGTTGGTGGCCATCTTTACTAGCATATAAAAAGTAGTTTACTTGGCCTCACTTAGCCGGTCAGCCCATTGTGTTAGAGAACGGTATTGAGATCTTTTTCTGTCTATTTTACCCGTGATTATCAGCTTTTCCAAGCAGTCCTCTCGCCACATGATGTTCCCGAAAAAAGTCAAAATTCGCTGATACCATACAGATGAGCACCTGACTTTTATTCCGAGCTGCGATATAAAAGATACGTTTATGAGTTTGGCTGTCCAACGAAATCTTTTAACGTGCGCCTCAAACACCATATCTCGAATGCATCTATTTACCAACTATGGTCCAAGTTTCAACTCCATGCATAAAGATAGAGAAGATTAAGGCACGGTCAAGGTGATTCCTTGTATTGTGTGAAATACCTCGATTCTTCCAGATCATTTTTGGGTGTTATAGCACTCTTTGCCATTGCAATGCGTCTCTTTATCTCCGACATAAAGCTGCTATCGCTGCAAATCTGGGAACCGAGGTTAACATAATCCTGTATGATATCAACGGATGGTATAATATTGGTGTTTGTTAATTGCCCTGCCTGGTTAATTATCATTAGTTTTGTATAGCTTCTGTTTACGCTTAAACCCAGCTCCTGACTCAACACATCCATAAAGATATCAATTTCTAAAGTTAAATCACTGTATTTGTTAATTTTTTTCTGTGTCTTCAAATTAATTTGAGAATCGTTGCCAGAATAATTCGATCCGATAAATAACGAATTTACCCCTATCTCCTGGGAATCAGGGCATGATGATAATAGAGAAGCCTTTTCTTACTATATTTAATAAAAATTAAAGTTTGTTGAAAATTGCATGAAATTAACATAGTATGGAGCAGAGTATAATATCAAAATCAGAAGAAGTTTTTTACGTAAACACATATTTCAAAAATACACTAACTGCTTGTAGCTAGGAACTTGGGCAGACGCAGTCTGAGCACCTTGATATTGATTTAACTGTTGTAATGAGTGAGTAGTTGTCAAGCATAAAACTAAATAGAAAAAAATCTTAATCACTGAAAACCTAATACTAATGTTACTATAAAAAGCGAAAGATGAGTTGGAATTAATACATACATACAAAGCATCACGCCTCATTCCCATTGGGGTAGGCAGAGACAATCCTTCCACTAGCCACCATACTTACATATCTCCTTCCCTTCTTTCTCTTTTGACTCATAAATCCTTTTTGTCGGTCTTCTTTCACTCATTCTCTCTATATGCCTAAACCATCTAAGTATACTTTTTTACCACAACGGTCTCTTATCACACTATTTCTTACTCTGTCACTCAGTTTCAATCAACTTATACTTCTCAACGCTCTCATCTTTACTGCATTTATTTTACTTTTGCGATTCTTCTGCCATACCCAACTTTCACTACCATATATAAGTGTTGGCACCAACACTCCTGCATGCACAGCCAGTCTGGACCTCTGGGACACTCTCTGGCTATTCATAATCATATTCATATTCCCTGCATTCACTTTCCTTTCAATATCACTTTCATATGTTCCATCTTTTTATAAATTTAGATCCCAAGTATACAAATTCTTTCACCTTTGTTAAGCAATAAAAACATTATATAATACTGTATCACTGTAAAATTTTTGAATAATCAGAATTGTAAATAATTTGCATGTATTGTATTTTATTGTATATGTTAACTGAAAAGTACCTTTTTGGTCTAGTTATCAGCATATTCGGCTACAGACAAATTTAAAAGTCGATATCGAGTTGTGTAGTCGTCGGTGTGCTTCAAGAGTACTTTAAACCCTCGATCTTGCACCTGATCTCTCTCTGGTCGTGTCAGAATAGAGAGTGCATTTGTGTACTATGCCTACCAACGCGCGGTGGAGCACCGTGTTGGGGGTATACTGTAAAAACCCTCTCTCTTATGAGTGAGGAGGCCTGTGCGCAGCAATGGAACATTGATGGGCTGTTACTTGCCTTTTTAGCGGAGTTACCTTAGATAATATGTAGACACATTTGAAAAACATTTATATAGGGATTCTGGACAAAATTAGTTCAAGGTTTTAAAAGAGTATTACGTATTAACTACTCCAAAGTACGACTATAAAGTTTAAACAGCGTTTAATTAGGGATTCGCTTTGATAAATTATACATACGATGTCAGCATATAATTGGGCCTATCACAAAAGAGAATGCTAAATATTGTTCAAACGAAATGAGTAGTTTAAAAGAGAGTTGTTTAAAACGGAATATGTTAACATGTTTTACCCCTATCTCTTCGGGATCAGGACATGTACTTTACGTCATAATGATAATAGAGAAGCCTTTTCTTACTATATTTAACAAATATTAAAAACATTAAATTTTGTTGAAAATTGCATGAAATTAACATAGTATGGAGCAGAGTATGTTATCAAAATCAGCAGAAGTTTTTTACGTTAACACATATTTCAAAAATACACTAAGTGCTTGTAGCTAGGAACTTGGTCAGACGCACTCTGAGCACCTTGATATTGATTTAACTGTTGTAATAAGTAGTTTTGAATTTTGCGACATTACCATTTGTCTTAATTAAACAAGTTTTATATTAAAAAGAACAGGACAACTAAGAGTGCTCCCGCGACGCGGTTGTTGGCTTGCCAGGTGCTCCAGGAATCCACCTTCGGAGTAAGTTTTGGTCATTGACCGAGTTGGGCCTAAGCAGGCATATCGCTGGCGGGGTTGGGAATGTCGGTCACTCGCGTTCTTGTGACCCCGTCTCCGAGTGCAAGAGCACCGCTGGCTTTTAGCCTGTATGAGTCCAGCATACTCTGGAACATCCCCCCGAGTATTCCAAGTATCCACGAGGATTTTCCTGCGTTAAAAGAAATGCATTTATTAATGACAACTTTCAAACACAAATTATATACTAACTAATAACTTTGGATATGCAAACAAAAAGGCAATAAATCTGCAAAAATTAATTAAATATTTTAAATAAATTGAATTACAAATTTTGATGACGGTGCAAAACAAAATGCCAAATATTTTGGCATTTAAAGCTAGCGGAAATTTGAAGTATGCGCACTAAATATACATTAATTAAATCGGAAGGCAATGTGACACTTTCGTCACTTAAAATATCGCAGAAAGTATGAAATTTCGATACAGGTATGATGAAAAAGTGTTTGAAATTTCATACTCCTCCGTACATGCAATTCGTCACGACATCTCTGGAACCATGAAGGTGTAGAGACTTGAAATTTGGTAAGAATATTCCTTTTGCCGAGTAGAGGTCAGCTAAGAACTTTGGTACAGCGATATTCTAGAACCTAAAAAAGGACCATAAGCTCTTTGTTGAAGTATTTGTACATATGTTTTTTATTTGTACAGCCATTTGCCTAAATTAACGGAAATGCTACCCATTCAAACCAAGGAAAAAAACATTCAACGCAGACGAAGTCGTGGCTTCAGCTTGTAATATATAAATATATAGACCTTATTGAGATCTTATATGGGCGCACAGCATAACATTATTGTTTCTAATTTTTACAAAGCAACGATCATATAGTCTTATTTTTGAAGTATTAGTATATAAGTATTGGTTTATTTCAGCTATTTTCACAGCATTATGTCATACGGTATTCTACTTTGGGGTAATGCTGCTGATATAGATGCAATATTTGTGCTGCAGAAAAGGGCCGTTCGTGCGATTTACAATATGGGTCCAAGAGAGTCGCTAAGAAACAAATTCAAGGCAGTTAACATAATGACAGTTCACTGCGTATATATATTAGAAAACTTGTTGTATGTACATAAAAACATTGACTCTTTTAATAAAAAGAGTGAATGTACATCATATAACTTACGAAACCAAAACAAACTTGTTATAAATTCTAGTAGGCTGCATAAGATTAACAACTCATTTAAGGGTAACTGTATACGTTTCTATAATAAACTCCCACAAGACGTTCTAAAGATGTCAATTAATAAATTCAAAGTCTTTGTTAAAAGAAAGTTGATAGAAAAATCGTATTATAAGTTGCAAGATTACCTAGACGATAGAAACGCTTGGGAGTGAACAAATTGCTCTAATTTTAATTAAAATATAGTAAACTAATTTGTTATTGTAATGATGATGGTAAAAAAAAAAACCCGACTGAGTTTGTTGTGGGTTCTTCTCGGATCAGGGCGCGAAGGAACCCTCGTAACTTTAGATTTTAAGCCGATCTTGAGTACCGTCATCAGATGTATATTAGAATCAGAGTGTGGAAAAAAAATATAATTTGACAATTCAAAAGTGCTGTAATATGCCTACTTGAATAAAGATATATTTGATTTTTTTGATTTATTAATTTTAGTTTTAAAGGATTATAAATAATAGTTTATTAGTGTGATTTTATTAATACATATCTTAATCTAAAATGTATTCATTTAATTACAAAGTTTAATAAGCTGATTATAGAATACTAAGATTCTAGCGTTGAAAATCAATCAATATCTAGATTAGCAAACTCGTTATATGGCAAACACATCTTGACTAAAGGCTTGTAATAGGAAACAACAACGATAGGAAACACATTGTTTGACCTACGACTTGAAATTCTTATATTAATAACTTTTAAGAGAGTAAGGAGAGATTATATTATAATCGGTCCTTGAATATATAATTTTCACGGGAGTAAAACTGAGGGAAAGACTTAACTATTTTAAAATCAATGAAGCGACGACCCGACATGAAGTCTGCGACTCACTAATAGCTATGTGGCACTTGTGCGCTGACACATTTCCTAGATTTCTAGATTTTATCTAAAAATATACTGTACAGCCACTATGCTTTTAATGGAACTTGTATAAAATATGTCCACGCTCCGATAGCTCTGTTAAATATTAACCGAAATGACAGCTGGCTTTCTGTTTATGACTAGTTGTGCCAGCGTGGAATAGTGTTTTTGTGTAGCACTTTTATTCATTTAGGCTAATTATTTTACAGATACGTATAAGTATTCACTGAAAAGAGCTTATTGTCATTTATGATGCTCTAATTTTAAAAGAAGATGTAGTGACTAAAATTGAGAAAGGTATGCTTAGATGGTTTGGGCATGTAGACAGAATGAGTGAAAGGAGACTGACAAAAAGGATTTATGTGTCAAGAGTGAATGCGAAATTTGGAAGGGGAAGTTACTAAAGCGATCGTTCATGGACCAAATCCATGACATTTTAAATAAGGGCCAGGTCAAGAGTACTCTAAAGCGACGAACTTGTATGAAAGGTTTAATGTGAATGAAAGAAGCGATGGAGATTTTCTGCGAACGTTGTGGTATAAAAGAAAATGCAGTGACTAAAATTGAGAAAGGTATGCTTAGATGGTTTGGGCACGTGGAGAGAATGAATGAAAGGAGACTGACGAAAAGGACCTATGAGTCAAGAGTGAATGCGAAAGCTGGAAGGGGAAGACCAAGGCGAATGTTCCTGGACCAAATCCAGGACATTTTAATAAGGGCCAAGTCAAGAGTACTCTAAACCGACAAACTTGTATGAAAGGTTTAATGAGAATGAAAGAAGCGAAGGAGATCTGAAAGGATCGTGGCAAGTGGAAGGATGTTGTCTCTGCCTACCCCTATTGGAATGAGGCGTGATACTATGTTTGTATGTATGTACTTTCTGCGAACGTTGTGGTATAAAAGAAAACGCAGTGACTAAAATTGAGAAAGGTATGCTTAGATGGTTCGGGCACGTGGAGAGAATGAATGAAAGGAGACTGACGAAAAGGACTTATGAGTCAAGAGTGAATGCGAAAGTTGGAAGGGGAAGACCAAGGCGAACTTTCGTCAAGAGTTCTCCAAACCGACGAACTAATATGAGACGACTTTACACGAACCAGCATTACGTAACGGACCATGGCGGCTCAGTATCATTCAACGAAAAACAAAATACACAATTTTTCATTCCAATAAAGCAAGTATTTGCTTTCTAATAGCTATTTACAGTGAAGCAAACTTTATTGAAACGAACTTATATATCCAAGCGTGATTGCTCAATTTAATTAAATACTCAAAATATACGTGTTCAGAAGTTTCTCTTTATTAAAAATATGAATTTGCTTTGTACAACAGTTATTTATTGTAAAGTTAAACCGAACATAACACTCGATAAAGACCACCGATTCCTTGTTGCAACAATATAATGTGGTAAGAAAGCCAAAGCTTACACTACATCGCAAACGGTCAATAAAGGTAATAAATTTCCTCTACAACTCGTGACCGGAGTGTGTTGTAATACATACTTATATAAACGTCCTTATTGTGTGGGAAATAAGGTCTATTTTCTATATAACAACCTTGAGTTTTTACGATACGAACACATGGCGTTCACCAATCGTCTCCGATTGGTAGGAGTTATTGGTTTGAGTCCAAGATCCTATGTAATTGGAAAATGTAAATGTTTTGTTAAAATATATAGAATACTAGTGACCCGCCCTAGCTTTACACGGGTATTGCATATGTAGTAGTGCATAGTATACCTCACAAAATGGCTTCGCTGGAGCGGTGGTTTCAACCATTTGCTTTGCTAGTAGAAGTTCCTGATTCGATCTCCAGTAGGATGAATATAGAAGATTGCATTTTCTAATTTGTCTGAGTCTGAACTGGTGGGCGGCTTTGCCCGTGGCTAAATACTACCATACCATCGAAAACGTACCGCCAAGCAAGAAAGCCATTGCATTTTTATGGTATACATGAAATAGTTGAGCTAACTGATTAGATTAAGTTGATTTAGAAATTAAAATGGATGTTGTGAGGTATCTTTAAAAGATAGATATATGCCATGATAGACTTTTTTATAGATGTATAAAAAGAAAATATCCTACCATTAATTGTTTTCGTATATCTCAAAGAGATTAGATAGCGGTGTTGATGAAAGCTTCCAGGCGGATTTTTGTGATACTTCCTACAATAATCGTTATATTTCAATCAATTAATACAAAACCTTGACAAATTATATACATAAACCTTCCTTGAGAATCACTCTATTTATTAGTGAGAACTGCATGAAAATACAAGCAGTATTTTCTGAGTTTATTTCGTTTACACAATTCGATTTATAATAATACAGACAAATAGTTTCAGAAGAATAAATAGAGATGTGCTATTGAAGGATGTCAATTTTAACTAAGTGTTTGTATAAAGAAAATATATATTATATTTTACATATATACATACATACATAGCATCACACCTCATTCCCATAGGGATAGGTAGAGACAACATCCTTCCACTTGCCACGATCCTTGCATATCTCCTTCGCTTCTTTCATTCTCTTTAAACCTTTCATACAAGTTCGTCGGTTTAGACTACTCTTGACCTGGCCGTTATTTAAAATGTCATGGATTTGGTCCAGGAACGTTCGCCTTTGTCTTCCCCTTCCAACTTTCGCATTCACTCTTGACTCATAAATCCCTTTCGTCAATCTCCTTTCATTCATTCTCTCTACGTGCCCAAAGCATCTAGGCATACCTTTCTCAATTTTAGTCACTACGTCTTCTTTTATACCACAACTTTCTCTTATTATATTTTAACTATATACAAATTGTATAAATAATTCTGTTAGATTAATTATATATCTCCCTGTCTTAGTCCTCTCTGTATTTTTATATCATTCACAGTTCTTTCTAGTTTTACTCTTGTTGAGCTATTACTGTAAATGTTTCTTAAGATCCTTCTATAATTTCCTTCTATTCCGTGATTTTTAAGCGTTTGCCGTACTTTTTTGTGTTCGAGCGAATAAAATGTCTTCCTGTAGTCCACGAAACAATTCTCTACACTTTTCTATTACCTGCTTGACAACATGAACGTGGTCTTATGTTGAGAAACCACTTCTGAATCCAGCTTGCTTTATAGGTTGGCTTTCGTCTAGTTGTTTTGTGATTCTATTTTAAATTACTTTGCCAAACTCTTTGTACAGATTAGAATTCACACTAATTGGCCTGTAATTATCTATATTATCTTTTTCACCCTTTTTGTATTATAAGGTAATGGTGGAAGATGACCATTGCAGTGGAGTAACTTCGCTTTCTATAATGCTATTAAATATATATGTTAGTGTTGTTGTGATTGCTTCTCGATGAAGTTGTAAGAACTCGTCACTTTTATTGTCTTGACCTGTAGCTTTTCCTTTCTTTTGACTCTGTGTAGCTTTTTCTACTTCAGCGAAGAGGATTTCCGGAACAAAATTACTTCCTGTTAAATCCGTTGGATTATTCCTAGAATAGAATTTTACTAGTGTTTTAATGAATTAAACATGTACCAAATGTATTCCTTGAAATGTTATTGATTCGCAATAACATACATACATATATAGCATCACGCCTCATTCCCATTGGGGTGGGCAGAGACAACATCCTTCCACTTGCCACGATCCTTGCATATCTCCTTCGCTTCTTTCATTCTCATTAAACCTTTCATACAAGTTCGTCGGCTTAGAGTACTCTTGACTTGATCCTTAATTAATTTACAACGTGTGAGATAAATGTAAGGCCGCATTACATCGGCAATAATAATTTTATGAGCACAACACTTATATTACCGTCAATTTCCGTGTCGTCTCCCTCCAGTTTCAATATAAAAGCCCAATTTAATCCGTTTACTGATGATTCAGTTATAACAGCCTAAATTATAAAGAGAAAATTAGTTGGAAATAATTCTAAAAAGGAGTTTTTCTTCACAAATGATATTACAGGTGACTTCAAAGAAATCACGCGTTTTGAGCAAAAATGTACATAAAATTATTCGATAAAAAGATCCATCGTAGGGTTTCCATGTTACATCTGAGGATTGTGTAATTTAATTTGCTATTTTTAAAAAAAGGTGAAGGTTTACGTGATCATTCTGCATCATTTAATAAACAAATATCCTTATTTATTTTATATTCCTGCCTGATTGCTTGCCTGATTTAAATTGATGTTAAGGAAAATTATTTGAAAAAATGTTTTTTATATTTCTGAATGACATTTTTCTTAGAAAATGTAGGATAATTTATTAATATGACGAGGCACTGTAGATAACTTCATTTTGCCTTATCGCTCGTGTCTATATTTCAATCCGAAGCTTTTACGTTTATTTATACTGACTTCTTAGTTTATTTGACGGCCTCACTGGCGCAGTGATGAGGGCATTTCCTTTGCTAGCAGAGGTCCCGAGATCGGTCCCCAGGTATGTCGAATGTAGGAAATGGTATTTTCTAGTTTGTCTGTGTCTGGACTGATGGGAGGCTTCGTTCGTGGCTACTTACCACCCTGCCAGAAAAGACGTAACTCCAAGTAAGAGATTATCATTTCAGTGGAATCATGTTACACCATTAGAAGTAAATTACCTCTTACAAATTTTACCAGACGCCACGCGGGTTCTTAATAGATAATTAGATGTTGCTCAATAGTTACAACTACTCTTTTATTTCATATGCTGTTCACTCAAACACTACTTGGTACAATATTTTCTTGTGATTAAATCAGACATATTTATTTGTTTGTATATTTTAAGAGGCGATAAATTTAGCATTTAAATGTAATACCTAATGTTAGTGAGTATAAATTAATTTTGTTAATATTGATTACTAATAAATAAATTTAAAAACAAAATAAAACAAGCCTCTCATAAATTAGCGCGTCTCCATGTTTGATTGTACCATCACTTACTATTAATTGTGATCACTGTCAAGCGCTAGTCTGTCAGAAATAAAAACCAAATAGTTTTAATATTAATTTGTATTTGTATTGAACGCCATAACAGAATTTGTATTTTATAGGATACTATTACTTTGTAAATTTTCCTGTTACGGTATAAATTTAAAGATTTATTCAGATATATTTAGTGAAAAACTAAACATTTTATTTAAAACCTAAATAAAAGGTAAGAAACAGTTTATTGCTGCTTTAAGTTTTGATGAGTGTTTCAATTAGTAACAGTTTTTAATATTGTTAAAAGCTTCAATGCAGTGCAAAGAACGCTATCTTTTTATAAACAATCTGTAAAACATATTTTTTTTATAATAATTGGTTTTATAGTTTAATTCCGTAAAAAAATTACAGCGTTAGTTTTTTAAATCTAAACAAGCGTTGTAATGTTATTTCCATGATAAACTCTCTAGGACACATGTCCATTTAACGTTAAATTGATGGAAGCCCTAGTCAAATATTACACGAAATGTCTTCCCAAAGGGATCGGTTCTCTTTTCCTTTTTATTCCTATATTATAATTAAAATTTTTGCTACACGATATCTTCGCTCTCAAATTTTAATATCGGTTATTTGGGGAATCGAATAATGTCGGCTTGACATTATTATAAAATTGCTCTAGAATCATACATTCTTAACTGATAATTATGCTGAAGAGAATTCGTTCTTTTTGCTTTTAAATAAGTATCATTTGAATCAGTTAATTTTTAATTAGGATAACATTTGCCAAACGTTGGTTAGTATATCATGACACCTGATTGATGTTTCATATTCTCTGGAATACAGAACATAGGATTTATAATCTGTTTACGTAAATGTAGGCCATTAAATATTAATTGCTTGCCTCATATATCGTTATAAACGTGAGGGATTTGGAATTCATTCCATGAGCATGTAATTTGAGTGGTATTGCTGAAGTGAATTTTATGAATATAATCATATATAATTTATTGAAAACATGTTACCTATAATCTCACCTGATGAAAAGTCAATGACTATAAAGCTCTTAATGTTTTCTCTAATCTACCGAAATGCAATTTTAGAAAGGAATTTTTCCTTATGTTTCCTGATTTGCTGCTAAAACTAGTTCAGAAATCAGTGGCCCGATATATAAAAAAGAAACATCTAGCAACCTCCTAAAATTAGGCACAGTAATTAAATGACCTCCATTAAAAGGAAGAGAGTATTTCGATCTTAAATAGTTGTCAAACTAAACATACCTTACGATTGCTCTCGGATGCTTCTTTATCGTATACAGAAGCTTAATGTTGTTTGTCCATGATTAGAATCCGACTCACAGGATAAGTGACCTTGCCTTTTAATTATTAACTATTATGATTATCCATTAAATTGTCCGTGTCAACTACTGATTGACATGATACGATAGTTCTGTCTTAACTTGGTCTCAAACATAAGCATCTTTCATTTTAAGCCATAATGTGTATTATCTATTTCATTTTTCGGTAACTGTCGTAACAAAATGCGTAGAGATAACACCAGAAAATAGAAAGAACAAAAACTAAATCAGTTACAAAGTGACCATTACTAACGGTGCGTATTTCGCGTCGTAGGTCGTTAAGTTTTTTGTGATTTTTTATAAAATGTCAAGTGTTTTTTAAGTGATTATTTGTGTATTTGATTATATGAGTGTATAACAATGAAAACCCATGGAGTAAGTCTTAATTTAATAAAAAAAAAATAACATTATATAGTTTAACTATTAGCAAACATAATAATCATAACATTTGGTAGTCTTTCAAGAACATTCAAGTTCCGAGAGTCAGTTTAACGTCATTCGACCCAATTTACGTCGGACAGATTACTTATTATTTTTTACTTTTTTGAGACATCTTACTTGAAAAAAAAATGTTTTTCGGACAAGGGAAGGGTTATGGTATATTTCTGTCTAATATCTTTTAATGTCATTTATAAAACCATTCGGTAATTCCCTTTATAGACATTTGCAACTAGTGGGATTAACTGCGTCACGTTAGCTTGAGGATACAGTTCATGGTTTCTACATAGTATTGTACAATTGTCATATCAGTCTTTGTTGGTAGGTTGGTGGCTAGCCATGACTGAAGACATCCGCCAATTTAGATATTAAATAACCCAATTTCCCTAATTTGTTCTGCTGGTAAACAAGCCCAGAACCTCTACTAATAAGCAAGGTTATCAAACCATTACTTTCCTTCTCATTTATTTTGAAATTTTAACATGACTCCACCGAATATACGTAGTAGGTACTTCCAAGAGTCAAAACAGAATAAATAAAAGCTACAGTCACTAACTGACTATATATAATGTTGTGTAACCTTATCACTTATTATTAAAATATGGACAAATGATGAGCTAGTTTATTAAAAGACAGCTTCTAGGTACCCTGTTGATATCACCAGCACAGGTGCAGTTTTTGCACGCTTTTAGTAAATCCCGATGGAGTTCCCAAGTACTTTGCAAAGCAAATTAGCGACGTACCAGTATCCCAGTAAATGTTACTTTATATTCGCCTTTTTTAAAATGTAATGTAAATTCTGCCGTGTCGAAGTTTGTTTAGCTTTCTTTTAAAATATGTATCACATTCGCGTTAGAATTTCTCTCCGTTAATCCGTTAATGTTGGATTTCATTTTTTTTTATATTCTCTAAAATCATAACCGAAATCTAATTAAGTAAATATGATTAGTCTTAGATAACACCACGTTCAATTTTTTAACAATCAACAAAAAAATATGTATATACTAGCTGAATCATTAAATAAAAAAGCTCAATGATAATTGCAGAATATTATAATATTACTTTAGTAAGAAAGTCAATAGTTGTCAATGTCAAAAAACAATTTTCTTTAAAATTTAATTTGATTACTAAACGACTTTTAAATTTATATGATTTGTAAACGACAGGATTCTAAACATCATCTTGAAAGCTCTATCTTTGAGGTTTTAAACATATATAATTTCTTCCAATCTGTTAAAAGTCCACAAATATTTAATACAATATATTATAAACTACATTACTTCAGAACACTATATTTATTATTCACAACACTTTAATTATTTCGCATTTTACTAATTTCAACAATAACTATTAAAAAACATAACTGAATTACCTCGTGTATCTTTACCAGAGTTTTTATATGGCTTCCCCGTGGTGGGGCGAAATATCGGTAAATATACACGAAAGAGCACTTCCGTTTCCTTTTAAACAATAATTGCAGTAAACTAATGATGGTTCAACTGCCTCATTGGTCTAGTGGTTAGCATGTTCGAGTACAGACATGAGGTCCTGGGTTCGAGTCCCAATTCGAAATCTATATTGAGTTTTCTATTAAGATTGTCTCAATATTTGCCCAAAGTTGGGAAGTTGGCGGTGTGATCCACCCCCGTGCCTCGGAGAGCACGTTAAGCCGTCGGTCCTGCGCCTGATCTCTCTCCGGTCGTGTCGGATTTCCGTCACACCGGACTATGAGAGTGAAGGAATAGAGAGTGCACTTGTGTACTATGCCTGCCAATCCGCAGTGGAGCAGCGTGGTGGGTCTATGCTCGAAAAACCCTCGCTCCTCGGAGTGAGGAGGCCTGTGTTCAGCAGTGGGACGTTAATGGGCTGCTACTTACTTTACTTTTAATGATTGTTCTACTTCCGCTTTAAAAATACATCTCTCAATAAATTTATAATTGCTAACAATATGTTTGACAGATAGGAATAATTTGTAAGCAGCATTTTTTTTAATAATTTACTTTTAAACCTTCCCAGGACTAACATTGAATTTTGAAATTAAAATATAATACACTAAAATTTTAGTCGTGTTTACCAAGCGATAATAATAACATTAAATTTAGTCTCGTTTTCTGTTTCAGGTAAGTTTTATGACTCCATTACGGCCATTACGAGAGGTAAAAGGTAACAGGTGTTTGTAACGGCGTCGGTTATCGACATTGATATATCGAAACGTTCAGCACCATACTCTTTGATTTTGTATATTTTGATAGACTTATGTAATAATGCACCAAGCAATATAAATTTCATTTTAAAATTGCTAAAAGTTACATCAAAATATTAAACGTTAATAACATTTTTATATGTTATATTGTTTCAATTAAAAGTGTTAAAATACCTTTCTAAATTATAAACAGAAGATATAACTATATCAATTTTACATTTATTCTTTCATTATACTTTAGTTTTCCAAAAAAAAATGTTATTTCTTCAAACAAACCACTTAATATACTGGTTATCATGCAAATGGCTATTTCTATTTTAAATATGATTTTATTGTAAAAGTCAACAATGAAATACAAAATATTCTTTATATTAAGTGAGCTCAATAAACTTTTTTGTCAATGAATCTACCATCGGTTCGGTAACATCTAATGAGAAGACTCATTGGTCTAGCTTGTTCGACTACAGATATGAGGTCCTGGTTTCGATTCCCTGGTCGGTCCCAAATGAATATTGAGTTTGCTATTAAGATTTTCTCAATATGTGGCCAAAGTTGGAAAATTGGCGGTGTGATCCAGCCCCGTGCCTCGGAGAACAGTTTAAGCCGTCGGTTCTGCGCCTAATCTTTCACAGGTTGTGTCGGATTCCCGTCACATTGGACTATCAGAGTGAAGGAATAGAGCGTACACTTGTGTACTATGCGTGCTAATCCGCAGTGGAGCAGCGTGGTGGTCAATGCTCTAAAAACCCTCTCTCCTATGAGTGAGGAGGCCAGTGCCCAGCAGTCAAAGGGCTGCTACATACTGAGAAGAACCCCACATGAAACTCAATAGTCACTAATTTGAATTACGTGATATAAATATCACACATTGAAAAACATCGATTAACACACCAAAAACACATAATTATAATTAATATATATACAATAATAAGAGCTTTTAAAATAGAATACACTTAACTAGCAGCATAATTAACTATTACAATGAACTTGATAACACATTAACTGTTCGCCAGTGGTGATAAAAACTTAGAATCGTCATAACTTCTAAAATACAGAGGTTTTTACAGCTTTAATATAATTAAAAACAACCACTTTGTTTCCCTTAAAATGCATTTGTCAAAAGTTATAGTGAATATACTATTTATAATTTGTAATTATTTATGAAACATTACAATGACTTCATAGCAAATTAGTCTGACGGCCTCGCTGGCGCAGTGGTGCGAGTATTCGCTTTGCTAGAGGAGGTCCCGGGTTCGATCACCGGTAGGACGAATTTAGGAAATTGTATTTTGTAATTTGTCTGAGTCTGGACTGGTGGGAGGCTTCGGCCGTGGCTAGTTACCAACCTACCAGCAAAAACGGACCGCCAAACAAAGAGATTTGTGTTCCGGTACGATGCTGTGTAGAAACCGTAAGGGGTATATCGCCTCTTAACAGATTAGCGCGCTTCCATCTTAGACTGTATCATCACTTACCGTGACAGTCAAGCGCGAATCTGTCAGCAATAAAAAAAAAGTCTTAATTACAATATGTAGTAATCGTCCAATAACAAGGCATTATACTATCATATTAAAATATTCAAACGACAAATAATATCTATAATAATAACCTAAGAAATTTAATAATAATGATCTTAAGCAAATTTTGATGTTACTATTTTTTTAAATCCCACCTAGTGAAAGTCGTAGGTATACATAAACTGTTCGCTAACCTGTTATAGGTACAATCAATTTATTATGTTAAATATACATACATACATACATAGCATTCCATAGCATCCTTGTATATCTCCTTCGCTTCTTTCATTCTCATTAAACCTTTCATACAAGTTCGTCGGTTTAGAGAACCCTTGACTTGGCCCTTATTTAAAATGTCCTGGATTTGATCCAGGAACGTTCGCCTTGGTCTTCCCCCTCCAACTTTCGCATTCACTCTTGACACATAAATCCTTTTTGNGTCAATGTGGGTACTAATAAAAGACAGTCTATGTCAGCACACCGCAGTTTCAATACATAATACATACCTTACTCAATTTTAGTCACTACGTCTTCTTTTATACCACAACATTCCCTTATCACACTATTTCGTACACTGTCACTCAGTTTTATGTTAAATATATTACAAAACATTATCTGAATTGGTTCTAAATAAGTTTCTTCTTTTAGGATCAGCATCGCGTATTAATATGATTAAATACCTATTTGCAATGCAAATTAACGTGTGCCGATTGTAACGAACCGTTAAATTATTCTCCGCTTTGATTGGATATATGTTTATATTGGGTTTGATAATACGCATAAATGTATTGTTGGATACAGTGTCAAGATAACTCGCATAGAATATTGAATAATGTCTACGATACACTTGTCTTTTTAAAACTTTGTATAATTTCAATCTTTTTAGCAAAGTAATATCCTATTTTCGTCTACTTGCTGAGCATAGACATGCAAATGGGAGAGTGTTTAAAGCTTCGACCTACAACCCTGCTCCATTTCTTTACGTTATATTTTTTAACTTAAATGTTAGATGATATTTTTTAAATAATAACTCATTACAAAAAGCTTTAAGCGGCAATAAGCTTTTTAAAAACAAGCATTTATTTGATAAGCAATAATGGTTTCAAGAGAGATTCTCTCAAAAACTACGCTGATGACAAATCGTGCAGGGAGGACCATATTTGTAGACAATGTAATAGTAAAGTACACAAAAAAATACGTCTACTTGGGTAAACAAATAAGTTTTGACCAGAACAATAACTATTCAGAAATAGAGAGACGTATTCAACTGACCTAGTACAAATACTGGAGCTTGAAGGAAGTCTTCAAGAGTAATATGCCTGTCAAACGTGGAAATACACAGAAAAGATAAAAAAAAATATATCACATGCCAAAGGGGATTCGAAAGAAGTATTCTAAATATAAGGAGAATTCAGAAAATAAGACATACAAAAATAAGAAAAATGTCAAAAGCCACTGATGCTTTAAATCGTGCCCGGAAACTAAAATGGAAATGGGCAGGCCATGTGGCAAGATTGAAAGATGAGCGATGGACTAAGCGGACGACACAGTGGAAAGGCCCAATTGGAAAACGAAACAGAGGAAGACCGTCTACGAGATGGGCTGATGATATAGTAAAAACAGCTGGCCAAGGATGGATAGAAAATGCACAAGATAGGCATTCACCCATAGTTTATAGTTTCTTGCCAAATTAGAAATCAAATTAGTTTTAAGTTTTCTAAACCACTTTTTTAGATTCCTCTTATATATTTTGCAAGAAATAAAAAGGCTATTTATTTTTTATTTATTTTTTTTGGGCAACTTTGAACTCAGCATAAGAAATGCTACAATAAGGAAAATAACACTACTACAATATTATTTCGAAACAACTAGTAATCCACTTTTGTATCCTATATCTCATCTATTTATTTAGCAAAAATTGTATCCAATCTGGTTTAGTATTTGCATTAACAAAACGAAATAAATAAAACCCCTCAACGTGATTTTTGGCAACAAAAACTGATGTATATCTGTATTTTATATATATCTCATTTATTTACTTGATTATATATAATATAAAATAATGAGTCTATAATAGAATTTCGTGTATTGTACAAAATATTGCTGTATTACAAACATTTTCATAATTATGTAATAATAGGTCTATTCATTCTAAGTAGACCATCGCTTTAATGGTTTGCACAAAACACATTTCTTACTATACATGTAATTATTATAAAATTAAAAGCATCAAGTAAAAATATTGTTAAAATCTCTTACTTAAATAAACTATTTGTTGCGAAAGCGAAACGATGAGGAAATAAATAGCAACAAAAGATAAATCCAGTGTTGATCGAAAAAGAAACATTCGATCTCAATAAAAAGCCACTTCAACTCATACAAAAAAAAAATTGAAAAATTGTTCTTCCTACTTTCTTGTTGAACATTGACCAAGTGATCCCCAATTTAAGTTGACCCACCCTAACAGGGAAGTTGTCGAATAGTTGTTATGCAGTGGAGCGACTTTCGGGTGTCTTCCCGCCTGGTCATATTCATAAAGGGAGGTGGGGGTAAATAGGTCAAATGTATTTTCCGTTATAAGTCATTGTACCATTTCGTAGAATCGCCCCACTAAGCCGAAGCTGAAATTTATCGTGGACCCAATATCCTAATGTGGATTTATATTTTTCGACGATTTGCCGAAAAAAATGAGATGGTGTAAGCGATATTTTCAGTTATTATCATGTCCCATTGGATAAGTTTTTGTATAGCAGCGTTGTGGTTCCAAGTTCTAGTCGAGGAAAACCGGGAGACATAGAAAGCTTCCACTTTGCTGCTTCTGCAACTGCACAGGCCCTTTCCTATCGATGTCAAATGCACTAGGAAGCGTCTAATATCTTCAAGTCAGATTTATGAGGGTATCGTGAGGTTTCCATCCCACTCTCCTTACCTTTCATAGCAGGGGTGAGTAAAAACATTACCCCGCAGAAAAAAGATATATCCTTTAGTAAGCCTCTCTCCTAATAGTGAGGAGATCTATGCCAAGCTGTGAGAAGGGCACGTCTACGATCTATTCGAGGCTGTTATCTCGTTGAAGGAAATTGTGAGAGACAAGAAAGATGCTGCAGATGCCTCTTCCTATCGAAGAGTAGGCCGGGAACTTTTTGGATTGAGGATAGAGGGCCAATGCACTAGGATTCCCCTGGCAGCTCCTAATCAAGTTTATAAAGGTGTAGCTGGGTTTTATTGGGTATTCTTTCCCAGATGGGGAATCAAAACTTTAAAAGACGTTTATAAGCTGCTACTGCTATCGACGACCGCGTTGGTGAAATAGTGTATGTAATAGCTTTGCTAGCAGAGATTCTGGGTTCGATCCCCTAAAGGACAGATTTAGAAGATTGCATTTTCTTATTTGTCTGGTTTTGGAGTAATAGCAGGCTACCGTTATAGTTATTTACAACACTACTAGCAAACACGTATCGTAAAGCAAAAATCGTATAATGACTTACAATCAAGCGCAAATTTCTTGTATTAAAAAGTAGCATCTTATTTTTACTAATAAGTAGCAGCCCATTAACGTCCCACTGCTGGGCACAAGCCTCCTCACTCATACTAGTGAGGGTTTTTAGACCCACCATGCTGCTCCAGTGTACTTTATATTCCTTCACTCTCATAGTTCGACGTGACGATAATCCGACACGAGCGGAGAGAAATCAGGCACAGGACCGACGGCTTAACGTGCTCTCCGATGCACGGGGGTGGATCATACCGCCAAATTTATCCCAATTTCGGGCAAATGTTGAGAAACCCTTAATGGAAATCTCAATATCGATTTTGAATTGGCCCAACCCGGGACTCGAACCCAGAACCTCATGTCTGTAATCGAACATGCTAACCACTAGACCAATGAGGCAGTCAATTAAATTAAAATATTAAAAACTCAAATATGTTAGTGAAATTTATCAATCATTTAATAAGAAAAAACTGACGATAAAATTGTGAGTTTAATTATGATGTATTTTTGATACTATACAAGAAATGTATACAGATACAGTAGGGAAAATCGTATATTTACATAAGCAAAGCTACGCTAATCCCCTTGTGCTCTATATACATATAAAATTCACACAAACACAACTAAATCCATGCTATATCTAAGCTTAAAAAGTTGTAACATTCAAACAACAAAACAAGGACGAAATAATTCATAAGGCGTTACTTCGTGATAGGGTTGCCACAGTTTGAATACACCTTTAAAAAATAATGAAATAAAAATAGAGAAATGAGGGTTCCTTCGCGCTCTGTTCTAAGAATAACCCAAAAGTTTATGTGACGAATAGTTTAATACATAACAATTTCATTTTTATTTATGTTATAAAAGTGGAAATCACGTTTTTTCTTGCAAGCGTCAATATTTTAATGCACGCATTTTGATTTCATTTAGTATTCATTTAAAGCAATATTTAGTGTGTATAAATCAAATTAAAAATATCTTTATTCAAGTAGGTATATTACAGCACTTTTGAATCGTCAAATTATATTTTTTTCCATACTCTGATTCTAATATATGTCTGATGATGTTACTCAAGAACGGCTTAAAATCTAAAGTTACGAGGGTTCCTTCGCGCCCTGATCCGAGAAGAACCCACAACAAACTCAGTCGGGTATTTTTTTTTAACCATCATCATTACAATATCATATTAGTTTACTATATTTTAAATAAAATTAGAGCAATTCGTTCACTCCCAGGCGTTTCTATCGTCTAAGTAATCTTGCAACTTATAATACGATTTTTCTATCAACTTTCTTTTAACAAAGACTTTGAATTTATTAATTGACATCTTTAGGACGTCTTGTGGGAGTTTATTATAGAAACGTATACAGTTACCCTTAAATGAGTTGTTAAT
>JACTOM010000140.1:1331857-1429030 GCA_015832385.1 Elymnias hypermnestra
TTATTTAAATGAATGACTGATGATAACATAAAAGAACGACTTACAATCTAAAGTTACGAGGGTTCCTTCGCGCCCTGATCTGAGAAGAGCCCACAACAAACTCAGTCGGGTCTACGTTTTTTTTTGTTATCATCATCACAATGTTTAATTTAAAAAATATTCTTTATATATATATATATAGAGCTATTCATTCACTCTCACGCTTTTTTGTCAAACAAGTATTCCTTCAAATTATAGAATGACTTGTCCATTAGCTCTTTTTTAATAAAAGATTTAAATTAACTCAAAGACATCTTTCTAACCTCTTCTAGGAGCTTGTTATAGAAACGTATACCGTTACCCTTGAATGACTTGTCAATATTTTGTAGCCTACTAGAATTTACAGTAGCAAATGTATTTTATTAAGATAAGTATAATCTATTCACTCCCATGCTTTTTATCATTCATATATCCTTCAGATTATAACACGATGTAGCATTTTTCTAAATAGTATTTATTTTATTAATTGACATATCTAGAACATATCCTAGTTCATTGTCAACACCTATACTTTACTACTAAATTTTCCCTTGATATAAATAATATTCTTTAACAGAAAATAAATTGTCCTTATTGGCAGCCCTACATCCTGCGGCCCTGTTTACATGGCCGGATTTCCTCGGGCTTATTTCTTTGAAGTTATTTATGTCTGTCGTAATATTTGGTGCACACGGAAAATGTTGATAGAAATCCTAATGAAGATTTACTATTTCTTTTGTTGGCCACCGAAATATGTCAAGTTGAATTGTATTGGCCAACATTTGAGGCACTAATATACACTTTACGAGAACAAATTGACTTGTTACTAACAGAACTTTTAAAGATGATTTCTTTATATAATTTGTTAGGTGTGGGAAAAAACTAAGCCATCTTGGAGCTTTCAACGAAAACGCTACCTAATCCTTTTGATATATAACAAATATATTAATTAATCTGTTATAGATCTACAAAACAGTTTAGAATAACATATGTCTATCTTTTAAGGATAGTTAAATATATGCATATTTATCTTCTAAGAAAATATCATATACAAAGAAGTAATTGAAATTATCCTTATTAACTTAAATACGTTAGTTACCTTAAGAATTTCATGTAAATTATAGTGATATTTTACTATGATTTAAAAGTATCTTTTACTAAAAATTTTAACTGCAGTTAATTTCGCGAACAAAACTCTCTTCCGGTATCTTTTAATTTAAGGTCAGGAATAGGTTGAAATATGGAACATGTGAAAGTGATGTTGAAAGGAGAGTGAATGTAGTGAATATGGTAAATGGTGCTCTGCACGCCTTATGAATAGCCAGATGGTGTCTCAAAGGGCTAGACTGGCAGTGTCTTGGTGCTAACACTTATGTATGGTAGTGAAAGTTGGGTATGGCAGAAGAATCACATAAGTAAAATAAACGCGGTAGAGATGAAAGCATTGAGAAGCATGAGTGGATTGAAACTGAGTGACAGAGTAAGAAATAGTGTGATAAGAGAACGTTGTGGTTTAAAAGAAGATGTAGTTACTAAAATTGAAAAAGGTATGCTTAGATGGTTTGGGCATATAGAAAGAATTCTACGACGAAATTTAAGTACGATCAATTGGTTAACTATAACTTTAAAATGATTTGGCGTTTCAATTATGGGCAAAATTCGAAATTTTGGTCAAAATTTTAACCAAACAAAATGCAATTTCAAGTTTTGAAACCACCTCCGACAACGTTATTAATGCACATTCGACCGCTCTATAACCACTTATCAACTACAGCGTATTATGAATATGTATACGAAATTAATTTGAAATATTTATCTACTTTTGGCTGAAAGTATTATGTGCTATGTTTATCTATATACGTATATAATAATTTAATATTAAATTTGCCAAAGATTAAATTGATTCACTTTGCCAAAAGCAAAATACAAATAGATGAGAGTCCACTAAAGAAAGTTAAGGCTACAATATTCTTAGGAATAACCTTCATAGGCTTCAGTAGAGTGCCCATATTAAGACCCTGGCAAGAAAACTTAGTTCAGTTGTACTTGGTGTTAGAAAAGTAAGACAATATACTAATGTTGAAAATGCTAAAGTAGTGTGTTTCACTTATGTATTGCATTATGTCTTACGTCATAATATAATACCTAATAATATGTGCTATATATCAATTAGGACCTCGTGCTTCTTTACTAGAAAAATTCAAAGAAACATTAAATTTTGTAGACACATAGTCTTGAGCCTGAGAAAGGTTCTTTTTTTATTTTATTTATTAGATAAGTCAACAACATTTATGTACAAATTTATGGATACAGAAGGAGGTAACCTAGAAACAATATTACATAACATAAACGTCACTATTAGGCTTATACAGTAAGTACAGAATATAAATTAAATTAACTATAAACTAAGAAAAACAGTTACAATAAAAATTTACCAGTTGAAAGAGAGAGAGAAAAATCTATGGTAATTTTCGCAATAATACAAGAACTTGGCGACGAAAACTTGTTACTTTAGGATCTAAAATATCAAATTTAGTATTTAAGGAGTTATATTGGCAGCGAATACGATATAAACAGGAGTGGAGCGATAAATTTGTGCGACTTGGATATAGCGGAAAAATGTCGTATTTAGTTGTCGATCGTGTAGGTATCTTACAATTAAATTTAATGTGTGCAATAGGAGATGTATCACATAAACTATTAATTATTTTGTATTGAAGCATTATATCCAAAAGATTTAGTCGCAAGAATATAGGGTCCATTTTGAAATGTTTTAAATTGTCTTCATAAGATAAATGCTGAGGCTGTCTTTCAAAATTTGACTAACTAGACTAGACTTTTGTATAAGTGTATGATGCAATGCGGATTCTTAAAGCCTTTGGTAATTCTGTATAGGAAGCCCATCATTTGAATTGCTTTTTTGATAATATTATTTATGTTCTAGATATATAAGCGAAAAACGACCACTTACTGCAAAAATATTCACCAGATTGATAGATAGATAAATACTTTATTGCACACACAATATTAGGAAAAACTAAATGGGAAAAATAAGACAATAATTTAGGAACGATAGCATGCAAAAGCGGTTTTATTGCATAACCAATCTCTTAACAGACAACCTTTGGGTAAAGGAAACTGTAAGAACTGAAGGTGGTTCGACAAAAATAAATTTAATTCGGTATATATAATCCTCTCGCGACGTATTCTCTTACTAAAAACGTGTTTTGCCATATTCCAACGCATTCGCGTATAATCTATGGCTAATCTATGAGTTTAGTAAGTATATAACATATAGATTGCCATGTCTACTAGTGGTTGACACAACAGATCTGTCTCAACTCGGACAATGAGAAATATAAGCATCTCTTTCTGTTAATAATGTGTATTATCTATTTCGCTTCTCAGTAACTATCGTAACAAAATATGTGTAGGATAATACCAGACAATAGAATAACAAAAATAGTTTAGTTACAAAGTGAACGTTACTAACGGTGCGTGTGTCACGTCGAAGGTCGTTAAGTTTTTTGTGGTATTTTATGAACTGTGAATATTTTTTGGTGATTGTTTGTGTTTTTCATTATATTAGTGATCTGAATAACAATGAAAACCCTTGAGGTAAGTTTTATAAATAGAAAATGGACTTTTCTTCACTATCTCAAAGTTTAGCGCAATATGACGCTACACCAGAGTCTTAATTTAATAAGCAAAACATAACATTGTATAGTTTAACTATTAACAAACATAATAATCATAATATTTGCTAGTCTTTCATGACTATTTAAGTCCCAAGAGCCATTTTAGCGTCTTTCGATCCGCGGGGCATTCCCGCAAAAACGTCCGTGTGAGGCGGGGCAGACGACGGTTATTTCCGTTAAAAAACGCGGGAAAATTACGGGGGCTAATGAAAAACGCGGCCGGAGAATCTAAGAAATAATAAGATATGAAGTAATATATACACGTATGTAATATTATGATAAGAATAAATAAATATTGTCACAAAAATTATTTAACGTTGTTTGAATAAAATACATATGTCTGGTATGTCTCATTTAAACTTCCTCAGGAAAAGATCTAATAATTTCATTATATAGATAGAGGCAAACTTAATAAAAACATGTTAAAATATTTTTCTTAGTTGCTCTAGATTATTTATTCACTCTCACAAGCTCATTTTCCACATGAAATCCCATAGAAAATGATTTTATATGGTCTCAGTAGCTTGCAAGTTAAACATTAATACATGGCTGGATATTAAGTCGTATATATTATTTGCATTGAATCGTATGGTTGTCGGGGAAAATGTGTACAGGATATCCGATATATATTGGGCTCCTTTATGTGAGCGGCCGACCGTGAACATTTCTGAGTGGTGAATCCATAAAAAATGAGGCTTAAACACGTCTCTCGGTACTGTATAAATAAGAACTACATTTATATTTCCCTGCCTCATTGCTGTAGTGGTCAGTTTGTTCGGCTACAGATACGAGTTTTTTTTTGCGCTGGGAAATGCTTTTACACACTCACCCCGATCTGAGGGAGGAGGCCTCGTAATATCGACTAAAACACAACGGAACCCTCTTCATCTGTGAGACACCAGAGGTTCAGCTTGCGTATTATTCCCTGGTGGTTGTGGGCTGAGGATTTATGGAGGCGGGAGTGCGCAAACAAGCGGCGCCTGGTATCCCGCCTCCATCTGCGGTGAGAGGGAGCATTCTCTCTCTCGCTCGTGGGCCTACCTTAGCAAGATTATAGTTTCGTAGAAGAAGGCCATTTTCACCCAACATATCTTACTTGAGACCATCACATAAGGGGCTGGGTTCGCGTCCCGAGTCTGGAGTTTTTCATTATTTGCCTGAAGTTTCCAAGTTAGCGATGTGCTCTACCCATGTGCCTCGAAGAGCATGTTAAACCGTTGGTCTTGAGACTAATCCTTCTCTGGTCGTGTCGGAATAGCGTCACATCGGAGTATGAGAGTGCAGGAATAAAGAATGTGCGCTATGCCTGTTAACCCGAAGTACAGCAGTGAAGTAGGTCTATATTCAAAAAACCCTCTCCAATGAATTAGGCGGCCTGCTTCCAGCAGAGGCACGTTATATAAATATGCTAACAGTTAGTTAACCTCAAAAGATAAATATATAGTATCAAGAACGTCAATCTGCAGTGGATGCTCTTCGCATTTGGAGGGGGAGGTTGGATGGCAAAAGGCGTCTAGTCTCCTACTTGAGCGTCTTTGGTCGGTTTTATCCGGGAGTATTAGGGCAAATGCACAAGGAAACCTCTGACACCCTTAATTTATAATGAGCATTTTTAGTGGGGAGAGGTTTTAGTTGGTATTCTGACCCTCCCGGCAAGTTTTATACTCCCTGTTTCACGGCATTTGCATCTACTTTTTATGTGCCTTTTCAGAAGAACAATTTCTATTATATACTTAACTATACCCGACTACTCGACTGTAATCGATTAGATAAACAAAATATAAATGACTTATTTAAAAAAAAACCTCAGTAAACGTAAATACCACTTCAGAATTTTCCAATTCGTCGAAGAAATTCATCTTTAAATCGTCGGTCCCATTTTGAGAACCCTCAAGAGACGGCGGGACACGAAGATCTAAAATGTTCGCCTTTAATGACAACAGCTCTAGAGAGTGTTGGCTGAAGGAAATAACTTAATTTGTCGCTAAGATTTCATGACTTGGAATAAGAGCACAAATAAACTCAACGGAATCTCTTGTGAGATTACGTGAAATTCGGTTATCAGTATTTTGATAAGAAAAAAACTAAACGTGTGTCTCTCTTGTCGCCCAACAGAAGTAACAACTTAAAGTAATCAAAGTTGAACTATTTAATAGCGAAATTTATTAACTGGAAAAAAGATTTGGATACTATTTAAATTTTATGTATTTTAAAATGATAATGAAATGAAAGATGAAGTGAAAGAATTTGTATACTTGGGATCTAAATTTACAAAAGATGGAACATGTGATAGTGATATTGAAAGGAGAGGAAATGCAGGGAATATGGTAAATGGTGCTCTGTACGCCTTTTTGATTAGCCAGATGGTGTCTCAAAGGGCCAGACTGGCAGTGCATGCTGGAATGTTGGTGCCAACATTTATGTATGGTAGTGAAAGTTGGGTATGGCAGAAGAGTCACAAAAGTAAAATAAATGCGGTAGAGATGAGAGCATTGTAAAGTATCAGTGGATTAAAACTGAGTGACAGAGTCAGAAATAGTGTGATAAGAGAACGTTGTGGTATAAAAGAAGACTCAGTGACTAAAATTGAGAAAGGTATGCTTAGATGGTTTGGGCATGTAGAGAGAATGAATGAAAAGAGACTGACGAAAAGGATTTATGAGTCAAGAGTGAATGCGAAAGTTAGAAGGGGAAGACCAAGGCGAACGTTCCTGGACCAAATCCAGGGCATTTTAAATAACGGCCAGGTCAAGAGTGCTCCAAACCGACGTACTTGTATGAAAGGTTTAATGAGAATGAAAGAAGCGAAGGAGATATGCAAGGATCGTGGCAAGTGGAAGGATGTTATCTCTGCCTACCCCTTTGGGAATGAGGCGTGATTTATTACTAAAATCTTTTATAAATTTTTTGGGTATATGTTCACCGTCAGCGGTATATGTCTATCGCGCACTAAACATAGAGTAGAGACACTGGGACGCGTCTGTCCGAAATACTGTTAGCGCTGTTAGCGTTGGGTAAGAGTGAGAGGTGAAGAGGCTGCCTACTGCTGCCGTATGCGTGCGAGAAAGAGAAGACATATAATACTGATATAATAAGTTATCCTTTAAAAACTTTTCATTAAAAATAATTATAACTTCCATGTCTAACGACTTGTTAAAATTTTCGTCTACAATATTTATAGTTTTGTTGCTAAATAGCGACTAAATTGTTATTAAAACAGTTTTTTGCGGACTATTACTTGTTTGTTTTCCAGCGTCGATATATGTAATCTGTAATTTTTTTAACGTATTAGTTCTTACTTGTAAGCTCACCTAATGGTTAGCTTAATCTAATCAGAGGTAATTTACCTATACAGCATGTTACCAGAACGCAAATAAGTATTTCATTGTATCATCTCTTATAAGATGAGACGACAGTCAAATATTCTTCACTGTCGACGATAAATAAAACTAAACGCGTATATTATAAAGAAAGAAATGGTTTAGAAAGAAAAGCACTTTTGGTAATTCTAAGAAAATACATCGTAACTCATACACAATTTTATTTTTCATGTATTCCAGCGAGATAAATTTATGTGCACATTACGAGGCTATTTTTAAAGAATTTATTATGCGCGAAGAACTTTTCTTTGGTATAATAAATTGTGTTATAATCCTCTTATGAAATATCTATAAAATTACTGGATTTATTGTCTAACTTTGGCCATCTAAGCTAATTTGCAACAAAGGGAATGATCATTCACAATCCACGTTTAAAATTTTGCATCAAAGATAGGTTATTTTCTACCGAAATTTTGATTTTGATAAGAATGAAATAACTGATGAGAATATTTAATACCGTTGTCCTAAAAGCGTGGGGTGCTTTGTTTGACATTTTTACTAATACTAATGAAGCTAGAGAAAAATTATAACGATATTGAACAAAATTGTTATAATCCTCATATGTATCTGTTATAGTTTTATTGGTAGTTATTAGTACTATTTTTGTTTCAGAAATGCATAGTTAGTTTAAAAACAAAGCGCCCCACGCTTTAAGGACAGTAGTTAAATATTCTAGTTACTAAATTAATTGTTTTGCTTTAAACTATTTTCTACTTTTTAGTGTGATTATCTTTAAAGGAGTGTTTTTCAGTTTTTGAAGTGAAACTTCTTTAGGTGCATGAGGCTAAAATTTTAACGGATGAAACGCGTGATTAGCGTCACGAAGATGTGCTGCGGTTTTTATTCTAATTCGTTTGAAGGTTTGGTACTTTTAATATTTACAAATAGCATGTGGCATTTTAATATGCCACTCGTCATTTGATCATTTAATATAAATATAATATTTTTAATAAAATATGAACTAAAAATATTTCATAAATTCTATTTTCTAAATCTTAAATTCAAAAACAAAATTTAATTAATAATATGTAATATTGAGAACAAAACACGTGGCATTTTTATTTAAAATTAATTTTCATCGCTCTTAATTATTTTCAATGACAATATAAATTTTTTAAATTCCTGACATATCTTCCTTTTTCCCTTCCTCTAAATCTCTGAAATCTCAAGTTTTAGATTTGTATAAATATAAAAATTACTTTGTCAAAAAACGTTTCACTTCTGACATGTGTACTTTGTACGCATGCACTTTTATTTGGTTTTACTGTAATTTAAATCGAGAGTTTCTTAAGAACTAGCTGAACCCGCGACTTCGTCTGCGTGGAATGTTTTTTGGATAGCAATTTCATTAATTTAGCAATTTTTTTTACAAATAAGAAATATGACCTCTATTCGGCGAAAGACGTCTACGTCTTGTAGTTCCAAAAATATCTATGTAGTTGTTTACTGATGATACTTCGCAATTGTTTAAAGTTAATAGACGACAAACAATTTATGACGACGTGAACAGCTCTCTCAATAAAGCGGTACAATGGTTTGAAGCTAATAATTTATTGCTCAACGGAAAGAAAACAAAATGTGTAAAGTTTACTCTTCCTAATGTGAAACAAACGCAAACCATTGTTAAACTTAATAATGAGGAACTAGACCTTGTAGATAGTACCGCTTTCTTAGGTATAACATTAGATAATAAATTACAGTGGGGGCCCCATATAAGTGGTCTATCGAATAGGCTCAGCTCCGCGGCTTACGCTGTTAAAAAAATTCGTCGTCTGACAGATGTTGATACTGCCAGACTGGTATATTTCAGCTATTTTCACAGCATTATGTCATACGGTATTCTACTTTGGGGTAATGCTGCTGATATAGATGCAATATTTGTGCTGCAGAAAAGGGCCGTTCGTGCGATTTACAATATGGGTCCAAGAGAGTCGCTAAGAAACAAATTCAAGGCAGTTAACATAATGACAGTTCACTGCGTATATATATTAGAAAACTTGTTGTACGTACACAAAAACATTGACTCTTTTAATAAAAAGAGTGAATGTATATCATATAACTTACGAAACAAAAACAAACTTGTTGTAAATTCTAGTAGGCTGCATAAAATTAACAACTCATTTAAGGGTAACTGTATACGTTTCTATAATAAACTCCCACAAGACGTTTTAGAAATGTCAATTAATAAATTCAAAGTCTTTGTTAAAAGAAAGTTGATAGAAAAATCGTATTATAAGTTGCAAGAGTACTTAGACGATAGAAACGCGTGGGAGTGAACGAACTGCTCTAATTTGAATTGAAATATATTAAACTAACATGATATTGTAATGATGATGATAACAAAAAAAAAAAAAACACCCGACTGAGTTTGTTGTGGGCTCTTCTCGGATCAGGGCGCGAAGGAACCCCTAACTTTAGATTTTAAGTCGTTCTGGAGTATCATCATCAGACGTACATTAGAATTAGAGTGTGGAAAGGAAAAGAAAAAACAAAAATTTGACGATTCAAAAGTGCTGTAATATGCCTACTTGAATAAAGATATTTTGATTTGATTTGATTTGATTATCGTGATGAGTTAATAATTAACACCCCCACAACCCCCCTTGCGGGTGGAATTTCGTAAAATCCGTCCTTAGCTGAACTCTACTCAACAAAAGGAACATTCCTAAAGGAAACATTATAAGTCTCTACGCCTTATGGTTCGAGAGTTATCGTGATGAGTCAATAGATACCTGGATATCTCATATAAATACAAGCTGGACCCGCGACATCGTCTACGTTAAAAGTTTTTTTCATTGGTTTTATTGGGTAGCAATTTAATTAATTTAGTAAATTTTATTTCAAATAAGAAACATGACCTCTTCTCGGCAAAAGAAATATTCCTACAAAATTTGAAATCTCTACGTCTTATGGCTCTAAATATATCGGGATGAGTCAATAGTTAACACCCCCGCAACCCCCCTTGCGGGTGGAATTTCGTAAAATCTGTTCTTAGCTGACTTCTACTCAGCATAAGGAATATTTCTACCACATTTCAAGTCTCTAAGCTTTATGGTTTTAGAGATATCGTGAGTCAATATTTAACAACCCCGCAACCCCCCTTGGGGGTGTAATTTCGTAAAACCGGTTCTTAGCTGACCTATACCCGGCAAAAGGAATATTCCTATCAAGTCTCTACACTTATGGCTCTAAAGTATCGCGAGTCAATAATTAACATCCCGAAATCCCCCTTGGGGGTGGAATTTTGTAAAATCCGTTCTTAGCTGACCTCTACTCGGCAAAAGGAATATTCCTACCAAATTTCAAGTCTCTACGCCTTATAGTTCCAGGGACATCGGGATGAGTCAATAGTTAACAACCCCGCAACCTCCTTTGCGGGTTGAATTGCGGGTAGGTCGGTAGGGTTCTCCACCGACATCGTCATTAATGGCATCCATAATTTCCATACCGTGGTCGTTCGTGGGTAATGTTGGTGCAATCAAACACTTTGTTAATTTATTCAGATTATAATGTTCAATGACTTAATGTTCCCGATAACAATTAACACAAATTCCTTAATAACTAGGAACGCGACAGTTTCAATAGTCGACCGCTCTGACGGACCGTCATCCGAGAACACATGACGCTGTCCCAAGCTGATAGATAGATGGCGCGTGTCGCAATTTAAGTGTTTGCAGACGAAGCTGTGCGATGCAACTATAACATGTATATATCTTCGTCAAAAATTTAATTTCCCTGAAAACAAATCCCCAATGGAGTTTCTCACGAAATTCACTAAAACATTCCGTGAACGTGATCGGTTTGCTACTAGAGAGTTATGAAGATCTACGCCCTCATAAATCTTGCATACGCCGTAGTCCAGAGTTCGTCCCTATCCATACAGAATTGCCAACGCGATCCCGACTGCCGCAGAGCAATACGCTATCTTAACCTACTTTACGTCTAAGATACTTGCCAAAAATTATATTACAGCGGTACAGTAATATACTTACGGAAAGAAATGCCTTCATGTAAGATAAGAGGGTATTTAGCATAAATGAATAGTTTGTCTTCTTTGTGATAAAATTGCTGGGAAAATATTCTGCATTGTAGATTTGTTTCCCTATGTCAAAAATATGCAATAAGTTAACCAAGCGTCCTTGGTGATATTTCCACCCTCTACATGTTGTTTAATTAACATATCAAATCAAATCAAATCAAAATATCTTTATTCAAGTAGGCATATTACAGCACTTTTGAATCGTCAAATAATATATCGTCGTCGTCGTNACACTGCGCCGCCTGGTGCGGGGTCGCCACTCCAGCACCTTCGGGCCCCAACGTCCATCGGACCGTCGGACTATGTGGCCCGCCCATAAAATAATATATGTTTTTTTCTTTTCCACACTCTAATTCTAATGATGATACTCCAGAACGACTTAAAATCTAAAGCTACGAGGGTTCCTCCGCGCCCTGATCCGAGAAGAGCCCACAATAAACTCAGTCGGGTATTTTGTTTTTTCGTTACCATCATCATTACAATATCATATTAGTTTAATAGATTTCAATTCAAATTAGAGCAGTTCGTTCACT
Source organism: Elymnias hypermnestra (assembly GCA_015832385.1). Classification (NCBI taxonomy): domain Eukaryota; kingdom Metazoa; phylum Arthropoda; class Insecta; order Lepidoptera; family Nymphalidae; genus Elymnias; species Elymnias hypermnestra. The sequence goes on from JACTOM010000140.1 coordinate 1,343,526, forward strand.
CCCACGCGTTTCTATCGTCTAAGTACTCTTGCAACTTATAAAACGATTTTTCTATTAACTTTCTTTTAACAAAGACTTTGAATTTATTAATTGACATATTTCTTATAACTTCCTTTAGCAAAACCGAATTTAGAGCTTAACAGTGTTTTCTTGGATTGATAAGACATAATATTGCATGGAACGTTATTGCAAATTAATTGGGATATGGTTAACTGTTAAGGGTTTCACAGTGAAATTTATATATCCCTTTAAAGTTTTTATCTGTCTATCGCATGTTGCATTACAGCCAGCTGCAAAGTGGGAGTAAAACGAAATGGGAGTAATTTCATAAAGGGACTAAATGTTGTTTTTATTTCGTTTTTACGTAAGTTACTAAGTAACTCAAATAAAGGCTTTAACCAGTTATCATATTAGCTAAAACGTTGTATCTGACATAAAGTAAATGTGTGTTTTATATAGTTTAGCCTTAGTTTGTAAGTTTATTATGTTAACTAACATAGACTTAAGAGTTACGTACTAACAATTAACTAAAACAGTTTTATTTTCAACTGCTACTAACAAAAATGGAACTTTTGATTTCTGAGAATAAATGATATTAAATCAAATCAAATCAAAAATATCTTTATTCAAGTAGACATATTACAGCACTTTTGAATCGTCAAATTATATTTATTTTCACACTCTGATTCTAATATACATCTGATGATGGTACGCAGGATCGGCTTAAAATCTAAAGTTACGAGGGTTCTTTCGCGCCCTGATCCGAGAAGAACCCACAACAAACTCAGTCGGGTATTTTTTTTACCATCATCATTACAATAACATATTAGTTTACTATATTTTAATTAAAATTAGAGCAATTTGTTCACTCCCAAGCGTTTCTATCGTCTAGGTAATCTTGCAATATTATTGTTTTCATATACTTTAAAACATGGCTCCAAAGCAGTGCGTATCACGTGTTAATCACGTAAGGAAAAACCGTTACATTCCTCTTTATTTCACTCACAGTTAGCTTGGAAGTTTTGGAAGTGAAACTGCTTTAGGTGGTAGGGTAAAACTTTTACAGTTGAAACGCATGATTAGCGTCACGAAGATGTGCATCATTTTCTACGTTTATTCGTTGGAGTGTTCGTTAGTTTTAATATTGACAAAAAGCACGTGGAATTTTTATTTTTGGTGGTCCTCAACTTTCAGGGAAGCCAGTCGCCAAGCTGGTTCAGATTGACCCTATCAGATCAGACTCTTGCAGTCTAACATAAGAGACTCAGCTCTGACTTCCACAGACCGCAACGACGCCTGTGTCAAACTGCTATTTACAATTCGTCATTTCAGATTTCAATAAAGTATTTGTATTAATTTTCGGCATTTAGTCTTAAAAATAATTAAATTTATTAAAATCCTTACACGTCTTCCTTTTTCTCTACTTCTTAATCTCGGAAATCTAAAGTTTTAGATTTTCTATAAATGTAAACAAGACTTAAAAAATATCTTGCCAAAGAAGTGTCACTTCTGGCATGTGTAATTTGTGCACACGTATTTTTAATTGTTAGAAATCCTATGCCTCTTCTGCTGTCTTATAACAGCAATTAAAGCTTAATAGAATAAGAAAAGGACTCCGTATACATTGTCATCCTCTCCTTTGTACAAAATTTTGTTATATTTGTTTCTTTATAATGTCAATATTACTGTTTTTTGAGTAGAAGAAAAGCCTTGTTTTTTCAGCCTTAGTTTCGTATAATAATTCTGCGTTACATAAAGAAAATAAACACTCGTTTATTTCATTGAAGGCAGCAGTCGTACGGGACGTTTCCTCAAACTTTCCTCGTAAATTATTAGCAAACTGCGCTGGGCGGGGACATCAACAGTCCTCAAATTCACTGGAACTGCCAACAAAGGCGTAGGAAATGTTCTTTTTTCGACCATTCTTTGGTAATAGGAGCAAATTAAGGACATAAAAGCTAAATGAGGTCGCGATTTCCGTCAATTGTCACAGTCTCCGCTATGCACAGCGTGCTCCAATTTAACTTTAAATATAGGTGAAGCAGTTTCTAATTTATTGTTGAATAAACTTCTTAAGGTACGTTAAAGAAAGACCTTCCTTGCGCACCACACATATTACGCATGCATTAGTGATTGTTGGCTATACACTTTCAAAGTTAATTATAAAAAAAATATGACAAAATACTTAATGAAGTGACTTTATAATTTTCTCCCTTATTTATATATAACGATGTTATATATAAATAATGAAGAAAAATTAATTTTAACATGAAAATTGAATGTATAAATGAATACTCTTTGTGCCGTATTCTAAAAAAAACATAAAATATAAATATAAATGTACATTTATATAATATATCATATGCCATTGATGCAATTGTTGGGTTGTTCATAGTTATAACAAAACATACAGACAGTCAGACAGATAATAATCTATTAAATGGTGATTTTGATTATAGTTATACACCATTTTAATTTTTTTTTAATTGATAACTTGCTCTGGGAGTTGTTACGGCGCCAGTTTGTCTGGCTTCTCTTTCTCCCACAGTAGGCAGGCTCCTCCTCTCTCACTCTAACCCAGTGCTAACAGCGCTAGCCATATTGCTGACTGATGCTTCCACCTATCTCTATACAGTGTTTAATGTACGATAGACATATACAGTTGGCAGTGAGGATATAAGTTCAAACAAAATCTATTAAAGATTTTATTAAAATATAAACCTTTCCTTACATTGTCCAATAAGCATAAAATTTAAGTAACAACTTAAGCTTTTCTCGAGTGAAATAGATTTCAATATTATATATTCCAACTGAGATTAGCCTTTATGAATAGCCAGATGGTGTATCAAAGGGCCAGACTGACTCTGCATGGAGGAGTGCATGTGCCAACACTTATGCATGGTAGTGAAAGTTGGGTATGTCAGAAGGAACACAAAAGTAAAATAAATGCGGTAGAAATGAGAGCGTTGAGAAGTAATGGTGGATTAAAACTGAGTGACCAAGTGTGTCTTTAATTTTGATAAATGAGCAAATTGTTAATATATAAGTGTTTTGTTCAGGACAAAAGGGGTGACTTGCACAAAATTATAATGCGTTATTGTTTATAATGCGTCTAGCTTTGACATGGATTATTTTATTGTTGTAGCTTCCAAGAATGCCCTTTTGTTGACCGCAATTAATAGATAGCCCCTGAGACCCACTAGCCGGGGTAAGGTTTTGGCAGAGTAGCTCCAGGCCTACCGAAAAACTCTCCTTGCGCCCAAATTAGGATATACTTAGTTAAGATAAAATTCCTACGAATCGCGAAGCTGAAGTGGCAATGGGCGGGGCACATAGTCCAAAGTACCGATGGTTGTAGAGAGTTGCCTGTAGCCGCTGGAGCCAGGCGGCGCAAGATCGGGGCTTGTGGAGGTAATAACGTGAGACCTACGAGTATATCCAGCAGTGGACGTCCATCGGTTGGAGCGACAACGACGACAACGTAATAAAACCGTGCGAATTCATAGTTCCATTGAAGATCTCGTATAGAGTCAGTGAATGCCTTAGGCATATATACATATAAGCACATGTCTAGCATGAATAAAATATTATAAGGGTTATTGCAAGTCGGAAAACCGCAGTGTGCTTAGCACCCTAATCATGTGCACAAACGTACGTTGACATCCGGTAATAGGATTGCCGCAATGCGAAACGTGTTGGGAAAGTATAAAATTTTTAAAATTTGTACAACGGAGCCACTGTCACTGAATTTTGTTACGAAAATTCTCCAACAAAAAACTTCCTCGTTGACTATATCGAAAGTTTTTGGTTGATATAAAAATTTAGTTAAAATACACAATGGGAATACCAATGTATTGGTTAATGTTAAGTGGAGTTCCTTACCTTATTTCCTAATTATATTTGAAGTGAAACTTCTTTAATCGCATGAGGGTAAAATTTTTACGGATGAAACACGTGATAACCGTCACGAAGATTTGTAGCGTTTTTATGCTAATTCGTTTTAAAGTAAAATGAGGTTAGTTTAAATATAGTTAGGTACTTTTAATATTGACAAAAACACGTGCCATTTTTGTTTACAATTCGTCATTTGAGATTTCGATAATTTATTTGTATTAATTTTCAACACTTAACGGTTTAATGACATTGAAATTGAATTTTTGCTACCCTTTAAGTCTCGGAAATCTAAAGTTTTAGATTTGTATAAATATAAATAAGACTTAAAAACTTGTTTGCCAAGGAAATTTCACTTCTGGCATGTGTACTTTGTAAGCACTTTTAATATTTCAAATTGACTTTTAATTACATTGTATTTTATACAAAGTAAATTTAATATACTCATCTAATGTATTATAGCTAAATACATATATGACTTATTAATTAGTGGAAACTTGACTGTATTTTGTGTATTTAGTTGTAAGGTATATAATTATTATTTGTTTCTCAAATGGATAAATAAAAATTATATGCAAGTATAAAACACCCCTCAACTATAAAGCAGTGACCGATTATTAGCAATTCCCACGATTTAATAAGTGATTTTATCAACATTCATTATAAACTAAACAACGTGCTACCAGCTCTATCAGATTAACATCTTAATTACAACATCACGCTATTAAATGGACTCACAAAGTCATAAATTAGCCTGTGATGTTTAATAATTAATTAGTTTATATGAAAATTTATTCATAAAAGGAAGAAAAAAACTCAATTTCAAAGCTTCAACAGAGGAATGGAGATGCCTATAGGGAACTTAAGTTTCTGCGAAGAAGTCAAGAGCTGTTAATTTTCTAGTTTTAGATTTAATATAAGTCTCAAGTAAAAGGAATTTTAAGGACTTATGAAGACTAATTGGATTGGTTAAGAGACATGATAATTGGTTTAATAAAACTCTACCTCCTCTCATTTCATGCTTCGACTTGCCCTACAGTGGCATTGTAATTGGATACTCCTTTTCTTGTCTTGGCCAAGTTTATGTGAACCTTGTTCTTCACTGTATTTTTTTTAATTCACCGCGTTTCCCCCGACATGGTGGTTGGAGACCTTTCATAGCTTAGCTTAGGTTTGTATATTTTATTAAAGCGTTACAGATTACTGTCTATCTTATATTATAGTACATTTATCAGCTGATGGTAAGTGATGATACAGCTTAAGACGGAAACCCGCTGATCTGTTAAGAGGCGATATACCTCTTACGTTTTCAACACAGCATCGTACCGGAACACAAATCTCTGTGTTTGGCGGTACGTTTTTGCTGGTAGGGTCGTAACTAGCGGCGGCCGAAGCCTCCCAGTCCAGACTCAGACAAATGAGAAAATACAATTTTCTAAATTCGTCTTACCGGGTATCGAACGCAGGACCTCTGCTAGCAAAGCGAGTACTCGCACCACTGCATCAGCGAGGCCCTCAGTGGCATGTGTACTTTGTACGCACGCAATATTTTTGCGACTAACACCTCTTCTTTCACGTACCTTTCCCATCATTATTACCAGGAAAAGTTCTTAATTTCATTCCCCACCATTGACCATCTCTACCAGGATCTATGAATTTTAGAGAAACCTTAGTATTTCATATAACAATATATTTTTAAGGACGATAAACAGAATCCTTGTCTCCTTATACCAATACAATGATCTATCAGATTTCCCTAAAAATCTGTTGGAATAAAGTAATTGAAAACTACATATAGTAGACTAAATTATATTTAATCTTACGCAAAATGAATTTCGTCTAATTTATATTAAATGAACTAAAACGGCCTATGAAATTGGAAAGGTTTGCTCAAAATTGATTTGATGGTTTACTGAATAGGAAATATGTTACTATACAAAAAGATTATAAGTTCAAATAGCCATATCTATCTAGATAATTTAAAGGAAATTTCAAATTTGTGAAGAGACATAGTTGATGTATTATAGAAGCTTATTTCCATGGTTTCATTAAAGGAGTTTTCGGTGTCCAACCGCCGTCCTTCAAAGTTCTTGACGTAACCCTTTCTGAATTCAACCCATGCAAAGATTACACACATTAAAGGTCACAACAATTCACATAATAACAGCCTCATTGGTCAAGTGGTTAGCATGTTCGATTACAGACATGAGGTCCTGGGTCGGGCCAATTCAAAAACCGATATTAAGGTTTTCTCAATGTTTGCCTCGGAGAACACGTTAAGCCGTCGGTCCTGCGCCTGATATCTCTCCGGTCGTGTCGGATTCCTGTCACATCGGACTATGAGAGTAAAGGAGAGTAAACTTGTGTGTTATGCCTGCCAATCCGCAGTGGAGCAGCGTGGTGGGTCTATCTATGCTCTAAAAACCCTCTCTCATATGAGTGAGGAGGCCTGTGCCCAGCAGTGGGACGTTATGGGGCTGCTACTTACTTACTTTTTTACTTATCACGAAAAATGTTATAACAATGATTTTTAACACGCATTTTATAGCTTTAAGATTCTAATTTTCAGATGTTTTAAATATGAAGGTTTAAAATTCATCTAATCCAAGTATTTTGACTTAAATACAGTCCGTAAAAAATTACAGAAAAATTTCGAATTTTCTCGTGTTTTCTTCAATTTTGTGCGTATATTTCTACAAGTTTCCAATACACAAACTTCGGGGCGAAACTATTTGCAAGTTATGGCTATTAAATTTCCTCTCGGCGACGCATAAAAGGGGTCATATTTCCCTAATACATCGCTTCGTACGTAACATTGGATGATAATGTCAGAAGAGCGTATATTTACGACTGCTGTAATACCGTGAGTATGTAAACATTTAGTAACAATAATAATTTTTATGGACCACTTGGGACTTTTACATCTTATGATGTACCTGAGGCCAAAGTAAGTGTCATTCGTTTAATGTGCCATTAAGTGTTTATTTATTCAAAAGACCATATTTTAACGACATGATATTAAAGAGGGACTTGGAATGTAAAGTTACAAAGGTTCCTGCACGCCCTGTTTTGAGATGAACCAATAAAAACTCAGTCCGGTCTTCCTTTTTACTATTAAAATAATAATAATATAATAATAGGATAGCCTGGCGGTTTCTCAGCCTGTAGCCCTGACCCCCGGCCGTTTAGTCTCCCTGCCGGGGTTTATCCTCCACCCGTTATATTTATTTATGTAATTGTTTATGTATGTCTATGTATTATTTGATATTTCTGTATTTAAGTAGTTATTGTTAAATACCTTGTATATAAAAAAAGTAAAAAAATAAGTAGCAGTCCATTAACGTCCCACTACTGGGCACAGGCCTCCTTACTCCGAGGAGCGAGGGTTTTTAGAGCATAGACCCACCACGCTGTTCCACTGTGGATTGGCAGGCACCTTATATATAATACAAGTATATATTTTTGCGTAAACGGGCGTGAGTGTAGAACTAGGATAATTATAAAAGATCTTTATTCACCAAACATGCAAACATTATTAACACATTAAAAAATCTATAGTCCGACTTAGTAGACTTTATACTGCAACGAGTACTTACTAGTAGTTTATATAGAGGAGTGCGGAATGATAATATATTTTTAAAATTTAAAAAAAATACACAAATCAATAAAAAATACATAAAGAACTCAGCATACCCTCACAGAGTATATATACGTCAATCACTGACTATTATGTCAAACGTCATAATAAAAAAGTTTATATTATCAAAAGCACCAAGGAGGTTACATTGCTAAAATAACTGTGGTGAGTAAATTTTCTTAAAATTTCTGATGTTTTACTTAATTTCGTTATTTTTTTTTCTTACGAAACTTCTGATTAATCGCAACACAAAAAAAAATAGCAAAAGATGATAGAGGTTTTACAAAAAACATCGTTTACTGAGAGGTTTTGTATCATTAATTAAATTTACTAAATATGTTTATCAAGTCCAATGGATAACATTTTTTTCGCACGGATTTTTGTTTCAATAAAAAACAAAATTAAAATGATTTAAATTGTCTTGTATTTTTTTTTACCGAAAGTATTTATTCAAGTTAATAATTTTATTGCAATTAACCATGATAACATTATATCGAACCTTAACATTAATACAGACAAAATAAAAGTGACTAAAATGCGCCATCAGAAGCAAATGGATGGGTGCCCATAAGGCTGGCAACGTTACCTCTTTGGACAGCGATACTTATACGCTGTCCGAAGTACCACCCGGCCTTAGGGTCACGGGTGACATCAACTAAGTGAGATGAGATTTCTTTCAAAAAGCTTTTAGCCTCAGGACCCCACGGTCCCAATGTCTCCACGCCAAAAGGCACAAATATGTATTCTAAAGCAAGGCTCTCATATTTGCGCCTCTTGGCGTTTTCAGCTAATGACGCCGCCGCTCCCGCTGATTTGGAGGTAGCGTCAATGTGAGATGGTGCAAGCGTATCAACACATGTAGCATCCCACACCAACGACCTTCCTTTTTTCCAAGGCATCAACGACATACCATCAGGTCTCTTACCATCATCACGTGCAATTCCATTCGGCTCGAGATTAGCCGGCACGTTAATGGTGACAAAAGTCCTTCTGATGATGTCGTTGTTGCCGGCGTGTCTCGGAAGTCTTGTATTTAAATTACATATATTTTATTTAAGAAAAATAAACAAATATTAAAGCATTGAAGAAATCTGTGATTATAGATATATACTCGTAGTCTGTGATAATAGAACTTTGATAATGTTCAAACTTTGTTGTTGTTTTTCTTGCCCTTATCCCACTAGGTGGGGTCGGCACAGCATGTTTCTTTTCACGCCACTTCACTCTATCCGCTGTCATTTCTACATTCACACCCTTTATACACATATCCTCTTTCACACAATTCATCCACACTTTTTTTGGTCGCCCTCTCCCGGCCCTACCGCTTACCATCATATTTAGGACCCTCTTGCATACATGGCCATTGGTGCTACTTTCACACGTCCTCAACTTTAACGCCATTAAAAAGGAAAACATTTAATACATGTGTTTTACCCTGCCTAACATACGGCTGCGAATCTTGGGCCCTCACAAGAAACCTCCGAGAAAAGCTTGCTACAACACAGACAGAGACCGGTCTTAAACTAAAAAATAAAATAAGAAACATTGACATAAGGAAAAGTACAAACTTCAGCGATATACTTTCGCAAATAGATAAGCAAAAATGGAGATGGACAAGTCATATGATGCGCGATGCAGGAAATTAGCGCGGAATGGTACCCAAGAGATGGCAAAAGGCGGTGAGGAAGACAGTACACAAGATGGGAGGATGAGGTTTAGATGAGAGCAGGAGTTAACTGTAAAAGAGTGGCTCAACACTAGAAAATGTTGGAGGAGGCCTTTGCCAACAGGCACGCCGAATTGCGTGATATCTTATAGATCATTAGTATATCTTAGCTTTAAGGAACTTATATCACTTTTGGTCGGAATAAAGGGCTTATTTATTTAATGTTAAAACTAATAATCTAAATTTTGACCTAAACAATTAGATAACAGCAATCAATTAATTCCCAGGCTTTTTTTATAGTCTAAGTAATCCGAGGTATCATCTCAAGAGGGTTTACTATAGAAACCCTCAAATTGTCAGAAATAAAAGCATAGAAATACCTATCTGTATTCAATGGCATCGCTGTAATCAAAATGAAATTTAATTGCGTATCTTCTAGAATATTTCATTGGCATTTTACATATAAATAATCACATTCTGTCCTCACAGGGGCAATGTAATATAATCATTAATATTAATATATGTGCGTTGGGTACTCCCAGCTTTAACGTTAACGTGAAAATATGCAAATCGGAGGAAACGCGGGGTGAGTTTCCACTACTTTTTGCCTAAGTTAAAACGCTGAATATCATCGTTTGTGATGCAAAATTTCGTTCAAACAAGATACATGTTACGTTGTACAGCTTTACTGATGGTTTTTTGGTAATTACCATGCCAGGGGAAAGGACAAAGGCGGATTTGCATTTTTATTCGACGGTCGCGTGCTTTTTTTTTAATTTTCCACTGAATCGCTTGAAAGTTAAAAGAGAAACGTCAGATTTTTATTACAACGTAAATTTTAGCGCTTGACTTTGATCTTCACTGTTAGTCAGTCTAAGGTGGTAACGTGATCAAGTAAAAGATAATTAAGCTTTAGATGGTTTTAAAAAACCTAAATTGACCATAATTTTAGCGCTCCTTTAGTGGACGAGAACTTTTACCATTGTGAGGACTTAGTCTCAATCAATACCCACACAACCCGTGTCAACTACTAGTTGTCATGGTACGATAGTTCTGTCTCTGGGCAATGAGAAATATAAGCATCACTTTTCACGATTCTCGGTAACTGAGGTAAAAAAATATGCGTAAAGAAAACACTTGATAATAGAAAAAATAAATCAGTTACCAAGTGACCGTTACTAACGGTGCTTGTGTTGCGTCGTGGATAATAAAGGGCACAATGAACCTAAAAAAGTTATAATTTCAATAAATACTTTGTTCATACAGATTGCATCATTATAAGTAATGTTTTTTTTATTGTTGCCTCATTATTATAAATATTACATGTAATATATAATTATAAAGTTTGACATAGTGACAGTAAGTAATCAATAATCATTTAATATAACAAACTGACGGTAAGACAAACCTATAGTCAAGCAATTTTCGTAAGTAATATCTACGATTGTAGTAGGTTATCTGGAAGAAATCGCTTTAAAGCTATTAGACCGCCTTTTAGTCCGTCACTAATTTACGTATCAAATTAAATCAAATATATTTATTGCAAGATCAATTGTACAACACAAAATCTACCATACAATGGCGTGCTACCTCTATAATAAGATAAAATAATATCATTTTGAAATAATTGTTTCATCCTTATGGCAGATAATAACTAAAAGGTTGAAGTGCCTCGTTGGTCTAGTGGTTAGCATGTTCAACTACAGACATGAGGTCCTGGGTTCGAGTCCCGGGTCGAGCCAATTTATAAATCAACATTGAGTTTTCTATTAACATTTTCTCAATATTTGCCCGAAGTTAGGAAGTTGGCGGTGTGATCTACCCCCTCGCCTCGGTGAGCACCTTAAGCCGTCGGTCCTACGTCCAATCTCTCTCCGGACGTGTCGGATTCCCGTCATATCGGTCTATGATAGTACAGGAATAGAGAATGCTCTAAAACCCCTTTTTCATATGAGTATGAGTATGAGGCCTGTGCACAGCAGTGGGACATACATATTTATATCTACGTACAATATAAGTATTTTTACGTGCTGTTGTAATTTGGTTCCATACGATTGTATGTACAAATGTAAGATAAACAGGTTGCTATGATTGCATTTAGTTTGTGTGATCCTAGTTTGATAGGAGGCTCAGTAAGTAGTAATAATCGTAATAGTCAAGCGCCTAAAAAAGCCTAAAGGAGCTTTCACTTCATAAATCTATACACAAATATAGAAAATCAATTGTTGTCCGTTAGTCTCGTAAAACTCCAGATCGGCTAAATTGATTTAGCTACTTTTGGTTATGAATTATTTGTGGAAGTCCAGGGAAGGTTTAAAAGGTAGGTAAATACAAAAAAGGATGCTTGTAATATAATAAAAAACAATAATTTCGCTTTCCCTCTGAAACTACTCCTACCTGTCAAACATCGTCTAGAAGTCGCCCCTTTGTTTTGATTTTTCTTTCAATTCACATTTAGTCGTCGTTCTCGTCGCTTCAACCGATGGACGTCCACTACTGGACATAGGTCTCACGTAGGCCCTATCCTGCGCCGCCTGGCTCCAGCGGCTACCGGCAACCCTCTTTAAATCTTCGGTTCACCTTCTAGAAGGTCTGCCTACACCGTCCGGTGCTGGGTCGCCACTCCAGCACCTTCGGCCCCCAACGTCCACCGGTCCTTCGGACCATGTGCCCCGCCCATTGCTACTTCAGGTTCGCGATTCGCAGGGCTATGTCGGTGACTCTGGTTCTACTACGGGTCTCTTCATTTCTGATTCGATCACGTAGAGAAACTCTGAGCATAGCCTTCTCCATCACACGCTGAGTGAGCTTGAGCTTCCGCATGAGGCCCATAGTCAGCGACCACGTCTCAGAACCATAAGTCATCACTGGCAACACGCACTGTTCGAAGACTTTGGTTTTCAAGCACTGAGGGTTATCGAACGAAAATATCTGGCGTAACTTCCCGAACGTAGCCCAATCAAGTTGGATTCGGCTGATGACCTCCTTCTCAAAATTGGATCTACCTAACTGGACTATATGTCCCAGGTATGTGTACTCGTCAACAATTTCGAAAGCTGAGTTCTCAACGATGACTGGGTGAGGCGGTACATGGATATTAGACATAATTTTCGTCTTATCCAAGTTCATTTTCAGGCCCGCCAGTTGAAAAACCCTGCTGAGGTCATCGAGCATTATTTTGAGATCTTCGAGAGTCTCTGCCATAATGACTACGTCATCGGCAAACCGTAGATGAGTGATGTACTCGCCGTTGAAGTGTACGAAAACGCCACCATGTCAGTCCGTATACAGGACCATAGCACAGCAATTACTTAGTATAGATTTCCCCTTGACNGGTGATCGCTCCCAGTTTTCACTTTACTGATCACAGAGACATCATTGAATATGTTCCGTTTCGTAGACATGATGAAGTCTATCTCATTTCTCGTGGAACCATCGGGACTCAGCCAGGTCCATTTTCGGAGCGGCTGTTTCTTGAAAAAGGAGTTCATCATGTAGAGTCCCTCCTTTTCCATGAAATCAGCGAACATCTGTCCCCTCTGGATCTGTTGCCCATAGCCATATTGCACCACTCTCAACTCTGCCCCACTTCGCCGAGTTTTGCGTTGAAATTTCCCATCACAACATTGGAGAATGTCCCAGAGGTCCCAGAATTCTTATTTAATAAACAACAATTTCTTGTCGTATCTATAATATTTCAAAAACTCAGGCGAGAATCTAGATGTAAAGGTCTATTTTTTTTATTAGGAATTCTTTTTGTTGCGGTTAAGCTCTCACCACATTAAAATACATTCTGTAATTATCTTTGAGCTTTTTTATTTATTGATTCTAATACGGTACGAATTTGACAGGTCAGCTAGTAGGTTATGAAACATATCAAAGGATACTGAAAGATAGTAAAACAATTGTTACTTTCGAGGGAAAATCCATCAAAAATAATTGAATGTATGTGAGGAGGATATATCAATTTACCGTCGTGTATCTCACGGTGTCATCTGGACCCGCAGCGTTTCCATCCGCCGATTAACTTACATCTCTTTCTTTTTTATACTTTAATATTCTTAAGTGGACGCACGCAATTCAACAGAGAGCGAATAGAGAAAATCCCAAGTAATTTGTGGCAGCCATTCGGATACAAATGAAATGAAAATTTCAGTACAAATAAGTCCACGAAAATTGCTCCGCAGCTTTTAAGTTAAATTGATATAATTAACCTAACTAAATAATGTGCTTTCAAGGAAATTTCGTGAATACGTTTTATAAGATATTAGCTGAATCGTGCAACTTCGTCTCCAGATATTGAAATGTGGGTCTTACTGTACCATCGATTTGATGCTTGTGTAATTAAATTGACTGCACAGCTCATATTTATCGATCTCTTGGTTTCAAAAAATATGTATTGAAAAGCGTTGAAATTAAAATGAAATCTTGGTTCCATGTCAGAGAAATCCCTGCAAAGGGGGAAAGTAAATCAAAATTATGTGGGTAGTTTTGAAGTGAAAATATACGTTACGCGAGGAAAATACTTACGTATTATACTGTATGTATATATTGTATTTTATTTGTGGATTGCTATTAAGTTACTATATTTGTTTATTATGCTGAGGTTTTTATAATTATATCAGTGAAACGTTCACATACACTACGGTATAACGCTATTTCGGAAATCCTCAAATTTAATCAACACTTGTTTAGTCTTCGTTGTCACGACGACTGTGATTGGTGCACTTATTATTATTTTGAGTGGGGCATTTGGTATAAGAAAGGTAGCCCAGTAGATTGAAGGGATAGTGTCCGTTCTGTATATATATATATATATATATATATATATATATATATATATTACTCTTTGTTCCTGCCCTAATAATTAACAATGTATTTAAAATAAAATATACTAATTTTATATTAACTCATATCTCATTACTTATTTTTCCCAAACCTATTACCACTCACTGAGAATAGCGAATTGATTGGCCAGTGGTGGTCAAGTTTTGACTGACGTTTCTAAAATTTTTATTCATATTTATTTTTTATATTGTAGTTTTAATGGTTTGTATTGTGTTCGTCCCGGGTCGCCGCTGAGAACCAGCGTTGGGTTGATACCCAACAACAGCTGAGCGGTGTTCCTATTTTTGGCATCACACTTTTCTCTAATAATTACTGTGTATGACACATATAACATACACAGTGGTTAAAACGAAGTTTCTGTTTGAATGTGCAGAGAAGTGTGGAAGTAGAAAATAAAAGGCCTTTTATTTATTTTTTATTTAGTGACAGGTCTTGGTTTGTATCAACGTTAGTATTGTGTTAAGTCATAGAAAGTGTGTGATATAATTGGAATAGTTTTACTTAACCTACAAATTAGTGAGCGACTCTAAAAATATAAACATAGATGAATTTAAAATAAAACTGCATAGTAATTAAATAATTCAAAAAAATAAAAGTGCATGCAGGAGTGTTGGTTCCAACACTTATGTATGGTAGTGAAAGTTCGGTATGGCAGAAGAATCACAAAAGTAAAATAAATGCGGTAGAGATAAGAGCCTTGAGAAGCATGAGTGGATTAAAACTGAGTGACAAAGTAAGAAATAGTGTGACAAGAGAACGTTGTGGTATAAAAGAAGACGTAGTGACTAAAATTGAGAAAGGTATGCTTAGATGGTTTGGGCATGTAGAGAGAATGAGTGAAAGGAGACTGACAAAAAGGATTTATGAGTCAAGAGTGAATGCGAAAGTTGGAAGGGGAAGACCAAGGCGAACGTTCCTGGACCAAATCCAGGACATTTTAAATAACGGCCAGGTCAAGAGTACTCTAAACCGACGAACTTGTATGAAAGGTTTAATGAGAATGAAAGAAGCGAAGGAGATATGCAAGGATCGTGGCAAGTGGAAGGACGTGGTCTCTGCCTATCCCCTATGGGAATGAGGCGTGATGCTATGTATGTAAAATAAAACTGTATTATAGAGTTTTATACAATATAAGCCAAAGACGTTTCATTTCCTCCTCTTATACAGGCAGTAATATGTGCGTGCGAAAGTTCACACGTCAGAAGTGATACTTCTTTAGCAAACAAATATTTGGGTCTTCTTTAAATTTATACTCTTTCATTTCTAAAACTTTAGATTATCGAGACTTAGAGGAAGGGAAAAAGGAAGATATGTTAGGCATTTAATGAATTTAATTGTCATTAAAATATTGAATATATTACAAATTATCTATTGAAATCCCGAATGACGAATTGTTAATAAAAATGTCACGTGTTTTATTAATTGTGTTAATATTAGAAATTAATAAATAAATTTTGTTTTTGAGTTTGAAAAATTTAATTAAATGAAATATTTTTGGTTTATATTTAAAACTAACTAACCTTCAAACAAATAAGCATAAAAAACGCTGCACATCTTCGTGACATTAATCTCGCGTTTTATCCGTAAAAGGATTTACCCTAAAGAAGTTTCACTTTAAAAAAAATTACTTTTACGTTACATTTTCCTATACACGTTTACTATTAGATGTTATCTATAAATAAAAATCTGTTTTACGCTATTTTGTACCTCGTTTGTCACCACTTCAGCTCGTTCGGGCGGGTCCACCCTGGGGAAATTTATAAAATAGTTTGACACATCATTCGTCAAAACGTTGTAAAAGTCTTTACAGGAATTAGGGGAGAATTTCCGGTATCGAGCAAAAATATCTTATATTTATTTTAACTACCAATATCGAATATATCCACGTTTCTATCCATTGGACATTGTGGATCTTTCATCTATATAAATAAAACAACGTCGAGTTTGTTACACTATTCATAACTTAAGAACACCTGAACAGATTCGTCAATTAAATAAATTATACTGAAAAATAATTTGACAAAAACACAATAAATACTCAAATCAAAATAAATAATACGGTAGTACATGTTTATATATTGGAGAAAAGGCATAGGTACCTGTCGAAATCGTCATTAGTGGGGTCCATAATTCAACCTCCAAAATGTGGGTGTCGGTGGTTAATGTTGGCGCAACCAAACACGTTATTAATTAACTCAGATTATAATGTCCAATCACTTAATGTTTCTGATGTCAGCGCGACAGTTTCTATAATCGACCGCTCTGGCGGAACGTCACTCGAGGACTATTGAGAATACCACCGGACTCATTGACTCTGTCCAGCGCCGATAGATGGTGCTATCGTTCTGGAAACTATTTAACTCCGACTAATATAAGCGATTCACCGCTGGAAAATTTATCACGAAATCCCCGAAGCTATAGGTCCGATTGCCTTCAAATTTGGCATAGTTATTGCAACGTAGACGCTCAATAAGAACGCGTTTTTTCATATTCCCACCGGATTTAAAAGTAAAAACAATTTAAAACAGCTGCTACATTAATCATAGCTAAAGATTTTTTAACACCTAATATAAGGAATCAGATTTTCAATAAAAGCAGGTTTCTTCGATTTGAGAACTACGCGGGCAACGACTAGTACAAAATGAAGTCGGATAAATACACTATTTATGAATAAATATAAAATAACTCAAGAACAATTGGACCGGTATTAAAGATCACTGTTTTATTTGATACGTCTCCACCCAAAGTTGCGAGATTTCCAAAACTATTGACTTGAAAGTAGGTATACAAATAAACATTAGATTTCCTCATATTCCATCTGGAACAGCACTAAGCGACTAACACCACAGGGAACAGTTTTTAAAGCAAACATTGCAAAGCTAAAAAACATTTGATATATACTATTTTTTGTTATGAGATGAGAGCGTTGAGAAGCATGAGTGGATTAAAACTGAGTGTGAGTAAGAAATAGTGCGATAAGAGAACGTTGTGGTATAAAAGAAGACGTAGTGACTAAAATTGAAAAAGGTATGCTTAGATGGTTTGGTCATGTAGAATGAAAGGAGACTGACAAAAAGGATTTATGAGTCAAGAGTGTTGGAAGTTGGAAGGGGAAGACCAAGGCGAACGTTCCTGGACCAAATACAGGACATTTTAAATAACAGCCAGGTCAAGAGTACTCTAAACCGACGAACTTGTATGAAAGATTTAATGAGATTGAAAGAAGTGAAGGAGATATGCAAGGATCGTGGCAAGTGGAAGGATGTTGTCTCTGCCTACCCCTATGGGAATTAGGCGTGATGCTATGTATGTATGTATGTATTTTTTGTTAACATCGTTACTTTGATATTAAGATACTTTAAATAAAAGAAAAAAACTTCAAATATTTCCCAACACGTATCCAACGTCAGCAGTCTTTAAAAATCGCTTTACACTTCGCGTAAGCTTATCTCGAATTCCCTTCTGTCAGCTTTCCATGCATAAAGCTTTAATATATTTTTAACTAGTTGGGCGGGTTGAAGAAATAACTACACATTTTTACAAACACCAGTGAATCAAGATGGGTGATATTCAAATTAATACTTTATTCTTTTATAAATACAAATAAATAATGTTTGAATAGATAAACTTTAGCTTCAAATACGTTATCCCTTTTATCTGTACGGTTAAGTCCTTGCAATATCCAGTAAACTTCATCCGTTATTGGAACATGGATCACGCATTCCTTTCTGGTGTCTCGAATGAGTCCGACTGATGCATGAGATGATGCTGAGAGAATACCAACTGCATTTTCCCTCTCTGTCTACGTTATCTTGCCCACACGTTCAAATTTTATTTAATAAAACATTATTTGATTGTTAAGTTTTTAATTTGGTTATCGCAACCATGCGAAACTTTGCTTAATTGTTATGTAATTTAGTTTATCATTGTCACCTGTATCTAATTAAACTCATTAAATTTGGATATATACAGAAGATACTTTTACGCTTCATCCTAGTGATTCTATGTTTTAGTGGGGCACTATTTCGGTATTTATATTCGGTATTTCGAATAAAATGGTAAGACCGAATATCAAACTCCGAAGTGTAAAGTACAGCATGTTGGAATTGAATTCTTAATTATGAAGGAATAACTGAGAATGTGTAGATATCTAGTTTGTACAGGCGATACCAGGCGTACTAATTGTCCAGTGTTCTACTCCAAATTGATGGATGGAAAGCGTAAACACGGAGGCCAATACCTCAGATACAGGGATATACTTAAACGCCATTTAAGCGCATGCGGGTTTTGCTGTGAACGTTGGGAAGATCTTGGATGGCAAAGGTGAGAGTGGACAAACACAATTGATAAAGCTGTGGAAACATATGAAGAACGCCGTTTAGAATACCTGGAGGCAAAGTGCTTACGTAGGAAAAATTGCCCCAAACTATCGTATACTTATAATAATCAGGGTCAGCTGTGGTGCAAGCCCTACGACAAATTTTCAAAACAAAATCTGGTTTTTCAAGCCACACCAGATCACAGACAGTTCCAGACGGAACCGTCCTTGACTATATCATTTTAGTATAAAGTGAAGTTATATGGGCTGAATCACCCCCCATTTTAAAGCCACGTCCGTCTTGGTTTATCACTATCGGGGAGGATTTCAAGATCATGGAAATATCTACAGATTCCGTGGATAGTATTAATTCTCAGGGTTTTGTTTCTTGATTATTCGGGTTTTCAGTGTTTAAATCCTCCTGGAGGACATCATTTTGGTATAAAGTGAAGTTAGATGGACTGAATCACCCCCCATTTTAAAGCCACGTCCGTCTTGGTTTATCACTATTGGGGAGGATTTCAAAATCATGCAAATATTTACAGAATCAGTGGATAGTATTGATTCTCAGGGTTTTGATTCTTGATAATTCGGGTTTTCAGTGTTTAGATCCTCCTGGAGGACATCATTTTGGTATAAAGTGAAGTTAGATGGACTGAATTTCCCCCCATTTTAAAACCACGTCCGTTTTGGTTAGTATCACTATTTTGGATTTTAAGATCGCGCAAATTTCTACAAATTCAGTGTATAGTATCGATTCTCAGGGTTTTGTTGATTGAGTATTCGGGTCTTCCATGTTAGGTGCTTTGGTTCTAAATAGTCACAATTCAAACTTAGTTCGACTAATCCGAATTAATCACGGCCGGCGACAATATCCCCTTTTATTTCTCAAATTATAAGCCTCAGGGGAGGTATTTCTTTTCACACACTTCTACAATGAGTATTCTTTAAATATCGCTTTGCCTCGCATTAGCTTATCTCTTATACGCTACCACGAAGTTCACAATTCATGAGCTTTCTAATGTATATTTTTATTCCGTTAGGTAAATATTATAAACAATGACAAAATATTTCAAAGGTGCCGAATAAATCGGTTCTTACAGTAATAAAATACACTTTAATGTATAGTAAAATTATAAATTCGAAAGTAGTCCGTATGTTTGTTACGTTTTCAAGTTTAATATATCTTTATTTATACTTTTTGCCACACACACACAATTTTACTACATTTTACAATACCCTGCGATGTGTGGCATAATCTAGAAAATAGACCCAGTTTAGCATTTATTCTACACAGTCTGGAGATCATGCAGCGCTTAGTTTCAGCTGGATCCCTACTCCAGGTGCCGCCACCAACGCAGCCCGATACAACTTAATCTATCCTTATATACTACCTAAAGCTACAGGACCTGATAAAAATTTGCAAAATGAGTATATATTGTCACATACATGAACATAGACATATTTTAGAGTCGCTCACTAATTTGCAGGCTAAGTACTATTCTCATATTCTTCATTATTATATTACATACTTTGAATGACTTAAAACACAATACTAACGTTGATACAAACTAAGAACTGTCACTGGGCGATTATTGCTTCATTCCCCTATGCTACTCCTCTTATACCAAACGCCCCACTCAAAATAATTACTCCACTCAAAAATAATAAGTCCACCAATCACAGTCGTCGTGAAAACGACGACTTCTTAAATTTGTGAATTTCCAGACTGCCCTAAACCGGATGAATAAATAAGCTACTAGATTAATAAGCTACTTTAAGGCGAATAGTGGCTACTTTTTGTTGCAAAAATATAATATGAAGGATTTTTTATTCGTTACAGACTAGGGTTTGATTGTTATCACACCAGATGGCAAGTGATGATACTGTATTAAGATAAAAGCGCGTTTTATGAGGTTCCACATCTTTTACCACTTAAACTGTAATGTAGCTGGATGAAGGGTTATTTATTTGAGGTTTTGTTCTTGTTACAAAAAAAGTTTAGCTCCAATCCACGCACCCAATTGTGACGGACACGTCCTTACATAAATATATATACAATTTATATACAGACATACATAATGTATGTATAAAAATAATTAAATGCATTATATGTATTCAGAAATATAATTTATATATATCCTTTTTTAATCAATAATATATAAGTGATACTGGCAACCTACACAAGCCTTGTTATTTTGAAAAAAGAAAAAAAAAGAAAAAAAACGAGAGGGCCATGGAATTTGCGCGGGAGGAGAAAAAGAATGACGTACGGTTTTTTATTCTTGTGTTAGTTTTTACAAATAATATTTTATCTTTTAAAATAGGGTTTTGTGTAAATTAATAAAGTGGTGAGGTGTTGAAGTACATAAAGGGATTGGAGTAAGATGCATTAAAATATATTTAAATATACATGGAATGGATGTCACACGAATATACGAGTATATATTGTCATTTAAGTTATTTTCAATATTATCATTATTGCTTTTATATCATATTCAATTATTAGATTAGATGTCTTTTAATTAATATATATTATTATTATTATTTATATAATATATACACATATACTGTAGTGATATATGGATATATATAAATATGTATATTATTGAAGTATATATTTCGAACGAGCGTGCTTCGGCATGCCTGCAGTTGGTGTTGCGATCCTACCTTTCACTAGGAGAGGTTGGGGTTCGATTCCAGCTCATTATGGTGTCTTAAATGATACTTTATCGGTTATCGTTAATCGGTAGTGCTAGAGCCATGACCGAATGTTGCTAGGCGTTGCGATAGCTTCTGCGTAGCAGTGATGGACAAATGAACACTGATCTCGTGGGCTTGCTCACATGTGAAGTGTTCGCCTGTTAGGGACAATCTCTTAGCTTACTATTAAATGTAATAAAAATGACATTGTAGCATGTCATAGAAATAGGGCCGCTGGTCGGGCCTTTATTATCAAGGCTGCGGACTAGCTTATAGACAGTGTGGCCTGCTGAACCCTATTGCTTTCCGTGGCTTGCCACGCATATATAATGAACTAATGCTTTTGTTGGATTGAGAGCTCAGCGACTGGACACTCTGTGTGGGTGTGTGGCCCCGCATATGTGGATCAACGACATATTATATTATTCTACAACATTCCCACCGAGGTGGTGACATATTATACATCTACGCAGTCGATCACAAGACTTAAAATATGTGAATATTATTATACCACGAATCCCACCGAGGTGGGGATACATACATCGATCTAGTCTAACACTGGACTTAAAACGTGTGTAATATATGCGGTGTGGTCCGCCTACCAGATACTCCTGATCTGTGTAATTGATTTGACGAAATGCATTGGTGATTTATATATCCCATTTAAAATAACACTGCGCTTTGCGCTTTATAACCATGGCTATTGCCTCATCACAGCTTCGGCTGACAATGTATATGGATTTCGATCCTCGTTTGAAATACCTTAGAGACCCGTCTCTACATGTTTATGAAACATATCCGGGCTTTAGTCCCGATGACACAACCTTCGAATGATCATACGCCGCAGGCGCACTATAAACAGGAATACTCTAATTATGGGGAGGGGGTTCAGAGCACGAGTCGGAACTCATCGTCGCCTGGCGGGTGTGGCGCCAGTTGACCACTTCGGTGCCCTAATAATAATAATAATAATAACATAAATAATAATAGAAGGTACCGGAGTGCCTATGATAGGAGTTTACTTCATCGGCATTGGTTATATTCATCATTGGATAAATACTTAATGTTTTCCAGAAAATTATATTTCTTATGCTTTACAGATATTATATTATATATGAATATAATAATGGGAACGTCATGTCACGCCATCTCTTTACCTCTGACGCTCTAAAAGGATTTGGATTGCTATGGAAACAACATATTTAGGGGTTCTAACTAGCTAGACGATTACACTTGGCCAAATATATATTTTATTATACTTCAACATTGCCTTTAAACTATGTCAGATGCGCGACTCTGTATATATGTATTTTATAATGTATTTCGTACATCGTTTCGGTGAGACGAGGTCGATACAGTTACACAATGTAAACGATTTAATTTCTCAAACAATAATACAATAGCGATTGTAGATAACGGAATGATTTCTAAACAGACATATGTTACTTAAAGGGTAAATTCGAATAACCAAAATCCATTAAAAGTGCCCTAGAAACGGACTTCCTTGTGTACAAAGAGAAAATAACAAAAAACTTCGATAAAGTCCTTTCTGCTGGTTCACAAGATAACAACTTTTGTGTGCCTATCCCTTTATACATTACGTTGATAAGAAATATAGCACTCATGTTTATATACCATTAGCTGTTTCCGTGGTGATACCTTTGTTCTTTCCCAACCCGTGGGAATATGGGAAAATTCCTACTTAACGATCGTTAAATTTGCTAAATTTCAAGTCAGTTTGACGAATACTTTAGTACGACCTGTTTATGAATGAGTGAGTAATATGTTCCTGAATTTCCCGGTGAGAATATGGAAAAACTTGTTCTTAGTAAACATCTTCAATTTGTATATCGAATTTTAGGTCATTCGGAAAAATAGTTTTGGATATTTTGTCATTAGTAGCAAATGACCTATTTTCGTATATATACTGTGATACCTTATGAATATATGGAAACCCGTTATTTGCAAGTGTCTATATCATAAAAACAATATATATGCCGAATTACAGGACTATCGGACGAATAGTTTTACAGATCTCTTGATAGATCAGCGACTAATTATTTTTAGCTTATATATAACCACAGATGAAAATCTTTCGGTTTAAAAAGTGGAATATTTTTTATTAAATTATATTAAATTAAAACAAAAACTATCACATGTCAAAAGATATTCATTAAAATCTGTTGAGTAGTTTCGGAGCTTATCGGTGTCTAACATATATTTTGTAAGCATAATAAAGCTTAAAGTCAGTCAATTTTAAAAGAAAGGTATATGATGTAAAAAGAAAAGAAATTTGTAACGTCCCCTACCGCTTCTTTTGGTATTATCATAGTGAAATAAATCCTCAATAAATGGCCTATCAATTACTGATATATATTTTTAAGTCTAACTAGTTATTTCTCAGATTAGTGCGTTCACACAAACAAAATCTCCAGCTTTATAATATTACATACAATGACGTTTGTAAAGAATCCCGATTCTTTGTATAATAAAGTTTAATATTATTTACACGACGTCTGTTGAAACTAAGCTTCCAGAGTAAAGCTTTAACAAAATATTGTTCGAACGCTTAATACCTTTTAATGTGGTTTCCCCGAAGCTTTTGACTAATGATACCTAAAATTATTCTATGTTAATGTATCTGTGGTTACCGTTCATTTATTATTTTTAAACACTTGTCGTCCGCCACGTTTATTAACTGATTTTTAATTAAAATTGAGTGCTCCCCGCGTAGCTGCCGACGCCTTAGGAATATGGGGAAATCGATACTTATTGATTACATCCCTACTAATCGTTTATTACGAAAGGAGTCACTGCTAATTTTCATATCAATCTCGAATAGTTTTGAAGATCTAGTGATGAGTTAATAAGTTTACTGGTCTTTTCTCTGCCGGGTAGAAAATCTGAAGAGTAGTTGCCTCCTTCTCTGAGGCTGTTATCTTGCAGAAGGAGCCATTTGAGAGGCAAATGAAGGAGAGTGTTGTCAGACGGCGCAACTGCCTTTTAGTCGGATTCATCCGGGGCCATAAAACTAAATGCATCAACCAATATCTAGCGTCCACAACACGTATGAAGAAAGCTCCGCTGTGTTTTAGGGGGTATTCTGATGATCATTGCATCCCAGACTCCTGGATAGAACTGTTTATGCCACCATGGTGGGTGGCATGGCCTTAAAGCATTTTCCAGCGACAATAAAAGTGAATTTACTGGTTTTAAACCTATTGAGAATTATTGCCTTTCGAATGCAACAAAGAGGTATCATAACTTTTTGACTAGTGGTACAGAATACCTAACTGACTAACCTATTATACCCGACTGAGATTGTTGTGGGCTCTTCTCAGGACAGGGCGCAAATGAACCTTCGTAACTTAAGATTTTAAGCCGTTATTTAACAATTAGTGTGTGAAAAAAATACATATCTGACGATCCAAAAGTGCTGTAATACTAACCTACTTGAATAAATATATTTTGATTTGATTTGATTTGAATATCTCTGTTAAAATTTCATTATTTTATTTTACACACCTGTCGGTCGCAAGATTTATCAATGGAGTTTTCATTAGAACTAGCTGTACCCCGTATAATTCCCGATGCCTTAGAAATTTGAGGAAATCCGAAGGTGGTGACTATATTGTAAAAAGAGTGACTGTTAAATTACTAGTCAACCGCGGAATACTTTGAAAATGTTGTCATGTCAAGGAAATTTGTTTGTTTAACTGAATTAAGAATAAGTTTGAAAGCTTGACTGATTTCATTTGACCGTGGTGTTTATCGCCAATGGACTCTGAAAGTATTTAACAGATTTATAGGAAATAGGATCGTTTTAATTTGAATTTATGATAATAAAACCGCCTTCAAAACAGACTTAAAATTATATAAATATGCCCTAAAACGTAAAAAATACTGCTGACACCGACTCTGAATATAAGAATACGAAAAACACTACAAAAGAATACGCAATTATTTCTTACTTTTTAGAGCATATTAATATCTCTGTAAGATTGTTTTGAAGGCGGTTATTTTTGTTAAAATTTATATTTTTTTTTTCATTTTTAGTGAATCCGAAGTAAACTAATAAATTTGTCTCAATATGTGTACATGTAAAAACGTGTTGCAATGCAGCAACAAACGTAAGCTCATTGCTATTTGATTACAGACACTTATATTTTCTGCCATAAACCGCACCCTTACTGTAAGCCGTTGAGGAGATCCATTGATCTTCATATTTAACTACGACTAGCACTTGACCATACCGAAGTTACGGTAGGCAACTCAAATATCTGTATAGCCTATAGAAGATTCTGCCGAGTATCGTTCATTTGCTCCTAATAATTTAATATTTCCGTCACTTTGTCATGGATTCCATCATCAGACCCTAACCAAACTATCACAAAATAATCCTTGAAGTATATCCTTTCCAATAAAAAAGAATCATTTAAATCGGAAGGCGTGATGTTGAGTCATTCGTCCATTTGTCGCGCACATGCTTAATGCAAATTTAACACTTATCCGGTTTTCTCATGAATGCCATCATTAGAACCGGATTTAAAAAATGGGACCATATGACGAGCACCACCTTTCATATAAAAAAATCATCAAGATCGGTCCACCCAGTCGGCTGATATGAGGTAACAAACACAAAAGAAATACAGAAGAATTGATAACCTCCTCCTTTTTTTAATATAAATTCTCTTATCAATAAAGTAACGTCAGCAGCAAATAAATGACGCCGTACTTTAAGCCTTACATTCGTGCTATCATATTGTACCAAATAAGTAACAATTGGGCTTTAAATTTTTTTTTTTTTTTTTCTTTTGATTTAGCAGTAGATTGACTGCACGCATTTTAACTAGGTCATCGTGGCTTGTTAAAACTAGTGTCTAATTTCTGTATACTTGATGTCAAAGCTTTAATTGATTAGAGGCGTCGAAAATCAACACAGACCGTAACAGATGTTCAAAAGCAAATATCTAATTCTGACGGCTCAACATTCCTAACAGCAATTGAACGTTTAAATTCGCCCTCATGTGGTTGCGAATTTGCTATCAACGATAACAGCTAACACAAACATGTATTAATCGAGATAACGCATATAATAGGGGTGTTTTGATTATGATAAGGTACTAGATCGTTAATAGAATCTTGAAATATATTGTCAGGTCCACAGTTCTTGATTAAGAAGAGCTTATAAAAGTAATAATGTTGTATCGACATATATCTATTATAGAGACTGGAAAAGAAGACAAGGGCGTCGAAATATAAGATGGTGAGATATTTTTACTCAAAAAGTAGGATCAGGTTGGATCAGGAAATTAGACCTAAAAGAATAATAATAAATATACATACATACATACATAGCATCACGCTTCATTCCCATAGGTGTAGGCAGAGACAACATCCTTCCACTTGCGACGATCCTTGCATATTTCCTTCACATCTTTCATTCTCATTAAACCTTTCATACAAGTTCGTCGGTTTAGAGTACTCTTGACCTGGCCCTTATTTCAAATGTCCTGGATTTGGTCCAGGAACGTTCGCCTTGGACTTCCCCTTCCTACTTTCGATGTAAACATTTTAGATGTAATGATATCCAGAGACAGTACTTTCATGAGACACTTTTTTAAATATACATGAACGAGTGAGACGCTAATTGCTATAAGGGCAGTTGATGCGAGCCATGAGGAACGTCCTTTTGGCTCTCGCTCTGATGAGCCTTTTTTACATTACTCTATGGGCTACTGTAACTCGACAAGAGATAGATGAATGCAAAAAAGTGGCGGCGATTGACAAAATGAACTTTAAAGCTTCTTCGTGAGAAATACTAGATGAAGATTTGTATGGGAGACCAATTATTTCTTAATTTTAAATCGACAAAGAATTCTAGACAAACAAGAAGGATTCTCAATCTTTTATTTTTTCTACAGTTAAATCAAATCAAATGAACGTAATTTAACGAAATGGTTTCAATAATTTCACAATAAATACGCTGGATGGACGCTGGGGGCCGAAGGTGCTGGAGTGGCGACCCTGCACCGGACGGCGCAGTGTGGGCAGACCCCCCATAACGTGGTCGATGATATAAAGAGGGTCGCCGGGAGCCATTGGAGCTTTATCTGACGCATCCCGGCCGCGGCCCCCAGTCGCGGGCCCTTTGGGCGTCAAGATTAAGCACCTGTCCGATTAGTCTTTTCAGCAGCAGCAAACGTTGCTCTAAGCCTAGCTCCGAGCCTGGCAGGAGGCGCCCTTAGAGCAACGTTTTCCCCTCGATGCAGCAGGGCCCTTCTTCAGGCCCATCCCACGGCAGAGCTTCAGCACTCGCCAGCCCTTTTCGGTTACGCTGTCAAAGCCAGGGCTAACAGCAAATACACACTTCGAAAAAAACACCTGCTCGAGCTAGGTGGCGCAAGATCGGGCCTTGTGGAGGTCATTACGTGAGACCTATGTCTAGCGGTGGACGTCCATCGGTTGAAGCGACTAAAAAAAAAATTAAAATTCAATATCAAAGAAAATATTGCGCTAAAATAATATGTAATTAATAAAATTTTTAGTGTTATTGACAATTCAATCCGATAAATAACTTACCCCTATCTCCACGGGATCATTAACTACGCGGCTGATACCACTGAGAACGGTTAGTAAATATAAAAATTAAAGTAAATTCAATAAAAGAATGTTACGTTACTGATTGATTCCAATTAATATCTATTATCTTGGAAAATACATTTCAATCTAAGGGATATTGATCTACGAAAAGCAAAACATCTCGCGGCTGAAGCAGCTGTTCTTTGAGTACATATTAGTATAATATGTAATAAAATCAGAGGTTGATAGCAAGTGAACCCTCAAATTTAATATACGGATACAAATGTGAGGGTGCTGCTTTAGGGATATTAAATTAATATTAAGCAAAGATAAAAAGATAACATTAATAAGAAATGATGGGTCATGTGTTAGATAACTAGAATTTTGCTAAGAAGTTCTAAGAGACTAATTAAATCCTGAATAGGCATCACTAAATTACAACACTATCACTAAAGCAAAAACGCAATCA
Organism: Elymnias hypermnestra; assembly: GCA_015832385.1. NCBI lineage: Eukaryota > Metazoa > Arthropoda > Insecta > Lepidoptera > Nymphalidae > Elymnias > Elymnias hypermnestra. Next base: position 1,371,640 of record JACTOM010000140.1, read on the forward strand.
AACCTCTACAATGGTTTATCGGTAGACACATCATCTTTCACTGATAAAAAGATACCTAATAGTTGAAAGGTAGATAAGATAGGTCGAAGTAAAGAGGCGTATCGGAATGGCGAACGCCATGTTTCAGCTCTTTACTAAAATTAGACTATTACGAAGCCTCGTCTTTTCAATATTTCTCTATGGTGCTGAGACGTGGACTTTGAGATCATCAGACCGCAATCGCATCGATGCTTTTGAAATGTGGTGCTGGAGGAAAATGCTTCGTATACCGTGGACAGCACATCGGACCAACGCATCGTTACAACTAGGCTTTACACCATCTGCCTCAAAAAATTACTTGAGTACTTTGGGCACATTGCCAGGAAACAAGGTGATAACCTCGAAAAGCTCGTGATAACTGGAAAAGTTAATAGCAAAAGAGCAAGAGGTCGGAGCCCAATGCGTTGGTCCGATCAGTTCTGCACCACATTACAGACTTCCATCTACGTTGCCTTACACGCTGCGGAAAGCAGAGGCAAATGGCGTTCCATTATCAAGTAGAAGGAGGAGATAATCAAATCAAATCAAATCAAAATATCTTTATTCAAGTAGGCATATTACAGCACTTTTGAATCGTCAAATTTTTGTTTTTTCTTTTCCTTTCCACACTCTAATTCTAATGTACGTCTGATGATGATACTCCAGAACGACTTAAAATCTAAAGTTACGAGGGTTCCTTCGCGCCCTGATCCGAGAAGAGCCCACAACAAACTCAGTCGGGTTTTTTTTTTTTTTGTTATCATCATCATTACAATATCATATTAGTTTAATATATTTCAATTCAAATTAGAGCAGTTCGTTCACTCCCACGCGTTTCTATCGTCTAAGTACTCTTGCAACTTATAATACGATTTTTCGATCAACTTTCTTTTAACAAAGACTTTGAATTTATTAATTGACATTTCTAAAAGATAAGATAAGATACATAACTGTTGCTTCTGAGAGAAAAATGTCCTTGTCAGAAGGCATCGTTTTTTTTTTAATTTCGTTTCGACGCGTATTAATTGGGAAGTAGTAAATTGCTAAAATTGATTGTAAAACTTGTGAAGCGTGATCAAAATTCACAGCAAAACATGAAACCTTTCAATATTATCAATAGTTCCAATAATAAAACAAACATAAAACCAAATGGTCAAAGACGTAAAAGGGATTTTACATTCCTTGATTCGGGTTCTCCAATTGATTAGAGTCGTTTCAAACTAACAGATCAGTACGTTTTGGATGCACCATTGCAAACACGTAATTCTGACGACATAACGCTCCGCATACAGATCCTGAAAATGTACGTTTGCATTCTCCGTCGTGTGATTGCGAATTGGGAGTCGGCGATATCGTCTGTCAGATTCAAACTTTGAATTAATTCAGAATTTGCATAATATAGGGGTTTTGGGTACGTTTATAACGTTTCTCCACATTTAATAGTTAATCGCAAGTACTTTAACAAAGTCATAATACCATACAGTAATTATGCCAGATGATATAAACCCCATAACACCATAAAGGGTTAAAATATTCATGCCAATCACGAACTTAAACGAAATAATAATAATAATAATAATTTTATTTATTTTACACTTTTTATCCAAATTTATATTATACATGCAGAAAACACAAAAACTTAATCTAGGAGACTAAACAAATTTGCATAAACGGCGGCCTTATCGCTAGGGCAGCGATTTCTTCCAGGCAACCGTTGATTAAAAAAGGAAATATTTATTAATTGAAGGTAGGCGATAAACTTACATATGAATAATTAAACACATACGAGGTGTGTTCAAAAAGTATCGCGAATATTGAATTTTCGCGGGTTACGTATATTCGAATTTCGAATTTTTTGTGGCGTTATGTTGGTACTCATGTCTCTCACTTATGCCGACAAGCTCGGCCATTTTGAATGTTCATTTAATTGTTGACAGCTGCTTTGCTTGCACGTGTTTTGGATCGTCTTCGATTTTTACCTATTCAAAAAAATGGATCAAAGAACCTGTATCAAATTTTGTGTGAAAAACGAAATTAAGTGCGCGGATGCATTCCGAATGTTGACTGTGGCATACGGAGAAGCTACCTTGGACCGAAGCTACCTTCGTCGTTCACATCTTCTCGGCCTTCTGAGAACATTTTGTACCACCGATAAACGTTGCTTCGGTTAGAAATGTTTAGTGATTTCGACTGTCGGATAAGTAGCGGGAGTGAATTCCATCTGGTAGCCAAAACATGAAAGGATTGCTCATAATAATATTTTATTTTGCTCATAAGCTTTTACACTTGTCAGTTTTGGACAAAATTTTCTAAACGTGCAGTTAATAACATCGGGGTGCAATATAATAATGCGTATCGTATTCTGATGAGATTACATCGATCATGTAGTGCATCTGCCATGTTTGCTAATGCCAGAATACCAGATTTTTATGCAATCATAAGATCGCGCATTGGAAGATTCTGGAACAGAATACGAACCTCCGACAACATAATTATTAAGACGTTGACAGAAAATTTTGATTGCTCAATTTTTAAGTTTTGGCATTCCGTGCACCACAGTCCAAATAATTAGATTTAGTTTCCAATTATAATTATTATTATTAATTTTGAATTATCTTACTTTATTTTATTTTACTTTGTATTTTATTTTATTTTTATTAATATTTTAGTTATTTAAATTACTTAAATTTCTTGTAATAATTTATTTCATTTAACTGTGACTGTATAGTGTGAGACGGTAATGGGTATTTACCTGAGAAATAAAGATTATTATTATTATTATATTTAGTATTGCATTTCCGAGTTTTTAAAACGAGCTGTCGTGTGGTTTGGAGTTGGCCTTGCACTCCAACATATTTAAAATTATTTTTTAGGTAAGCAGGTGATTTAGGTTATGTTTTTAAAATATGCGTGGAGATAATACCAGACAATGCAAAAAAACAAAACAAAAAATCAGTTACAAAGTGACCGTTGCTAACGGGCGTGTTTCGCATCGAAGGTCGTTAAGTGTTTTTGTGGTATTTTATAAACTGTGAGTGTATCTTAGTGATTATTGGTATGTTTAATCATACAAGTGATGTGGATTACAATGAAAACCCTTGACATTATACAAATTAAATACTTTTTTTCAATAACATACGTCATTAGCAGTATTGATATTAACTATTCAATTAAGGTCTACCATATTTTATTCTTTATTGTTTCTGTTACTAATTAAATTTAAACGTATTTGAAACTGTCTGATTACATATCTCGTCGTCATACATTTTGTAATACCTATCTCGGTACAATGTGAGCGTTACATCAAAATTTAAGCATCTGGTTACGGCGTAATCATAATCAGGTGCTCAGTTCTCTGTAGCGAAGCATCACTTGAATAAAATATCATTGTTTTAATGTCTGTTTTTGAAGTGAAAACTTCTTTATTTATTGGATATGGCTTGAGAGTTTTCTGTCACTGCAGGCTATACACAGGCGGGATTCCTCGATTTTGAATGCCAGTTATAGATGTAAAATGTATATCTTATAACAATAATAAACATTATGTCCCATTACGAGTAGATAATCCTGAAACAGTTAATAGTACAGCTGTTAATTGCTTAAAAACAATGTGAAGTTTAAAAAAAACGTGTTTCATGTACACCGTTATTAGAAATTAGTGAAATTTGAAACATTTTAATTAAGTTTGAAAGTATTTAGTGTAAAAAAACCTGTACGAAGACCTAAGTGGTCAACTATTTTAAAATATGCTACAGTTTACATTTTTTTCTGCTGCATTATTAAGATTCTCATTTATAAATACCAAGACTTTAAATCAAGCCAAATAAACTCCTTAATATTCCACTATTAGTATATACGTGTAATCACAAATATTAATTAATAATTGTAAGGAGCCTGTTCAGTTATTATATAGAAGATTGAGAGAATACTCGATTAATAACGTCCTTATGTAATTTGCAATTTACAATAATTGAACGCTTGATTGATTTAATTAACTAGTCCGTTACAATTAGAGAAATATGTCTGATACAAATCTGGCAGGCTATATTGATAACATATCTTTGTTTAATAGATAAAGATAGATATGAAATTATATTATAACAATATGCACGACGTAAATCCGAAAAATATTTTTTTACGACATCTTGTTACCGTCACGTTAATAAAAAAAATGCTATATTTTACATCAGACAACTTAACTTTATTTAAAGGTTATATATATATGTCGGAGTGCAAGAGTCTGTGGAACGCTGGCGCCATCTGTGTATCGGCCTGGGGGCAGAGTCAATAAGTAGCAGTCCGGCCCGTCTCTCGGCAGTTCCCGAGTGGCGGTCGGCCGGAGTGGTCGGCTATTAAAACTATCGCGTTCCTAGCTATTACTGTTAATGAGTTTGTGAAAATTGATTGGGAACATTAAGCGATTGAACATTATAATCCGAGTTAATTAACAAAGTGTTTGATTGCACCAACATTACCCGCGAACGCCCACAGAATAAGAAATTAAATAATGGATCCCATTAATAACGAGAACCCTACGCCTCTGTACTTTATACTCTCCGTTCTCTCTTATTCTCCGACATATATTTTAATATCAGTCAATTTTTACTGACTTTCTATTAAGGTCAAGATAAAGTAATCTAAGAGTCAAACATTAGCATACAAGGATAAGATAAACAGTTACTTTTCTTTGAAGTTAATTGTTTACTTTTAAATTGCTCTCACATCCTCTATTAGCAAAAAAAATCTAGATTATGAACTCTTAGGCTTAAGTGTAATGTTGCTAAAAAAGGAATATACTGTTGTATTCTAGAAAAAATCATTGCTTTTGTACATTTTTTGTAGGATATTTCTTGATGAATCTGGAAATTTGGTCCAAACTTGTTAGGAAACGGTACGAAAAATACGAAGAGCATTCATTTATTCCAGCAATTAAAACTTCCAAATCAAAGGGAGTAGGAATCACGAAACGACGAACGATGTTTAAAATTTCATTAACAACTTGTTTCTTTTCAAGACGGGTTCACTAACTTGTTAACGCCGCATTTATTTTGAAATAACTATACAAAGACAATGTTATGATAATATAAATAATAATATTATGTATAACCTCTGTCTTTCTGTTCCGCTTTTGTGAATCACTGGATACAAATGTGTAATAAATTTGAAGACGGACAAAGGTTATCATTTAACCTTGAAAATTCACCGTAGTTATGTTTTGTTAACGCATTGCGATGTTTTTAATCAATAAAAAAATATAGCTGATCTATATTTTTAAATACTGATATACTTTTGTATGTAATTATATTATATTTTAATACCAAATAAGAATAGATTTGTTTACACAGACAGCATAAACTGAGCTATTTATTATAATACTTTAGGGAAACGGTCTTAATATTTTTTCAACCAAACATAAATAAAGTACTTCGGATAAAAGTCGCGGAAACAACACAAACACTGAAATTATTTGTTTTAAGACTCTTAGCTTATTTTTATTATATTATTATACAGCTATAAGCTTAGATATGTATAATAAATGTAGAGATAATGATGTCTACTTCTAATCGAATCTTATTTTCATAGCATTATGTCTTACGGCATACTGTTATGGGGTAGGGCGGCGGACATTGAAACTATATTTATTTTACAAATAAGAACAATACGAGCCTTATATTAATTAGGATCTCGTGTTTCTCTAAGATATAAATTTAAAGAAACATCAATTCTCACAGTACCGTCGCAATATATATTAAATAATATCTTATATATCCGTGATAATATACATTTATTCAATAAGAAAAGTGAAATACACAATTTTAATACAAGAAATAAAAACAAACCAGTAATTCCATATTTTAGAGTGAAGAAAGTTCAGAAATCATTTGTCGGGTTGAGCATACGCATTTTTAATAAGATACCTCAATCAGTTTTGGATTTGCCTCCGCATAGTTTTAAGAAATATGTCAAAAACATCCTTTTACAAAAGGCATATTATAATGTTGAGGATTATTTAAGCGATAGAAATGTTTGGATTTGATTCCAGTTGCTCACAGAAGCAATATATTACACATTGTAGCATACAAAACTATCTTTAAAAGAGTAACCGTTGAGTTTCTTGCCGGTTTCTTCTCAGCGGATTCAACTTTCCGAACCGGTGGTAGATTTGTTACCAACGGACAGACTACTGACGATTCAAAAGTGCTTTTTGAGCCTACTTGAATAAAGAATATTTTGATTTTGATTTTGAATGCATGAGCATTAATTTTGTATTTAAACTTTGATCGGAACGTTGATATGAACAAGGCAATGCAAACCTTAAAGATAAACTCAATGTTGGTACAAATTTAAAAGGAGAACCCTGTGATACTGTTTATGATTAATGATCAAACAACTCCAATGATTTACGCAAAGTAAACTAATTAAAGGCGTCTATTTCTGAAAACATGAATAATAATGTTACTTGACACGCGGCTTGTTGAAATTAATGATTGCATTTTTTGCGTCGAGCTCTTAGATTATTTTGTCGTCATCTATTACTTTATGAGTGACCGTGTTATTTTCTAGTTATTTCCCACTTTGTTACCCGCGTAGTTTCCGGTCTAGTGTATTTCATAACAAATATTATTACCTTAAAAGATAATGTGAAAAAGTTAAAGTATATATAATATATAGATTTAATTTACTAAGCAAGCGTTTCTGTACCTCAATGTGGTATTAGTTATACATTTAATGTGTCTGTTTATCGAGAAATATGAATGTAAAAATGCCATGTATGATGTACTAATGGCCAGCATACGAGTGTACTCGTCGTCGTCGTCGTGTCAACCAATGGACGTCCACGGCTGGACAAAGGTCTCTCCTAATGAACTCCACTGGGACCGATCTTGTGCCGCCTGTATCCTGCGGCTGCCGGCAACCTGTCTGATGTCATTGGTCCCCCTGGTAGGGGGTCTGCCGACGCTACGTTTTCCGGTGCGAGGCCGCCATTCTAGCACCTTCGGGCTCCAACGTCCATCCGTTCTGCGAACTATGTGCCCTGCTCATTGCCACTTCAACTTTGCAATTCGGTAGGTTACGTCGGTGACGTACTCATTTCTGGTTTGATCGCGTAGAGAAACCCCGAGCATAGTGCCTCTCTTGCCCACTGAGTGACTCTCAGTCTTCTTACTAGGCCCATAGTCAGCGGCCATGTCTCGGAACCATATGTAATCGCTGGCAACACGCACTGTTCGAAGATCTTGGTCTTCAGGCACTGAGACGTTATGGATGAAGAGATGTCCCGCAGTTTACCAAACGCTGCCCATCCGAGTTGGATTCGGCTGTTGACACTTTTTGTAGTGTACTGGCTATGGCTAAATATATACATGTGATTTTATTTTATTATACTTTAAAATATTTTCAGATGAATTACAAATATTTCTCATAATTTTAGGTTTTGGATCTCCAAAATCTTTCCTAAATTTTTATCTATAGTTTGAAAAAAGACCTGCATTCAAATATGTAAAGACGTAATAGATAGAGTTACTTTTGTTTTCACAATATTAGTATACGATAATTATAATACAGAAATATATGTGTACAAACTATTAACACATATTCTGTTATTTACAAAGATATTTGTATTAATCCTAATTTATACAGACGTTTCTATTAAACATACAAACTATATGTTACACTCATTATAACATAATACAATAACATATTACACATTACGATTAAAGTAAACGCAAGAGTATATTTTATTATTTAGTCAATTATTCCTAAATCTCCTTTTATTATATTATCTAATTAGATTGGATACTACAAATATTTTATTATTACATTACCAAGGAGCAAACTTAACTGAAAGTCTAAAAGGTACTTTATTAAATTTCTTCTTTTAATAATATACCATATTCAATCAAAAACGTGAATATCATTAAAATAGCTTGCAATTGAAAAATAAATACAATCCGCATGAGACTTCATCCATAACCATAGCCTTCTTCAGAAAAAGAAACCATGAATTTTTGTAAGTGCTCAAAGTAAATTCGCTCAACATAATATATCAGCTTATAAAACGATAGTGCGTTCAAATAAATCTTTCCGGTATCTATATGGTCTCAGTAAAAAAAAAACACTCGGTAAAAAAACGTATTTATTATGAAAAGTGATTAATGAGCAAATAACTCCCTCGTGTTATCTCGGATAACTTGATTAGAAGGGTTTCCCTTTGAGAAATAAGATAAAAATGTTAACTCGACACTTGCCAGCTGGAAATTAATGGTTATATATTTTCAGTTGAGCTCTTGTATTACTTTCCTGTCAACTGTTATTTTATAATTAACTGGAGTTTGCTTGCAACTTCACAGTCTCGATAACACAGTGGTGCGACAACATTATTTGCTAGCAAAGGGGTCCGGGGTTTGATTCCCAGTAGAGCGACTTTAGAAAATTGCATTTTATCGCGTGAAACCGCAGGCTTTTGCCAACTTGTGTATTTACTAACAGTTGAACATACATACATACATAGCATCACGCCTCATTCCCATAGGGGTAGGCAGAGACCACGTCCTTCCACTTGCCACGATCCTTGCATATCTCCTTCGCTTCTTTCATTCTCATTAAACCTTTCATACAAGTTCGTCGGTTTAGAGTACTCTTGACCTGGCCGTTATTTAAAATGTCCTGGATTTGGTCCAGGAACGTTCGCCTTGGTCTTCCCCTTCCAACTTTCGCATTCACTCTTGACTCATAAATCCTTTTTGTCAGTCTCCTTTCACTCATTCTCTCTACATGCCCAAACCATCTAAGCATACCTTTCTCGATTTTAGTCACTACGTCTTCTTTTATATTACAACGCTCTCTTATCACACTATTTCTTACTCTGTCACTCAGTTTTAATCCACGCATACTTCTGAACGCTCCCACAGTTGAAAGACTTTGTTTTTCTGTACATACAAAGTCAAAGTCGCAAATACCACTTAGCATTTTTCATATGAGTTTGCTGCAAATACGTTATATAAACTACAAAAGCGATATTTCTATGATTAACGAGTGTCAAGGGAGGACTGAGCAACTTCCACCATTTATCTTAAATAACCTGGTTAAAAGAGAAGTGATGCTTTCCAGGACTACGATAAAAATGTTAACGTGACACTTGGCCGTTGAAATATTAACGATCGGAAATTTCAACGTCGACCACTTTTATGAACTGCTGTTACCTGCTTTTTTAGCAGAAAATTAGAGATATTTTATCAAACGACTATAGAGAAAAATCAGATTCATACATGTACTATAGTCCATTAGTTAATGAATAAGTATTTTGTAACTTCTTAGTTAGTTATTAACTAAAACGAAAAGGAAACGAAAATTATAGAAACATGCATAGTCCCGCAATTGTTCTGGGATATTTATAGACTTCCAAAGTTTATTGGAGCAGCGTGGTGGGTCTACACTCTAAAAACCATTATCTCTATGAGTGTGAAGCTCTTTGCCCACAAGTGGGACGTTAATAGGCTGCTACTTACCTTTTTTACTACATTAACGAGGTAAGCTATCACATTAGACTATTACAAGGCAAAAGGGTGTTTTAAATAAATTATGAAAGTGCGGTAGCAATATTTAATATAAAAGGCTGTGATTAATGACTCAAAAGCTTCCCCCCCCCCCCCATCCTCCCACTTCAGCCCATCTTCGCACTTGATAAAGTGATTAAAAGGGATTGCCTTTGCGATCTGCGATAAAAATGTTAACTTGACACGTGGACAGTGGAAATTAATGGATGATATTTTTTGCGTAGAACACTTGCTTTTTCGTCATGTTTTTGTGTAGCTTTTTTTATTTTTTTATAAATATTACGTAAATAATGTGAAATATATTTGATACAATGATGATTATTGACACAAATATCGTTGGTTTACCAAAAGGTGTTATTGTTCAATAAAGCTTCATTTTGCAGGAATAACATTTGGGATTTTTTTATGGCTGACAGATTAGCGCTTGACTGTGATCTCACCTGATGGTAAGTGATGATGCAGTCTAAGATGGAAGCGCGCTAGTCTGTTAAGAGGGGATATACCCCTTACGGTTTCTACACAGCATCGTACCGGAACACAAATCTCTTTGTTTGGCGGTACGTTTTTCTGGTAGGGTGGTAACTAGCCACGGCCGAAGCTTCCCACCAGTCCAGACTCAGACAAATTAGAAAATACAATTTCCTACGAATAATTGATACGTTGAAAAAACATTTGGTTATGCTACACCATCATTACTGCGGATTTGAATATATACAACTAACAAATGAATTTTAATTTAAATATTGCTGCTTTTTGCGAAATTTGAGCTGACGGAGGAAAATGTATGTTTCATAGAGAGGAGTGTAAATAGAAGAAAAAATATATAAAACGACATTACATATTTGACTCACACGGCTCTATGCACACACACACACACAATACTATTTTCAATAATAAAACATGATGCCACAGCTTAAGTAGTATTTTTTGTTATGAAATAAAGTTTTGTGTATGCGCGCGCGCGCGCGTGTGTGTGTGTGTGTGTGTGTGTGTGTGTGTGTGTGTGCGTGTAAGAAAACTTAAGAAAATTTCGTAGAACTTCAGAAGTTTTCAAAAAACTTAACCACCATAGTAACTTTTACAAAAAGTGTGTGGATGCTTCTTCTTGGGTGCTATTTGTATATATATATATACGTACGTATTTATTGATAAAACCCAAGAAGAACAAAAAAAAAACTATTTGTGTGGCTGTGGCATCATGTTTTATTAGATTGCGTATATACTATACATTTACGTTGAGGCAGATTTTTTTTTTTTTAAATTTTAAAATACCTATCAGGAAAAATTAAGAAAATTTCGTAAAACATTAGAAATTTTCAACAAATTTAAAGAACCATACTAATTTTTCCACGTTTAACCTTATGACTTTAGAAATAGTTACAGCGATTGACAGAATGTGTGCTATACTTGAATAAGTAACATTGAAATTGCTTGAATTTTTTTATATTTGACGGTGTGTTATAGTCTGTGGAACGCTGGGACCATCTGTCTATCAGCGTGGGGCAAAGTCAACAAGTGACGATCCGGCGCGTGTCTCTCGGTAGTTCTCGGGTGACGGCCCGCCGGTGCGGTTAACTTTTGAAACTGTCGCGTTTTGTAAATTGATATCGGAAACATTAAGTGATTGAACATTATAATCTGAGTTAATAAATATAGTGTTTGATTGCACCAAAACCCACAGTATGGAAATTAAATTATGGATGCTATTAATGATGATATCGGCGGAGAACTCTACGCCCGTATGCTTTATGCTTTCCTTCTCTCTTATTCTCCGTCATATATATAACTAAATATCTGTCTTTATATAAATAGCATAAGGCAGTCGCTAAGTGTTTGTATACCAAGAAAACGATTTAAATTAAATATACATGGTTACTGCCTCATTGGTGTAGTGGTTAGCATGTTCGACTACAGACATGAGGTCCTGGGTTCGAGTCCCGAGTCGGGCTAATGCAAAAATGGATATTGAGTTTTCTATTAAGATTTTCTCAATATTTGCCCGAAGTTGGGAAGTTGGCGGTGTGATCCACCCCCGTACCTAGGAGAGCACGTTAAGCCATCGGTCTTGCGCCTGATCTCTCTCCGGTCGTGTCGGATTGCCGTCACGTGGCACTACAAGAGTGAAGGAATAGAGAGTACACTTGTGTACTATACCTGCCAATCCGCAGTGGAGCAGCGTGGTGGGTCTATGCTCTAAAAACCCTCTCTCGTACGAGTGAGGAAGCCTGTGCCCAGCAGTGGGACGTTAATGGACTGCTACTTACTTACTTTACTTTTATACATGGTTAAGACAGAACCAAAGTCTGTCAAGTCAACTAGTAAAGTTATATTTTTACTAACTCTTACCAGTATAAATAAGTTTTCTTAATCCATGTACGGACAATTTCATAACAAGGATACAATTAATTAGAGTTCATCCGCTTTGTAATCGGATTGGAACTAATTTGATTATACCCTCGTTGGAGAATTATTGAATATTATATTTTCACTAGTTGCCCCCGCTGTGCCACTCAAGTAGTTCCCAATCCCGTGCAAATATGTATTTATAGGTATCACATTACTTTTGTATGACTTTTTATGTAGTAACGATGGCTGCCTGAAAGAAAATGCTAATATAAGCAATAAGGCCGGCGTTTGTACATATTTATACATACATATATACATAGCATCACGTCTCATTCCCATATGGTTAGACAGAGACATCATCCTTTCACTTGCCACGATCCTTGCATATCTCCTTCGCTTCTTTCACCTCTTCCATTTGCTCTCCATCGATCAAAATATTGCCATTCATCATAGATTAATCTCTTTCAAAAAACACAACTTTCGTTTTTTTACATTCACTTTCATTCCTTTCCTTTTCAAAGCTTTATTCATAATATTTACCATCTCCTGCAGCTCATTAGCGGATGACGTAAGTATTACTTGATCATCAGCATAAAGTAAACATTTGATGAGTAATTCATCCATTCTTAACCCGTACATACTTTCTTTTAAATCTGTATCTGTATCTGTAGCAAAAGGAGTTATTTTGCTAAATTTGACTTGAGTTAACCACGAATATTCGCAATGAGTGAGTTAATAAGTCAGTTTAGTGATATGAAACCATCTTCGCATTTATGGCCTTTCTATGGAACAGGAATTGGGGCACTTCAGGAGGATGGTTTCGAAGTCTATAATGGACATAGTCAAACACAAATTAGTATTTTAAATACAAGTACCGAGAACGGTATAAATACTTCTTGGTAAAAAAAATAATGGCAGGCATAGGTCAGATGAATATTTGTAAAATTAATAAAGAAAAAAAATCTTCGATTCTCTTTTGTTTTTGTCTGAATGTAGTCATTTGTTTGCTTCGTGTTGGAAAGCGTTCTCGAAAATGGGGAAAAAGTAGTGAGAGCTGTTATTAAATACCTTAACGATGCAAGAGTATCATAGCGATTTGGAGGCAAAATTAGGAGAGTCTGCTCCGCCATATTCCACTGTCGCAAGGTGGGCTTCTCAATTTGGAGTAAGGAGAACGAGCATGGAAGACAAACATTGCTGCGGCCGTCGATCGACGTCAGTGACCCAAGAAAATGATGCGAAAGTCGTGAAAATTCTATTGAGCGATCGAAGAGTTACCATCCGATACTTAATTCCAAAAATAGTCATTTCATATGGATGTATTCAATCTATATTCAAACAATCTTTGAATGTCAGAAAAGTCTACGCAAGATGAGTGCTGAGAATGTTAACTGACAGTCGGAAACAAAATCGACTTGACATTTCGAAGATATTGTTGGACAAGAAGATTCTGAAAACTTTTTGCCTCGTTTCGTACCTATGGACAAAACATGGGTTTAACATATTGACTCGGAGACAATACAGCAATCTTTGCAATGGAAACGGCCGTCATTACCGACCCTAAGATTCTTGCACTAGCATCGGCTGAAAAGGTTATGGTATCAATATTTTGAGACTCAGAAGGGATATTGTTGATTGATTACCTGGAGCATGGAACCACTATTACTTATATAGCTTTAATTTCCAAGTCGAGGAATGCCAGAGAGAAAAGTAGAGGGTAACTTTGAAGGGGTGTGCTTTTTCATCACGACAGCTGCCATTCAGCAAACTGGCTCTCAAATGGTTGACGATCACCCTTATTCACCAGATCTGGCGCCTAACGAGTTTTATCTGTTCACCAAATTGAATAAATACTTAAAGAAAAACAAGTACGAAGGTGATAACAAGGTGATGGATGCCGTGGAAAGCTTTTTTCAGGATCAAGCTTTTTTTGAAAGGGATTGAAGCCTTGGAATAACTATAGGCTCGGTGTGTAGAGAGACTTGGAGACTATGTAGAAAAATAAATTATTAAGTGATCAATATATTTTATCTCATTCTCACTACTTTATGATCCATCCTCGTATATACCCGTTGCCTCCGGTGGTTTCACTTGCGTAGTTCATGATCCCATTGAAAAATGGGTAAATTTGTTATCGAATTGTATTGCCAATCTACTGGAGTGCACTTGAAGACTCAAAATTTCAACAAATTTGGTCCCACCGTTTACGAGGAGTCTAGTCGCATTAGCAGACACATAATTATTAAGATACATATAAATAATAAGGGAACTAAACTCTTTTAAATGCTGATATTGATTAAGATTTAAGTACCAAGGATTTTTTTCTTGGTTGTTGAATGAATAAGTTTTTTTTTTAATTTGTCTTGTCTTTTTTGTTACAGGTAAGTGACGCAACCTTCATTGCTTTCATGTAAGTCTATAATAAGTTCCTTAACGAATAAAAATTAGGTTTTAAAAGTCAGGAATTCTACGACTTATAATTATATAGTTATAGTTATATATATATAGTCTAAGCCTTAATAGCCCAATGTTTAGACACGTTAATTTTTGTTAGGAGACCACAGGTTTGAATCCAGGGCCATCCAAGCTTTGTTTTAAGTAATTAAGATTCTGTAACCTCAATGGCTTCTGATGCTAGTGCAGTGGTGCGAGTACTCCCTTTGCTAACAGAGATTCCGGATTCTGAGTCTGAAACGGAGGGAGGTTTTACCGTTGCTAGTTACCACCTTACTAGCAAAGACGTACCGCCAAGCGTAAATATTTGTATTTCGGCACGATGCTGTGTAGAAACCGTGAGAGATAAACTGTCTCTTAACAGATAAGCGGGCTTACACTGTATCATCATTTACCATCAGATATGATCACGGTCAAGCGCTAACCTATCAGCAATAAAAATGAAACAAGATATACACAATAAGCCATAGATGTAAGACATCACACTCGACGGTTTTTATTGTCTCTCTCCGTAATATGATGAATCTAACCACTAGCTTCTGATGGCTTAATAATCTATTAAAGTTACAGAAATATATTAATCTAAAACTCATTAATGCGACATCACTTGGACCGTATTTAACAATCCCGACACGGCCGCAACTTTGTTAAGGCGTGTATTTTCAAAATTTACCCACTGGAGTTTCAAACTGTGACACTGAACTTAGTTCAAAAAGACGTACAAACGAAACCCTGAGTATTTCAAAGTAAAATAGAATGGTTACGAACTTTCCGGAAATATATCCTTTATATTTTTGGTTCTTCTTTTATTATTTTATTCAAGTTTTTCATATTTGAACTATACACTGTCACCGCGTGTATTTATATTTCTTGATCAAACTTTCTGTGATTAAGACTAATACTCTGTAATAAAGTTGTTATCGTATATCACCGGTTAATATGTGTATATACATATATATATATACACAATACACACACAGTATTTATATATACGTAACGTAAGTAACTTTGTAACTAAAGAAGTCGATTTAACTTCTCTTCATACTTTATTTCTACTTATTGTTAGTTTATATAATCTAAATGTGAATTGGCTTATGAAAAAGTAAAAATGGATTGTATATGCATATTATATACTTAAAATATGGCTTTGGATTTAGCAAATAAATATAATGAAATAGAAATATACAAACGAAATACCCTTGACTAAGTCTTATTACTTCCAATCCGATTGGCTTTTAATTTGGCATAGTTACTTCTGATGCTACGTAGGGTCTCCACATAGTCCCACGAGATCGAAATTTATACGCGAAAATTGATCACGCAATTCAAAACTTTTTGATCGATTAATTTCAAATTCAATATGCATATTTCTTTCACAAAGTAGACTCTTAATATGAACGGATTTCTCCAAATTACCAAGGAATCTAGAACTACACGAATAACATCGTAGCAAGAACAAACTTTGTCTTAATAAAATATATAAATTTGATCATCTTAATTAATATTATAAAGAGGAAACATTTGTTTTTGTATTTAAGTATGTTTGTTACATTTTCACACAAAAACTTTTTTCACCATAAGATAGCTCCATTTTCACTGAGCTTCAAGGCTATACTACTTTCTCAAAAAAAAATAGGGATCCCTAAGAAAAATGCATTAATCTAACCCAAGGTGTGAAACAAAAAATCTGTTATCGTGTACGCTGCGAAAACTATTGAAGATAGAATAAAAAAATGTTCTAAAATATTGCAAAACGTATTAATATCTATAAAAAAGTTCTAGATACCATACGTCCAACTACCGTAATTATGCCACTGTAACATTTTAAAAGTTATTAAAAGTGCCGACAATAATCACACCATTAATCATACATCTGTATTAATCCTTATCCTATTAAATTATATTTTATTATACACCGTTTCAATAACAGTAAAATACTTCTTATATTATTAAAATCGGAATTTATTAGTTACATATATATTCGTTGGAATGTAAACTTTGTATATCGATTACATTATTAATATATCTAATAATCTCAAATGTAGTAATTAAAAGCAAAGTGAAATACAACTTTTTTATTAATAAAATATAAATCTATAGTTCTACATAGTAGACTTTCCACTAGAACTTTCATTACTTTTTAAGAGATCAATACGCACGTGAAGAAGCAGGGTATTGCTAGTGTTATATAAAAGACAAAATCCTTAATTGTCTATTAACAAAATAGAAATTATCATACTTAGTTGAACCGTAGTCAAATAATTGGTTAACAAGTACGTTATTCTCATATTATCCTCCAGAGTCAAAGGTACTTACGGTTCTTGATGTTGCCCGTTTCCTTTATAATGGAATATTAGATTCTGCTGTAGACCCGCCCAAGGCATGACTGTTTGCCCATTAAATATTGAACTCTAGAATTTACAGGATTCCTTCTTTATAACGAGTCGAGACGGATCACTGACGGGTCATCCCAAATTGGTACTGTAGGCAGGCGTGTTCGCCTCTGTAAACATCGCATTTAGAAGGGAAATTGCCCGAGGATGTTTCCCTCTAAAGTGTTGTTAATGTTCAAGGATCTAAAGTAATTGAAAAATTCAATTAAAAAATTTCATGCCCGTAAGTTTCTGCCGCTGCGGTAAAAAGCTCAAAGCGTTTAACTAAATAGATACTGTGAAAGTTTTAATTGTTTTCGTTGCGGAAGAAATTCAATATCACCACTTTGTTGGTTATTAAAGGGCCTTTTTTATTATTTGCTTTTAAAAAATTAATTGCGTCTTAAATGTTATTTGATGATAAAAAGTAATCCCGGTTGAGTTAATTGGCGGTTATGGGACAACACTGATTTAACTGTTCAAAAGTGCTTCTCATAAAATAACTACTTAATAAACTCCTAAAAGGTGAGTTTTTTAATAAAGGTTTGGTATAGCTGCTTATCAACGTCCCACTGTTGGGCACAGGCTTCGCCACTCAATAAATTAAAAATAAAAGTATATTTAAAAAGTAAAAAAAGTAAGTAGCAGCCCATTAACGTCCCACTACTGGGCACAGGCCTCCTCACTCCGAAGAGCGAGGTTTTTTAGAGCATAGACCCACCACGCTGCTCCAGTGCGGATTGGCAGGCAAAAGTATATTTAAAATATACTTTTGCCTGCCTGCCTTTACGTATATTTAATAAGAAAATACTTTTGAGTTATAAAAGTATATTTAAAGAAGGTTAATTTAAAAAATATACTATAATTTGAATGGTTACATACATAATAGTTAATGGTTGGTTACGTGGGGGCAGAGTCAATAAGTGGCAGTCCGGCCCGTCTCTCGGCAGTTCTCGAGCGGCGGTCGGCCGGAGTGGTCGACTATTGAAACTGTCGCGTTCCTAGCTATTATTGTTAATGAGTTTGTGTAAATTCATATCGGGAACATTAAGTGATTGAACATTATAATCCGAGTTAATTAACAAAGTGTTTGATTGCACCAACATTACCCACGAACGCCCACAGTATAAGAAATTAAATAATGGAGATTTTAAATAGATTTTTGTGTCTTTCCTTTATATCAGCTTTTAAGTAAATTGAAATAATATGACATAGTTAGTTTTGACAAATCAAAAGCCTACTTGCATAAATAATTTTTGATGTATCTAACTCTAAGATTAATTACCATTATTGAAATGCAGCAGTCTGTATTTAAAACAAATATTTAATAAATCAAATGAATTAATTCCTACTTTAATATTTATTAACATCAGCGTAATCCGTACAGAGAATGAATATAAATAATAATTTGGTTATTATAAAAAGTGTTATAGTAAATCAACCTTAAAAGATAGTTATATGCTGTCTTAGACATTTTTTTAGAACTTTTATAGGAAAACAATATTGTGATACATGACTTCTGCAAAATTCTAATCGTTAACGCAGGGCATGCAGTAGAAGCTCTCAAAAGGAAGAAAAAAACGAATTTGAAACATTCTTCATTGATACACCGCTCCTATTGGTCTTAGTGTGATGATATATAGCTTAAAGCCTCCTTCGATAAATTGGCTGTCTAACTTTAAGCAAACAAACTCCGCAGCTTATAAAATGCATAAAAAATTTTAATGTGATATATAAAGAAATAGGTATAGGGAGAGTGTAAACTAACAGAACTGCCTCATTGGTCTAGATTACAGACATGAGATTTACTACAGATAAGATTTTCTCTATATTTGCCCGAAGTTGGGAAGTTGGCGGTGTGATCCACCCTTGTGCCTCGGAGAGCACGTTAAGCCGTCGGTCCTGCGCCTGATCTCTCTCCAGGCGTGTCGGATTCCCGTCATATCGGACTATGAGAGTGAAGGAAAAGAGAGTGCACTTGTGTACTATGCCTGCCAATCCGCACTGAAGCAGCGTGGTGGATCTATGCTCTAAAAACTCTCTCATATGTGTGAGGAGGCCTGTGCCCAGCAGTGGGACGTTAATGGGCTGCTACTTACTTTACTTAANATTTAAAACAAATATTTAATAAATCAAATTAATTAATTCCTACTTTAATATTTATTAACATCAGCGTAATCCGTAATCCGTACAGAGAACGAATATAAATAATAATTTGGTTATTATAAAAAAGGTTATAGTAAATCAACCTTAAAAGATACTTATATGCTGTCATAGAATTTTTTTTAGAACTTTTATAGGAGAACAATATTGTAATACATGATTTCTGCAAAAATCTAACCGTTAAAGCAGCGCACGCAGTAGAAGCTCTTAAAAGGAAGAAAAAAAATGAATTTGAAACATTCTTCATTGATACACCGCTCCTATTGGTCTTAGTGTGATGATACATAGCTTAAAGCCTCCTTCGATAAATTCGCTATCTAACTTTAAGCAAACAAACTCCGCAACTTATAATATGCATTAAAAAAAATTAATATGATATAGAAAGAAATAGGTATAGGGAGCGTGTAAACTAATAGAACTGCCTCATTGGTCTAGACTACAGACATGAGATTTACTACAGATAAGATTTTCTCAATATTTGCCCAAAGTTGGGAAGTTGGCGGTGTGATCCACCCCTGTGCCTCGGAGAGCACGTTAAGGTCGGTCCTGCGCCTGATCTCTCTCCGGTCGTGTCGGATTCCCGTCACATCGAACTATGAGAGTGAAGGAATAGAGAGTGCACTTGTGTACTATGCCTGGCAATCCGCAGTGGAGCAGCGTGGTGGATCTATGCTCCAAAAACCCTCTCTCATATGTGTGAGGAGGCCTGTGCCCAGCAGTGGGACGTTAATGGGCTACTACTTACTTTACTTAAACTAATAGTAAGTATTGAAAATAGCGCCGAAAGATCAAATAAAGCGATCCATTACGGGATTTTTCTCTTCAAATGTGTTTGCACGTTATATTCGCTCTACGACAATCTTTTAAGCGTCGTATTTCCCATAATGTATGGGCATCCGTAATTCAAAGATAAGTAATCCCCTTTGATTCCTCGCGATAATTCAGTACAATATTATCTCCCTCCATCATGCTAACTGATAAAGGGTGGAGACGGAAAATACTTTTGAGGGAAATGCAGACATTAAAGAAGATTTATTGGACTTTGGAACAAGCAAAGGGCTCACATGGGAATATACGCTCATTTTCATCGAAATAGTTATTAAGTATTTTTTTCTTTATACGCTTTATCCTACCAAAAAGACGTGCCACCAAACAAATATGCATATCTCAATGTGTATGTGGAGGAAGTCAAACTTATTTATTACTTTATTACATACATACATACATATAGGTCGGAGAAAAAGAGAGAAGGAAGCAAAAAGTACAGGGGCGTAGGGTTCTCCGCTGATATTGTCATTAAAAGCATTCATAATTTTCATACTGTGGGCGTTGATGGTTAATATTGGTGCAATCAATAATTTCAAAAGTCGACTGCACCGGCGAGCCGTCACCCGAGAATTGGAAAGACGTGCGCCGGATTGTAACTTATTGAGTCTGCCCCACGCCGATAGACAGATGGCGCCAGAGTTCCACAGAATATAGCACTCCGACAAATATATGTAATTAAAAACTGATCACAGTCTATTGTCACTCATACTAGTATAGGGATGTCTTTTGGAGCATAGCCCCACCATGCTGTTCCACTGCGGGTTAGCAGACTATACATACCCCAGAATTACTTCCGGGTTATACTGGTTCCTAACTGCCTCATTGGTCTAGTGGTTAGCATGTTCGACTACAGACATGAGGTCCTAGGTTCGAGTCCCGTGTCGGGTCAATTCAAAAATCAATCTTGAGTTTTCTATTAAGATTTTCTCAATATTTGCCCGAAGTTGGNAAAGTACAGGGGCGTAGGGTTCTCCGCTGATATTGTCATTAAAAGCATTCATAATTTTCATACTGTGGGCGGTGATAAAATAAAAATTAATATGATATATAAAGAAATAGGTACAGGGAGAGTGTAAACTAACAGAACTGCCTCATTGGTCTAAACTACAGACATGAGATTTACTACAGATATGATTTTCTCAATATTTGCCCGAAATTGGGAAGTTGGCGATATGATCCACCCCCGTGCCTCGGAGAGCACATAAAGCCGTCGGTCCTGCACCTTATCTCTCTCCGGTCGTGCCGGATTCCAGTCACATCGGAATATGAGAGTGAAGGAATAGAGAGTGCACTTGTGTACTATGCCTGCCAATCCGCACTGAAGCAGCGTGGTGGATCTATGCTCTAAAAACCCTCTATCATATGAGTGAGGAGGCCTGTGCCCAGCAGTGGGATGCTAAATTACTTTACTTACTTTGACTTACCTCGTAACTTCAGATCTAAAGTTACGAGGGTTCCTTCGCGCCCTGATCCGGGAAGAGCCCACAACAAACTCAGTCGGGTGGACGTTTTTTTTTGTCATCATCATTACAATATACATTATAAATTTATTCTATATCTATATACATATACAGCAATTCATTCACTCTGACGCTTTTTGTCTTCTAAGTATTCTTTCAAATTATAGAATGAAATCTCCATTAGTTTTCTTTTAATAAAAGATTTAAATTTATTAAGGGATATCTTTGTTACTCCTTCTGGAGCTCGTTGTAGAAACGTATACCCTTGAATTACTTGTCAATTTTATGTAGCCTACTAGAATTTACAGCAATTTTATTTTTATTTCTTAAGTTATATGAGGTGCATTCACTTTTTTTCGTAAAAGAGTCAATATTTTTATGGACGTACAAAAAGTTTTCTAATATATATACACCATTATTCTCACTGTACTAAATTTGTTCCTCTGCGACTCTCTTAGACCGATATTGTAGATCGCACGAACAGCCCTTTTCTGCACCACAAATATTGCATCTATATCAGCAGCATTACCCATAAGTAACATACCATACGACATAATGCTGTGAAAATAACTGAAATAGACTTGTCTGGCAGTTTCAACGTCCATAAGATAGCAAATGTTTTTAACCGCATGAGCAGCAAAGCTGAGCCTGTTCAATAGACCTTTTATATAGGCCCCCAACGTAGTTTACTATCTAACGTAATGTCTAAAAAAACGGTACTATCTACCATATCAAGTTCCTCATTATTAAGTTTAACAATGGTTTAAAAGCCCTCAACTACGTATTCACGACCAAAATCGCGAAACCCACGGCTTACATCAGCTGTTCCATAAAATCATACTCATCATCATCTCAACCGTTTGGAACCATCGGCTTCCGGTGACCCTTTTCAGGTCATCTGTCCATCGGGTGGGGGGTCTAACAACGCTGCGCTTACCGGTACGTGGCCGCCACATCAGTACCTTGGGACCCCAACGTCCATCGGTTCGCCTAGCTATGTGCCCTGCCCATCGCTACTTCAGCTCAGCGACTCTTCGAGCTACGTCGGTAACTCTGCGAATCTCTTCGTTTCGGATTTGATCCCGAAGAGATACTCCGAGCATAGCCCGTTCCATGGCCCGCTGTGTGATCGTGAGCTACCTATTAAGGCGCATAGTCATTGGCCATGTTTCGTAACCGTAAGTCATCACTGGGTACACGCACTGTTCATAAAATTTTGTTTTTAGACACTGAGGAATGTTCGACGAAAAGATTTGACGCAATTTTCCGTACGCAGCCCATCCGAGTTGGATTCGGCGGTTAACCTCTTTCTCGAAATTCCATTTGCCCAACTACACTGAGTGCCTTAGGTAGATATACTAATCAACTATTTCGAGTACAGAGTTTTCAACTATTACTGAAAATCTAAAATCATGCTACGGTAAAATTTTATAAACTAATTTTGTAACGTACCATGTTAGGCCTCGCTCGGTTTGCGAAAGCGTATAACCGAACTGCTCTGATAATATTTTGAATAGAATATTCAAAACACGCGTTATAAATGAAATTGTTAGCATTTCGGTGTTCTCTTTAGACCTAAAGCTATTTCTAGTCGCAACACGGCCAGACGATAAATTATCTTCCAGCAACAATTCAACCCTGTCAACTGTTTCTGTAGTAATGGAATATTAGATTCAATTGTGATTAAAGTACCATTTTGAATTCATATTTATAAACTAGACGAAGGTTGACGTTTCCTCTGTTATTACGCCACTGTGTTAGTGTATTTTAATGTTACTACGCAAAGGGCTCTTATAATTGCAACCTTTCTTGGTATAATCTTTACGTAGTATAAAATGAAGTTGGTCCCGCTATCTAATCGCTTAGATCTTTAAAACTTTTAAACGGATTTTAATAGAATATCCAGCAGTAGATAGAGTGATTCAAGAAGATGGTTTACATGTATAATACATAAATATTTTGGTACAGAAAAGCCAAAGCATTCAAATAGTAGCGAAGTGATGTAGCTGACATATTTTTGTGCCTTTAAATCGCAAACGCTGGCTAAATCTTACGAGATAAATCAAATAAATATACTATGAAATTATATATATGAAAAAGATTAACAAGAAAGTTTGCAATGATATACATCTATCTCTAAAGGATAAACCACAGTCACCATTTCTATCTTTAAAAACTTATGTTCTTTCCACTATTTAAATATATACAACTTGCACTATACTAATAATTACTTCACTATTTGAATTTATACAACGGCCTCGCTGGCGCAGTGGTGCGAGTATTCGCTTTGCTAGTTGAGGTCCCGGGTTCGATCCCCGGTAGGACGAATTTAGGAAATTGTATTTTCTAATTTGTCTGAGTCTGGACTGGTAGGAGACATCGGCTTGTGTTCGGCCTGGACTGTGGTACTTCCGGTACGATGCTGTGTAGAAACCGTAAGGGGTATATCGCTTCTTAATAGATTAGCGCGCTTCCATCTTAGAATGTATCATCACTTACCATCAGGTGAGATCACAGTCAAGCGCTAATCTGTCAGCAATAAAAAAAAATTATACAATTTAACTTTAACACAAAATATTTTTATAACAACTATATTACAAGGCAGATCGAAAGATTATCTTCACAAAATGGTTCCTTTCGTTAAAGTTAAAGGTATTGCATAACATTTCATAATATATCACAATGTTTTTGGTATTTTTAAGTGCTATCACTGTTGTCACTCAATTATCTACAGTCTAACCCATATTACAAAAAAAAAAGTTTTATTCCATGCTATTTTATACAAAATTATTCCTTATCCAATTAAATGTATTAGGTATGTCCTATATTTTATCCAAATCAAAACTTCCTATAACAGTATTTCATTAAACTGGATATATTGGAAGATATCAGAGATTTAGTGTTTGGTTCACAATTGTTGTTTAAATTTCGTATAGGACTATGTTATTTATGATGTGAACTTATATGTATTAACCATGAATACATCATTATTAAAGTATTATCAGTATCCGAAGCAACACGTCCACAGTTGGGTGCGAAGTTTTCGAGCAATTAGGAGTGGAACTGAATTGAAACCAAATTCATTACAATAAACAGTAAACAAAGTTTTGAATTTAGTGCAGTTGCTTCCTAAATTGTCTCGTTTCTGTCTGCTAACCACGAAAGTACGACGCTAAGCCCGGATTGCCACTAACAAACTGATGTAACCCTCTTTAATGAGATTCCGGACAAATTAAATACTAGTTGTACCCCACGGTTTCACGCGAATAGTCAATATCATAGGAATATTGAGGAATTTGTATTAAATGACTGTCTTCATTAAGAAACGTCACTTTGTTAACAAGTCAATCTCGAATAGTTTTAGTTATAAGTTATTTATTTATTTATTTATTACTTATTGCACACGAAATGAAAAGATACAAAATATTAAAAAGAAAAAAAACAAAAAATAAGGTAAAAATGTGTACAAAGGCGGCCTTATCGCTTGGAGCGATCTCCTCCAGACAACCTTTGAATTTTAGAAGCTTACTATATATTCATGGGGTAAGTGCAAAATCATAAAACATAATCCAGAAAAAAAAAAAACACGAAGGACTTATAGATATTTTATTGATAATATAACTACAAAATACATACACATACATATTACTAGGGGCATAAATATATACATATATCTATAAATATATATATATATATATAACATAATTATATACTAATATATATAATATAACATACTCATAAATAATAATAAATAAAGTTAATGAGTGAGTTACTGAGTGAGTGAATGAGTGGGTGACTGAGTGAGTGACGAAATTCGAAAGGTCGAAAAGTAGTCACATTTGCCAGACGAAGCATTCGTGTGCTTACTTTTACATAAGTTCAGATAAATTTACATAAAAGGTACTCCTATGCGTAAGGGGATATTGATACGTAAGTGTAAAGTTGAGGAATATTTCAATGACACTAATGTTTGAATCAGTCCAATTTGTTAATTGATATTTTGATTTGAAGAGAGAGATTTACTTAAAAATGACATAATTTTTAATTTAAGAATTGTTTTTTGTATAACTTTATTATTAATTAACTTTATTTTACATATTATGCATCCTAACTATCTATAATATAATTTAATTTGTAATATTGCTAAAACTAGACAATAAAAAAGGAACAAAATTCGTACACCGGAAACGGTAAAATGTGAAAGACACTTTTATTGTATATTGTGTAAATGAGGTAGGGGCTGGGTTAGGAAATGAGTGACTAATATAGTCCCCGATACCATAGGAACATTGAGTAATTTCTACTATATGACCGTCTACATTAAGAAACGAGTCACTTTGTTAATAAGTCAATCACGAATAGTTTTAGTTATAAGTTAATGAGTGAGTTACTGAATGAGCGAGTGAGTGGGTGATTGAGTGAGTGACGAAATTCGAAAGGTCGAAAAGTAGTCACTCTGCTAAATTTCAAAGCAATCGCTAGAAGTTTTAAATAATCTCTTGATAAGCAAAGAAGTGAGTGTGGACGAATAAGAAAGTGACTGAGTGCGGAAAATCCATAATTGAATATCGATATTAAGTCGACAAGGATCCATTTTGACAAATTTCAAATCAGTCACCAGTAGTTGTGAATATATATTGAAGGGTAAATGACTGAGTGAGTGAGTTAATTAGCAAGAGTGAGTAACTGACTGAGTGAGAAAATATTAATACCATACTAGGTCGCGAAGAAGTCTTTGCAGAATAATAAATCTATCGCAAGTTGAATCGAATATCTCGTAACAAGTAAATGAAGGAGTGACTGGGTTAACAAATGAGGGAGTAACTAATATAGTCCCCAATACCATAGGAATATTGAGTAATTTCTACTATATGACCGTCTACATTAAGAAACGTGTTACTTTGTTACCAAGTCAATCGCGAATAATTTTCGTTATCAGTAAATGGGTTGGATACTGAGTGAACAAATGAGTGGGTGACCGAGTGAGTGAAGAATATTAATATGTAGTGAACGATATTAGGTCGAAAAATAGTCACCCTGCTAAATATCAAAACAATTTCAAGAAGTTTTAAATACTCTCTTGATAAATGAAGAAGTGAGCGACTCGGTGAGTGAGTGGCCGTGTGGACGTGTAAGAGAGTTACTGAGTGCGGAAATGCAAAATTGAGTGTCGATATTAGATCGAAAAGGATCCATTGTGCCGAATTTCAAATCAGCCACCAGTAGTTGTGAATATATATTGAAGGGTAAATGACTCAGTGAATGAGTTAATCAGCAAGGTAGTGAGTGAGTGACTGAGTGAAAAAATATCATATTTAGTGACCCATACTAGGTCGAGAAGAAGCCTCTTTGCAGAATAATAAATCTATCGCGAGTTGAATCGAATATCTCGTAACGAGTAAATGAGGGAGTGACTGGGATAGGGAATGAGTGAGGGATTCAGTAGGGACAATTCATATTTAGTGACACACATATGTCGACAAGGAGTCTGTAACATTTCAAATAGATGCAAGTACTTTTGTTATCTCGTGCTGAGTAAATGAGTCGGTGAATGATCGCGTGAATGAGTGAGTTTAGGTCTTAAACTATTTTGACATTATTACCTTTAAAAAGTAATCAATGTAGGGCACTTTGCTTGTTAGATTTTAAGGTCTACAATGGATAGTTATTAACAATATTTGCGTTTTACTAAATATATATCGATTAGAATCAAGTGCAACCATGCATTGAAAACAAAAACCAATTTTGTATATTGCATCTAATAGATATAAATCTCTATAGACAAAGAAGAATTTGCTTCGCGTATCGTGCAATAAACAGTGTTTCCCGAACTTTCCACGGCTTAAAAATAAGGAAAGGCAATGCCAAATGTGTCAGGATCCCGAGTGACAAATAACTTGGTTGTGAACATCGTTAATTCTTCCGTAAACAGAGCGCTGACAAATCGCTACGATTTTTATCCGGTTTTTTTTGAGTTGATCTATCGGGTTTTATGGTAAAAATAACTAAAATAAAATAAAGTGTCCAAAAATCCAGAGTCCAATTGATATCGCCTTATATTTTGTTGTATAATACGTAAAAGTTAGCTGGAAGGTATTTGGAAAATTATATATAATTACACATTTAAGATTTAGAAGATTCACAGTTTTATATAATTAAAAATCAACATAATTTATACTTTATGTTTACCATGTCAGTATTGAATATTAATTTGAATAATTAGTTAATTGATAGCATATTTGTTTCCTTTATTATAAAATTAAACTACGTTAAACTACTCCTTATACCAACAACTATGTGCCAGTAAAAGTCCCTTCAAAATCAGTCAAACCATTCAGAGATTAGCCGAAATAAATAGACAGAAAGACAATTAAAAAGTTAGTTTATTAAGTACTATATATATACTATTGTTGAAAAGCTGTATTATGAAATTACAAACAGAAAAAATTATTTATATTTATAGATCGTGCGTTCATCTATCAATTCCTTTAATATAGATATGTTTTTACTTTTAAAATCATAAATATAAGCTACCCACTAAGTTTCTTCTTCAGTTAAATAAACTTACAAACTTAATTGTTCTTTATAATCCATCATAATGCATTTCGGTAAAGGAATACATGGGGTATACATGGGGTAGTAATATTGGGTTATGTGTGCCCTGCCAACCCATAGTGGAGCAGCTTTGTGGGTTTATGTACTAGAAACCCTCTCTCATCTCGATAAGGATACCTATGTCCGACAACGGGACATTAATAGGTTGTCACTTACCTATAAATAGATATAATTAACTTCTACAGAAGTAAGGATAATTAATTACAGAAAAACCACGGGCGGGAAACAAAAAACGTATGACCACAGGATAATGGACGGGTCGTGCGATTGAGTGACATTAACAAGTCATTAATCTCGTGATAATTGATTTTACATCACTCAACCAGCTCTTGTTTAATACGACGCCAATTTAAATATGGAGTGGTTTCACAAAAGGGTGCTTGGTTTGGGAAAAATCTTTTAATCAACCGCTGCATTGGAAGAATAGTGGTACGTCTGAAAAAAGCTAATTATACGATAGAGTCCGTAGTTTCGACAATGGTACTGATCCACTCAACTTTGTATCGCGACTGGGATATGGGAGGTGGGGGTTGAAGAGTTTATGAAATACTTAACTACCCATTCCAAGAAATATGAAATATACCCAAATAATCATAAAAAGACTGCGTCATTGGTCTAGTGGTTAGTATATGCGACTACAGCTATGAGGTCCTGGTTTCGAGTCCCAGGTTGAGCCACTTCCAAAATCGATACTGAGTATTTTATTAGAATTTTCTCAATATTTGCCCGAAGTTGAGAAGTTGGTGGTATTGGCGCTATATATACCACTCTCCGGACTGGTATATTATAGACAAACTTCTGTCCTATGTTCTCGAAGGACCACCCTTTGACGATGTATGCCTCACTCTTCGGACTGAGGTAATATCGGCCAAAGACAATTGGTTGTCTTCAGACTTCGGTCTTCAGACTTCCGTTCCGCACAGCTTATGTCGTCCGGTTCGCTTCTTCTCGAAGTCTGCACGTCAGGAGGCCACTGTTCGCAGCTGACCTAAAATATTACCTAGATTATAAGACCTAGATTATATAAGACTTAGATTCCTAAAATATTTCTTATAATAAACGGACCTTAAAAAGATCCCTTAGCTTACATGTGGTGGGCAACGCTCAGCCGTCCGTAACAGGTGGTGTGCTCCATCCTCGTGCCTCGGAAAGCACGTTAAGCACGGTCATGTCGGAAGGAATAGAGAGTGCACTTGTGTACTATGCCTGCCAGCCCGCACTGGAGCAGCGTGGTGGGTCTTTGCTCAAAAAAGCCTCTCTCCTATGAATAAGGAGACCTGTACCAGCAGTGGGACGTTAATGGGCTGCTACTTGCCTTACCTTATTCATAAAAATCATGTTTATTTAAATTTCTATAACTGTATTATTATCAGGATATTGAAAAAGTATGTTTATTTTTATTGCAGACACGTTAGCGCTTTACTGTGATCGGTTTCAATACAGCATCATACTGAAGCAAAACTAGCCACGGCCGAAACGTTCCACCAGTCCAGACTCAAACAAAGTAGGAAATGCAATAATCTAAATTTTCCTAGGACCTTTGCAAGAAAAGCGAGTATTCGAGCTTCAGTGAGGCAGTGTTTTTCCTTAGTAAACTTTAATTTTATGCTAAAAATCATATGCTAAATATGATGGAGGTATTATTTCAATTAATTAATTCGTTAATCTGGGAAGAGTCAATTTTCCTTATGGTTTCTACACAGCATCATACCGAAACACTTATCTC
Organism: Elymnias hypermnestra; assembly: GCA_015832385.1. NCBI lineage: Eukaryota > Metazoa > Arthropoda > Insecta > Lepidoptera > Nymphalidae > Elymnias > Elymnias hypermnestra. Next base: position 1,401,179 of record JACTOM010000140.1, read on the forward strand.
TTTGCTTGGCGGTACATCTTTGCTGGTAGAGTGGCAAAAAGCCACGACGGAAGCCTCCCACCAGTCCAGACTCAGTGAAATTAGAAAATACAATTTCCTAAATTCGCCATACCATAGTTCGAACTTGGGGCCTTTGCTAACAAAGTGAGTACCCACCTCTGGACCATATGTTAGGAATTTAACGAATGCCGCGAACTTTTTGTCAATGTTAAAAATTATTAATTAAATTTTGTTTTTATATTAAAATGTTATTTGTAAATATGAAAACTATCTGACCTACTAACGAATTAGCATAAAAAACGCTGCACGTCTTCGTAACGCTGATCACGCTTCTCATTCGTAAAAATTTTACGTTTCTTTCGTAAAGAATTTTCACTTCAATAAGCATAAAATAGATGGCACCATACCTATAGTATTCCAGGGATTTTTTTTTGTCGCTGGGAAATGCTTTTACGCACGCTGGATAGAGTGTACAGCTCCATCCAGGAGTGTGGGACTCAATGTAACCATAATACCCACTAAAACCCAGCGGAATCCTCTTCATCCGTATGGTGGACGCCAGATGTTCGCTAACGCATTCATCTCAGGCGCCCCGGATGCGTCCGACTCAAGGGTTCAAAAGAGGGGAAGCAGGCGCTCAAAATTGCGCCGTCTTATACCTCTCCTTCTCCGGCGGGAGAGAGGAGCATTGACCGCTCTCTGTCTTTGCCTCTTTAATGCCTCCTTTTGCAAAATAACGGTCTCACAGAAGGTGGCAACTGCCCTCCAACCGGTCATGCTACCAAGCATAGCACCCACTATGCTGGGCAGGGAGAGATCGCTTCCAACCAGCGACATTAAAACGTGGCGCTGGGGGCCCCAGGCCGGGCATTCTGTCAATGTGTGATACGCCGTATCAATAGCCGCATCACATTCACGGCACGCAGGCGTCTCCTCACATCCCACAATCTGATGCAAGTACTTACCAAAACAACCATGTCCAGTAAGCATCTACACCTGTATGTTAAAACACCATGCCCCCTTGAGACCCAATATTCCAAGTGGGGAAGAAAAGAAAAGCGTAAAAGACGTTGGTCTTACGATAAAATCATATATGATATATTTTCTGAAAGCGTTGAAATGGTATTTGAGCAAATAAAATTATTACAATTTGCATCCGGCGACTTGGATCGCCGTGAAACCGAAGAATTACATTCAAGGGTTGGAATGCAATTTATTCGGAACACGAACGCGACAGGTTCCGGTCGATAGCGAGCTTTCCACTATTGATACTTCATGTAATACATTGATCGTACCTTTATATATTTTGTTAGATATCACCAATAATACGTTGACGATTTTTGAATAAAAACGTTAATTCTTCTCACAATTCTTCTATCAGTAACGTTTCGATTCGTCCTCGCCTAGAACAATGGCTATCTAGGCAGCACGGATCGCTTTCTTTCAGACTGGTGCAGGTGCTGACTGGACATGGATGTTTAAGTAAGTACTTGCACCAGATAGCGCGGCGTGAAGAATCACCTGTCTGCCACAACAGTGTGGTGCAGCCGTCGATACGGCGGATCACACTGTGGCAGAATTTCCGGCATGGGAACCGCAACGCCATCCTCTGGTGTCGCTGAATGGAGAGGATCTCTCATTGCCAAGTATAATCGACTCAATGTCTGGCAGTGAGGTAGGATGGAATACAGTTGCCTCCTTTTGCGAGGGTGTCATCTCGTTGAAGGATGCAATGGAGAGAGAAAGGGAATAACAGAGAGAGAGAAAGGGAGGCCGGGTGGTTGAAAACGTATTTTTGAACGCCTTTTGCCTCCGGTTGCAACCGGCAAAGAGTGGTTTAAGGATAAACCACTCTTTGCCGGTTGCAACTGGAAGTGTCAGAGCGAATGCGTAAGGGAGCCTCCGACTCTTCCAATTCAGGTTGATGAGGGTGTCGCTGGGTTTTAGTGGGTATTCTAGCTAAGCTTGCGAGTCCCACACTCCCTGCCCTCTTGGTAGGGGTGCATAAAAGCATTTTCCAGCGGAAAAAAGTCACGTTTTTGGTTCTTCTTTTTAAATCATTGTGCCTTTCGGTGAAGGCATAGCATATCAGGAACATATTCCAGCTATTTTCCCTCTCTCTAATGAATAAGATGGCCCATTCTCAGCAGTGGGACTTTGGTTGTCCACAATATTTATAAGTAAGTCATTACCCTGTTCAAAGTTATCCAGGAAAGACCGCTCAAAGATATAAGGCTGCTCGAAGCTTTTGAATTTATTTTGCTTTATTTTTGTTACGGTTTGGTAAAATTAAATGTTATTTCTTTAATCTTCTTTTAAGTTAACTTAATTATTACTGTGTATTCTTTCCACTCTCTCATTTGAGAATGTGCTCCCAACCAACCAATCAACAAGTATTATTTTAAGGATGTCAGCAATTTGTAATCATATTTATAAAGAGAAAAGAGTGGTGTATGCATCTGTGATTCTTAACAAGAATCTTGAGATGTCACTTAATAAAATCAAATTCTTTATAAAAAGAATACTTACTTAGTATAATTTGAAGAAGTAAGTAGACGATTACAAAGCGTGGGTGTGAATGAGTTGCTCTAATTTAAATATAATAAACGAATACTATATTGTAATGATGATGGTAAAAAACAGATATCTGGCTGGTTTGTTGTGGGCTCTTCCCAGGATAGAGCGCGAAGGAACCTTCATAAATTTGGATTATAAGTCGTTCGTTAATGTAATCATCAGTCGTATTTTGAAATGTGTGGAAGAACCTGTATTTGACGATCCAAAAGTGCTGTAAAGGCCTACTTGAATAAAGAATTTTTGAATTTGAATTGTTGTTTATCCAAAGGGTCATCATAGATTTACATAACTAATTTGTAATATGCATTTGCCTGTTATTATTGTGATGGTGATATGTGTTATTATATGGGACGTAGGGGTTGAAGGGTTTATGACATACTTAACTACCCATTTATTAACTTTTCATAAAATGCCTGCCTCATTAGTCGAATGGTTAGCATGTTCGACTACAGACTTAAGGTTCTGGGTTGGAGTCCCGGGTCGGGCCAATTCAAAATCGATATTGTGTTTTCTATTAAGATTTTCTCAATATTTGCCCGAAGTGGGGAAGTTGGCGGTGTGATCCACCCCCGTGCCTCTGAGAGCACGTTAAGCCTTCGGTCCTGCGCCTAATCTCTCTCCGGTCGTATCGGATTGCCGTCACGTCGGATTATGAGAGTGAAGGAATAGAGAGTACACTTGTGAACTATACCTGCCTATTCGCATTGGAGCAGTGTGGTGTGACTAAGTTCTAAAAACCCTCCCTCCTGTAAGTGACGAGGCCTGTGCCCAGCAATGGGACGTAAGTAGGCTACTTACCTTATACCTTTGTGGAGACGAGTGAAGGGGGTACGAAGAAGTGCACAAACAGACCCACGAACATAAAAAACACTGTATAACGCTTCTTATCTCATTTGCTCCGTTGTTAAATCTTATGTATATATGTGTTTCTCCCTTTTTATTGTCGCTATTTTTTATCATATAACTGACTGTTCGCAGTGTCACTCGCGTAGTTCTCGATCCATAGTAAATGTGGAAAAATTAGTTCCTAATAAATTTTAAGCAGGCTATACAGAGATCACCAGTATATGATGTATATTTTTAATGAAAACAAAATTTATACCGTTTTTAATAAATTCATTTACGGATAACTTTGTGGAAATTCTAATACTTAAAGTCTTTTGGCCTCCCTAAGAAATAATTGCTTTTAATTCTGCAAGAAAATGACTTTTGCAGAGGGAAAGGGGACTGCGGGTGTTAGCGGATATTGTTGAATGAAGACGTGGTTATTTAGACGAATGGGTCGTTAAAGTTGAACATAATTTGGAGCGACGGCAACGTTTTAGGGTCTGTTTCCATTAACCTGCTAGGGAAATGTCGGGACATCTCCATCGGGCTCTTTATTTTGTAGGTATTGAATGATAGTTAGCCGTCACACTCCGTTATGTAACGTTCATTCAATAACGTCGACTTATGCACTAAAGGCGTGAGACAGTTATAGCCAAATTATTTAATATAACATTAAAGTAAAAGTAAGTAGCAGCCCATTAACGTCTCACTGCTGGGCACAGGCCTCCTCACTCCGGGGAGCGAGGGTTTTTAGAGCATAGACCCACCACGCTGCTCCACTGCGGACACAAGTGCACTCTCTCTTCCTTCACTCTCATAGTCCGATGTGACGGGAATCCGACACGACCGGAGAGAGATCAGGCGCAGGACCGACTGCCTCATTGGTCTAGTGGTTAGCATGTTCGACTACAGACATGAGGTCCTGGGTTCGAGTACCGGGTCGGGCCAATTCAAAAATCAATATTGAGTTTTCTATTTAGATTTTCTCAATATTTACCCGAAGTTGGGAAGTTGGCGGTGTGATCCACCCCGGTGCCTCGGAGAGCACGTTAAGCCGTCGGTCCAATATAACATTACTGATAAACAATTTGTAATTGTACCAACTGATTTTCATTTCGTTGGAGTAATGGAAAACCCGTTATTTATGTAAGTTTAACTCGAGGAAGGGACATGTATGAGAAATTTCGAATCAAAGGATCTTAATAAGTTTCGCTTATAGCCAGATCCGTTGGAATATGTGAAAATACGATCTTAATGAAAGACTACGTTGCAAGAAGATAAGATACACTGAATTTCAATTCTGATAAATATTTTTGGATATCTTGCAGTAAGATCGTTTTTCAATTATATACCCGTATCCCACGAGCTTATAGGGAAACTCTTGGTGACCATCTACGTTGTCTACGTTAACACGTAACCTATGTCCTTTCTTATTCTCTAGACTATCTGTGTACCAAATTTCATTAAAATTGTTGTATCAGTTCTAGCATGAAAACACGGCAGACAGAGTTACTTTCGTTTTTATAATATTGTAAAGGATTATAAATGTTATATCTTCATGAATATAGATGAAGTTTTGACTTTTATTGTGTGGTCTTAAGTATATACAAAGTTTTTCTTACTCATACCAGAAGATATTATGACATTTCCACCAAGAACATTCTGTTAAGATTATACGATTTAATTGCAATCGTTTTTAAAAATTACATAGTTATATGATAAAAATTTGCTTTAATTCTTTATCCGGTTTATAGAAATGTACCTTTACAATTCAGTGTTGGGTGAAAGAGCTCCAATTTAGCGCAAATTGTTTAAGATTTTGTACTTCTATTGTTACTCCCGCAATACGATTTGCAAGTTAAATGCACAAGACTTCCCTATGTAGTTATAGAAGCGTTACATTAAATTTGTAGCGACCAGCAAGGATAGATACATAAATAAATATAGACAGATAGATAAGTAACAGTTTAAGATGGAAGTGCGCTGTCTGTTAAAAGGCAATTTATGGTTTTTACACAGCGTCGTATTGGAATAAAATTCATTTTGTCTGTTCAAAGAATCGGCAATTCTACCCGTAATTAGCGATAATAAGGCGGTGAAGACTTACCAGAAGAAAAAAAAAGGTAAATCCCGCATTGATGTTAAATCTGGATTGCAAGCAGTAAGAATTAGGAATTTCCACACGACACGACCGAAGAGAGATCAGGCGCAGGAACGACAGCTTAACGTGCTCTCCGTGGCATGGGGGTGGATCATACTGCCAACTTCGGGAAAATATTGAGAGGATCTTATTAGAAAATATTAATTTTTGAATTGGCCCGACCCGACTCGAATCCAGGACCTCATGTCTGTAGTCAAACATGCTAACCACTAGACCAATGAGGCAGGTAATTTCTCTAACAGGAACCTATATACCTAATTGAGATCTCGTTACATTAAAACAACGCGACAGTCAAAAGTTATAATTTTCCACTAACAAAAGTATATCACATTTTTAATGTCGGTTAAAAAAACCGTAATAGACCTTAAAAATGGCCAATGATAAATAAAAGAGTACATAAAAACAGCTTCAAAAAGGTCCGCTAAATACGTTCACGGCCCATGAAATTCTTAAAGAGAAGGTAAAAATTTTAACAGACTATTAAAACGGAATCGATTTACTTAGTTTTGCATGAAATTGTTTTCATTAAGCGTTGACGCAATATTCTTTGTAACGTTTCCTCTCTTAAGATATTCTTTTGACTACAAAGCTTATCTGAGTTAATTGAAAGCCTCCAGAGATTTATGCGTTCAGTTTAAAGTTTAGTTTCTTAATTAATGTGGTTAATTAAAGTCACAGTTTCATTTCACTGTCGTATTAAATTCAGCCTTGATCCTATTATTGTTTCTTTGTAAATACAATAGCGCAACTTCATCTGTGTACACGGCGGTATTTGATGCTTATGTCGCTTACATTCTTATTAGATTTCATATTCTATGTATTTTAACTCCCATTGCAGGAGAGGGGTATTTGTGGGCACAATTTAACTCATAGCTCCCGTTTCCTTGAACTCGTCGGAGTCGGATTCCTCCGGGTACCCAGAAGTGATAACGTCAGCTTACATCTGACATCCATTAGTCGGGTGAAGAGGCTTCCGCTGGGTTTTAGTGGGTATTCTCCTAAATGGAGTTCAGTCTTGTCTATCCGGCGTGCTTAAAAGTGACAAAAAGAAGATAAAGGCGCAGGCAGAGTTAAACCTTTAATGAACGAGACCGGAGGTCTAATACGAATGAAATCATGTTCAAAATGCCAAATTTGAACCGCCAAACAATAGCCTGGAAATACAAAAAAGCCCAGAGCACGCCGTTTGAAATACAAATAAGTGGAATTAACTGAACGCCGTCAGTCGGCTAGCAATTATTCTCTGTCGACGAGCTCGCTATTTTTCGACGCTTGCTTGTTATTTGGCCGGTTAATATGAAATATCTACTCTTTGTGTTACGAACGTAATAATTTATACGGCTATCTTTATTTATTGTATGTCAATCGCGTCAAATTGCTTTTTGTTGGCAATATTTGAGCTCGGTAATGAGGAAATCCTGTTTTTATTAAACAATAACTGTTCCCCGCAGTTTTACTCGTGTAGTTCTGATCACATTATTATTATTATACGTTTCTATAATAAACTCCCACTAGACATTCTAGCGGTGTCGCTTAATAAAAGATTACTTACACGATAGAAACGTATAGGAGTAATCGAATTGCACTAATTTCTATTTAAAAAAAAGTAAGTAGCAGCCCATTAATTTCCCACTGCTGAGCACAGGCCTCCTCACTCCAAGGAGCGAGGGTTTTTAGAGCATAGACCCACCACGCTGCTCCACTGCGGATTGGCAGACATAGTACACAAGTGCACTCTCTATTCCTTCACTCTCATAGTCCGATGTGACGGGATTCTGACACGACCAGAGAGAGGTCAGGCGCAGGACCGACGGCTTAACGTGCTCTCCGAGTCACGGGGGTGGATCACACCGCCAATTTCCCAACTCCGCCCAAATATTGACAAAATCTTAATAGAAAACTCAATATTGATTTTTGAATTCGCCCGACCCGGGACTCGACCCAAGACCTCATGTCTAACATGCTAACCACTAGACAAATGAGGCAGTCATCAGTAATTTCTATTTATTTTATAAAATTTTAATTATGATGGTAAAAAAATACTGAAACTGAGTTTGTTGTGGGCTCTTCTCGGGACAGGGCACGAAGGAGCCCCCGTCTATTTGCTTAAAGATATTTTGACTTTGACTTTGACTATATGTTATTTTTGTGGTGTAAAATGAAAGTGCTCTCTGTCTCCCACTCTCTCTCTTTACCTTTATGGAGTCAACTTTTTACGGCACGATGGAGAAGAATTTACTCCGTCACACTTTACTTAGAAAAAATACTGCAATGCACTAATATAAATGTAAATTCAAAATATAATTATTGGTACGTTATACAATTCAATATAATTGGCAAAAGTAGTTTTCCTTTCCTTCCTACACAAAAGTCATACTTTCTTTCCTGAAATTAATTATAAAGCTACATATCAAATATAAGCCGGAACAAACATATAGAAACATCAATCACATCAGTTAAAAAGCTGTTAACTTGAAAATATACACAGACACTACAGTTCCATTCATTTCCATAAATATCAGCAAATAACCGAATGGTTTTTAATTGTAAAGATTTTATGCTTAAACTACAAAAACGATGTTGTTGAAATTTGTTATAAAAGTAACTAGAAACTATTGATTTATTGGTGCGGATCTCTCGCTCCCCACTGTCATTGGAATGATGGTAAGCAGCGAGAGAGCATGGTGAGCTACGCTCTCCTTTTGCGGGGATGTCTTGACGCGGAAGGAGACCACTGCTACCGTTCGCAGGAGAGGGCCAGGAAGGAGGCGAGAGGCCCACGATCACCGTCTTCCTCCTTAGTGGTGACCTTTGGGCAACGGAAGCGTTGCCCAGCAAAGAGAGGTCCCCCGAAGTGGTTGGTGGTTTGCCAGGTGCTCCAGGCAATCCACCTTCGGAGGCCAGGTTGCGAATGTCTGTCAGTCGCGTTCTCGTGACTCTGTCTCCGAGTGATGTAGGAGCACCGCTGGGTCTAAGCCGGTATAAGTCCGGCATACCCTGGAACATCCTCCCGAGTATTCCAGGTATCCACGAGGATTTCCCAGCATTAAAAAAAGAAACAATTTATAAATATAGGTTATTTTTTACCGTGTAAATATAACTTGTAAGGGACATTAAAGGATATAAGTTTATACAGATAGTAACCGATATGTAAACATAAGAAATCCCATGGATCATGTATAAACTTTCCTCTATAACAATATATAACCTGTTTTTGTAAAAGATATACAATGTTTCTACATTTTTTTATATACAGCTGATGTAACTTTAATTTCCTATTTCAATAATAACTTTTCTTTTTAAACTTATACATCTTTATCTTCAGTTCAAACTTAGTATTACTGACAACTGAAAGATTTTGTCAGAAAGCTTGCTTGTATGATATTATGTTTTTAGATAAATACTATATATACTTAAAAACATAAAATACTTTACGCAGACGAACATGCAGGCAAAAGTTAGTTGATAAAATAATCTATTGAATCACATTTCCAATAAAATGTGTTATTAAATTTTCTCTCAACGGGCACATCCAATAAATTCAAAGCCATTATTAAATATTGTAACAGTAACAATCGGGATAAACTTTAACTTAACTATTAATTCGGAAACCCGTATAAGCAATCTCGTTCCGGATGTTAATCAAATAACAGAGCCGGTATTAAATTCAGAATATGAATTGACAGTTGGATTTCACGGTGGACCACATTCAAAACCGAAGCGATACAAGGGTACCACAAGCATACATAGGCCTTGTCTAAAGCATACTCCGCTTGTGGTTAAGCCCAACTCAGACATGGTAAGATTACTGGTACAAATTCTAAATAAAATTGAACCTTATACCACTCAAATTAAAGTACACTTTACAGTAACAAGTTTGCGGACTTATGTAACAGTTACAATTAAAAGTAGTTGTGTTACTTTAAAATGGTTATTTGTTGCTGATAGGTAAATGATTGATTGTTATATCATCTGATGGTCATACCCAGGATCTCTGAAAGCTGAATAAAAACTAGTGGAATGGAATTAACCATATTTAAAACGAAAGCGATACTAATGGAAAACAAGCGTAATTTTTTTACAAGCGACCATTATTTAAAGCATAAGATATGTTAAGAGTAACTTAATCGACCTCACTCATCAATACTTAATATATTTTTTTTTTTTTCATTTGTATAAAAATATACGTAAACCATCCTCTCGCATCTGGCATAGTTTAAAGGCTTCACTGGAGTATTATAAATATACTTATTTGGCCATGTATGATCGTCTAACTAGTTAGAACCCATCAATATGTTGTATTCATAGTAATCCAAATCCTTTTAGAGCGTCAGAGGTAAAGAAAATGTGAAATTTGATAATCTCAACATTATTTTATTATATCCATAAGGCATTACAAATAGTAATTTCAGGGAACATTAATTATATGTTAAATAATATCCATTGGATCAGTAGTTTTTGTTTTAATAAAATAAAACACAGTCATCTCACGGATGACTGTGGGATAATATTATAATGTATCATAATAGCCATCAAGAAAGGTCTATCGACAGACTTCTTTTCTATCGCATATAAAAATGAGCAGTAAGAGGAGTAACCACTTACTGCTGAAGGAATCCCTACCATGGGCACCCAGGTACCTTCTAATACTATAATATGAATAAGGTACCAGAGTGATCCAAAGACTGGCTCCACACCCGCCAGGGATAATGAACTCCGACCCGTGCTATGAGTTCCCCTCCCTGGATAGGGATTCCTGTTTATAGTGCGCCTGCGGCGTATGATCTTTCGATGGTTGTGTCATCGGGACTAAAGCCCGGATATGTTTTGTCAATATGTAGAGACAAGTCTCTAAGGTATATTCAAACGAGGATCGAAATCCATATATTTTGTTAGCCGAAGCTGTGATGAGGCATTAGCCATGTTTGTAATGCGCAAAGCGCGATTTCGTTATAATGGGATATATAAATCACCAATGCATCTTGTCAGATCAATTACACAGATCAGGAGTATCTGGCAGGCGGACCACACCGCATATATTACACATGTTTTAAGTCCAGTGTTAGACTAGATCGATGTATGTATCCCCACCTCGGTGGGATTCGTGGTATAATAATAATAATCACATATTTTAAGTCTTGTGATCGACTGCATAGATGTATAATATGTCACCACCTCGGTGGGAATGTTGTATAATAATATAATATGTCGTTGATCCACATATGCTAGGCCTCACACCCACACAGAGTGTCCAGTCGCTGAGCTCTCAACCCAACAAAAGCATTGGTTCATTATATATTCGTGGCAAGCCACTGAAAGCAAAGGGATATGCAGGCCACACTGTCTATAAGCTAGCCCGCAGCCTTGATAATAAAGGCCCGACCAGCGGCCCTATATCTATGACATGCTACAATGTCATTTTTATTACATTTAATAGTAAGCTAAGAGATTGTCCCTAACAGGCGAACACTTCACATGTGAGCAAGCCCACAAGATCAGTGTTCATTTGTCCATCACTGCTACGCAGAAGCTAACGCAACGCCTAGCAACATTCGGTCATGGCTCTAGCACTACCGATTAACGATGACGACGCTTATAGCGCCGGATCATCAATCAGTAACATTTCAGAAACCACATTGTACTAGCACTACTCTAGAGTCCTAGGCGTCCAAAGTTATGCGAGGCTCACTGCCATAGCCGAGGCTACAACAGGCCTGAAACACAACCCGTATCACCCAAAACAACTACAGTAACTTTGATTGTCTGCCGTCAAGGTGGAGCGAGGCTCGCTGTAACACAATGGCCACAGGCCTGAAACCCCGCCCTAACGACGAACAGCCTGGGGAAGCCCTTGAGCGAGGCTCGCTATAAAGATCGAAATCAATACAGGCCTGAAACCCAAGACGACCCCAGTACGCACCAAAGTAATATTCAGTACGATGTCTTACACTACTTCATGGAGTCACCTCCATAAAGTATCATTTAAGACACCATAATAAGCTGGAGTCGAACCCCAACCTCTCCTAGTGAAAGGTAGGATCGCAACACCAACTGTAGGCATGCCGAAGCACGCTCGTTCGAAATAGTCAAGATAAACTCAACTAATATGTGTATCGCCCCAGTAGTAATGTATGACATTTATTATTTTATTTATAATATTTAATTATAATTTAAATATTGTTTTAATATTTAAATTCGGTCCCTCTATTCGCTAGGCGCATAATCTCATACAATACATGCAGTCATACATTCGCGACATCTCCGTGCCGCGTCGCTTCGCGCCGCTCACCACTCCCTATATATGCGCGGAGGCTGTCGTGACGATCCGCGCGGTTCAATACACGAACGCGCCCCGTCTATACGTGAATCCGACTTTAATAATATTTTGTAATTATTTGCTTATTTAATCTTCTTAATATATTAATTTTATTTTATGATTAATAAATAATATATTTTTATACTCTTTTTATAATATGTATGAAAGTATGAAAAATCCATAAATATAATTATTTATGTACGGACGAGTCCGTTACATAAGATTACCGGCAACAACACTAAACAATTTTGAACCTAATGCCACTTGGATCAAAGTACAGTTTACAGTAACAAGCGCCCTTGTAAAACAGTTACAATCACAAGTAGCCGTGTTTATCTTAAAATGACTTATTATCGCTGATAGGTCAACGTCTAATTGTAATCTCATCTATTGGTAATATGCAGGACATCTGAAAGCTGAAGTATCCCTGGTGGAATGCAATAAACTACATTCGAAACAGTAGCTATACGAAGGTACCACAAGCGTGTATACACAAGCCTTGTCTAAAGCATACTGCGCTTATGAATAATCCTAATTTCTTCTTCTTTTCGTTCCTCTCCAATTACTGGAGGTTGGATATCAGCTGTCAGAAACTGTCTTGATCTCGGGAGAGGTGAAACAATCAGTTCACTCACGAATATTGCGGAGCCACGATTTCTTGCGGCGGCTAACACTGCGTTTTCCGGCAATCTTGTACATCACTATCAGTTGCAGGAGGTCATATCATGTGTCTGAAAACATGACCAAGGTAGGCAACTAGTAGGTTTTGACTGAGTCGTCTCAAAACTTCTGTGTTGCTGACTTTTTGGGGCCAAGTGATTGAGAGCATGCACCGATATGCTCACATTTCAGAAGCCTTTATACGTTTTCGAATGACTTCCTTGATATTCCAGGCTTCACATCTATATAGAACTATAAGCCAAATGTAGCACTGATGTAGACGAGTGCGTAGGGGTAGACTTATATTACGACTGGAAAGCATTTGTCTCATTTTATTCAAGGAACTGCGTGAGATTTCAATACGCGTCTTTATTTTCCTTTCACTATCCCAGTTTTCAGTTAACCATGTTCCTAGATATTTATATTCATGCACTACCTCTATCTTTTTATCGGATATGCTAATGTTGAAACTCTAATAGCTATAAATATAGTTACAAAATAGTAAAAGCCTAATTTGGAGATGGCAATTTTCTCATCTCATCTTACTTGTATAAAATTCTCAATGAAATTGAACCTTATGCCACTCGAATCAAAGTACACTTTACAATAATAAGCGCACTTAAATAACAGTAACAATAACAGGCGACCGTGTTATTTTAACATCGTTTTTTATCGCTGATAGGTAAGCTCTTGATTGGAATGCCATCTGATAATAAGTGGTACAATATAAACCAAACAATTGACTGTTTACCAACGTAAACGTAACGTGTAAAATAATAATCCTTACTAATATTATAAATGCGATAGTACTCTGTTTGTCTGTATGAAATTATAAGTTAATTATAACATACTGGCGGCCCTTCCCGGCTTCGCGCGTATAGACATAAATAGGAACAAATATTTAAGTTAAAAGCATGATAATTAAAACGACCATGAATTGACAAATATTATGAAAAAGTGTGATTCCTAATACTAAAAATAAGTAGCTCTGAAAATAACTTTTTAAGTGAAGCATAAAAATGTGTTAAAAAACTCGAAATATTCAATGTCGCTTGCGTCCACTGCGTAAGGTAACCTAGTTCATAATGGTGCACCCCCTTCTCCGGCACTGCACCTCTCTCGTCGAGTTAGTTACTCAATGCGCTGCGCGGCGGCCGCCGCCGGCATGTATTTTTACGTACTACGTAACTACAATAGTTAGACATATGGTTTCGCGTAGTTTTTTGTAGATATTGATATATTCTATAATATTGTCGGATATTTTTTGTCCTATCATTAATACTCTTCACAACGTATGCGATGAAAGATATTTTACGGCTAATTTTTTTACACCTTCGGTTGATTTTTATAGGAATTTCTAAAGATTTCTATAACAATCTAGTACTAAATATAGCTTATATTACTCAGTGATAATGTAGCTTTCAAATGAAAAAAGAATGATTAAAATCGGTTCAGTACTTTTTGAGTTTATTCGTTACATACAAAAATACAAATCTTTCCTCTTTATAATATTAGTGTAGATAAATACACCTTACATATTTAATTAATCAGTGCAATAATCAGTCACTCTTGCAGTGAAACACTGTAAAGGGCTGGTTAAAGTAATTATACGTTTTATGTATAGATTCACTGCCTCAGTACACTAAGCTTGGGAGGGATATCCTCCCATAAAATTTGCAATCGGAGTATTGCGAGAAATGGCCCGTAATATCATTGACTTGACGAGCTATACCGAATCCGGCTTGAAATGCCCTTTATTAGGAATCCATCTCGTGTCTTTTACAAATGGCGTTAGTTTTAATCGAGTTGTAAAGTTCTGCGCTTGCGAATAGTTTGATCGGAAACATTGAGTGATGCGGAATGAACTTCAGGATGTTTTGCTTTGAGATTGTGGTAGAGTTTAATGAGATAACATTTAATATTTTGTCTGATATTTGATTAGATGCTTTCCATTTTTATTCATTATAAAACAAAAGAAGCATGACTGGATTAAAACTGAGTGACAGGGTGAGAAATAGTGTGATAAGAGAACGTTGTGGTATAAAAGAAGACGTAGTGACTAAAATTGAAAAAGGTATGCTTAGATGGTTTGGGCATGTAGAGAGAATGAATGAAAGGAGACTGACAAAAAGGATTTATGAGTCAAGAGTGAATGCGAAAGTTGGAAGGGGAAGACCGAGGCGAACGTTCCTGGACCAAATCCAGGACATTTTAAATAACGGCCAGGTCAAGAGTACTCTAAACCGACGAACTTGTATGAAAGATTTAATGAGATTGAAAGAAGCGAAGGAGATATGCAAGGATCGTGGCAAGTGGAAGGACGTGGTCTCTGCCTACCCCTATGGGAATGAGGCGTGATGCTATGTATGTATGTATGTAAAACAACATATTTTGCGCTTTAATCTAGTCTGTCTGTGACTATGAATACTGTAAAGTTTACAATACATAAGAATGTAATTTTTAAAGAACTAAAACTAATTGTACAGAAATATTTTTGACGATGGTTTTTAAGTAAATAAAAATATAAAAGGATATATTTTGAACGTTGTAATATAATCACTAAAAATTCTTTTATAATAAACAAAAATATTTAAATCATGTAAGCGTCAAAAATAAAATGTTTTTTTAACATGAATCTAAATATTCAAACCAATTATTAAGAAGGTAGATAAGCAAAATTAGGTACTACTATTCTGATACAAATATAAAAATAAAATTGCGTGCGTACAAAGTACACAAAAGGGAAACTTCTTTGGCAAACTAATTTAGAGGTCTTGTTTATATTTCTACAAAACTAAAAGTTTAGATTTCCGAGACTTAGAGGGAGGAAAAAAGGAAGATAAGTTAGAAATTTAATGAATTTTATTCTCATTATAATTTTAAAGCTGTCGAAAATAATACGAATAATTTATTGAAATACAAAATGACACCTGTTTTTTGTCAATATTAGAAATTATTAATTGAAACGGTCTTGAAAAAATCTTTTTTATTAAATTTTAAAATGTAAAAAAATAGTTATAGTGGCATAACTACAGTAGTTGGATATATGGGATCCCGGAGTTTTTATAGATTAATACGTTCTATAACATTGTAGAACATTTTTTTGTTCTATCATCAATAGTTTCTGCAGCGAACGCGATGACAGATTTTGTGTGACCATTTTTTTCACGCCTTGGCTTACATTAATCCCTTTTTTTAGGGATCCCTATTTGTTTTGAAAAAGTAATATAACGTATGTAGCTCAATGAGAATGGAGCTTTATAATGGTAAACATTTATTTGTAATCGGTCCAATAGTTATTGTGCGAAAATGTAACAAACATACATAAATACTTTCATAGGAAAACACAATTATGTTAATTAAATTTTGTTTTTGAATAAAAAAAGTAGTATATTGAATTATCAAATGACGAGCCGAAAACTAAAATGCGACATGTTATTGGTAAATATTAAAACTATCTAACCTTCAAACGAATAAGCATAAAAAACGCTGCACATCTTTGTGAAGTATTATATTAAAGACTTGACTAATATTCGATCACTGGACCCTAGATAATATAATTGTTATTTACAATACCAGCTGAATTGTTAACATAGATAGCATCACGCCTCATTCCCATAGGGGTAGGCAGAGACAACATCCTTCCACTTGCCACGATCCTTGTATATCTCCTTCGCTTCTTTCATTTTCATTAAACCTTTCATACAAGTTCGTCGGTTTAGAGTACTCTTGACCTGGCCGTTATTTAAAATGTCCTGGAGTTGGTCCAGGAACGTTCGCCTTGGTCTTCCCCTTTCAACTTTCACATTCATTCTTGATTCATAAATCCTTTTTGTCAGTCTCCTTTCGTTCATTCTCTCTACATGCCCAAACCATCTAAGCATATCTTTCTCAATTTTAGTCACTAAGTCTTCTTTTATACCACAACGTTCTCTTATCACACTATTTCTTACTCTGTCACTCAGTTTTAATTCACACATTGAATTGTTAAACCTGTAGAAATTTAGATACTAGATGACTGTTTTTATTACTAAAGTCATAACTGTGCTAAATATCAAGTACTTTTCGTAAGTGACTGAATTTAGTGGTGGTGGACCAACTTTGTATTAACTAATATCCTCAATTTGAAGCATTTTTAGTGAGTTTGTTTCAAAGTCTATAATGGAGATTGGGAGAAACATTTTCTGTCATTTTTATTGATGTTTTATTGTTGACAACCTATGTGTAATAAAGTCCTGAACGAATAGAACAGCAGAATGATTTAGTTGAAATCTTACCAGTTAATCTATTGCCATACTTCACGTAGTGAGCAAACCAAAATTTAATATCAAGACGCTAAATAATGAATACATAATGGAGTCTCTTATTTAAAGTAGTATAAAGTCCTTTAATATTGTATCACATTATTTTTGGAGCTCGCAGTTGAAGCATGCAATTACTGGGAGCTTTCTCTTAGACGGTTTATGAATAAATGGTTTGAATCAAGTTTTTTAATTAAAAAATGAGTGAGTGTTCTTTATTTATCCATTTTATTCCCTCTCATATTGCTTGGCCCAATAAAAAATTCAATAGTTGCGCGCAGATGTTTCATTCCATAAAAATTCTGTATTGCTTTCGTAATCTAATACGAAATAAATGAGTGTCTGTTACATTTATAAGAGTCTTTATTGAGTTAGAGAAAGAGGAAATATTTTATTAGGAAATTAACTATCTAAGATCTTATTCATTGTGGTATAAAAGAAGACGTTGTAACTAAAATCGAGAAAGGTATGCTTAGATGGTTTGGATATTTAGAGAGAATGAGTGAAAGGAGACTGACAAAAGGGATTTATAAGTTAAGAGTGAATGCGAAAGTTGGAAGAGGCAGACCAAGGTGAACGTTTTTGGACCAAACCTAGGACATTTTAAATAAGGGCCAGGTCAAGAGTACTCTAAACCGACGAACTTGTATGAAAGGTTTAATGAGAATGAAAGAAGCGAAGTAGATATGCAAAGATGGCAAGTGGAAGAATGTTGTCTCTGTCTACTTCTATGGGAATGAGGCGTGATGCTATATATGTATATGCCCTAGATATTTAACTTTTGTTATAACCCAAACAGCTGATTCATTTAGTACAGCTAAATTAATTGTATAGAATAACATATGTGATCAAATAAAAGTTTTTTCTTCTTTCTCACAATTCGCCATTTTAAAATGCTGACGTCTATTTTCAATTGTATTTTCCAATCACTCGAACCAAAGGGGAGCGGTTAAAAATTGTTTCCTTGGGAAAATTATCCAAAAATCGTCTGACAGCTCACGTAGAGCAGAGAGCTGTGTAAATAAGGCTTTAATGGAATTTCTGGTTCGACGCGAGTATCCGACATGTATACGTACGCAGTATAGGTATTCGTACGCCCAAACGTATTCGTATTGAACGTATTCGTATAAATATCCGTAGCGCTACGTGACACGGCCTTTCGTCCTTTTGAATCGGTATTTCGATTTGAGAATCGGTATTTCAATTGGTTTGCGGCGTCGACTTGGTCGGTCGTAGAATGCCTCTACGGCTCGTAGCGCTACGTGTGCTACGGCGTAGCGTTTGATGTCAAACATCACTACGTTTGTATGAAACAGTTACATGTATCATTTAATATCTGTCAGAAATCAAACCTTGTCTAGTCTAAACTAATATTATGAAGAGAACACTAACTTGTTTTTGTATGTTTGTAATGTTTTTACACAAAAACTTCTGGAAAGATTTCAATGTACAAAGTACACATGTCAGTAGTTTTTTTTTATTGCTGACAGTTTAGCGCTTGACTGTGATCTCACCTGATGATATAATCTAAGATGGAAGCGCGCTAATCTGGGTAAGAGGCGATATACTCCTTACGGTTTCTACACAGAATCGTACTGGAACACAAATGTCTTTGTTTTGGCGGTACTTCTTCGCTGATAGGGTGGTAACTAGCCATGGCTGAAGCTTCCCACCAGACCAAACTCAGACAAATTAGAAAATACAATTCTAAGTTCGCCCTACCGGGGATCGAACCCGGGGCTTCTGCTAGCAAGACGAGTACTCGCACCACTACGCCAGCGATGACGGCGAAATGAAATTTCTTTGACAAATAAATTTTAAAGTCTCCTTTATACAAATTTAAAACTTTAGATTTCCGAGACTTAGAGGGAAGGAAAAAGGAAGATATGTTAGGAATTTTATTAATTTATTGTCATTAAAATATTAAATGTGCCGAATATTAATACAAATGTTTTAATGAAATCTCAAATGACAAAGATAGTATATTAAATTATTAATGATGAGTGGCAAATTTAAATGCCTCATGTTATTTGTCAATATTAAAACTACCTAACCTTGAAACGAATTGGCATAAAAAACGCTGCCCAATTTCGTGACGTTAGATACGCGTTTCATCCGTAAAAAAATATCCTCATGCATCAATATATTAAAAGAAAGCTAAATGGTAAATCGTTCTATAATTTGTAGAATTACTTAGATAATACAAGAGTCTGGGAGTCAGTAAATTGCTCTTATCTAAATATATTAAATTTAAAACTAAATTGTAATGATCGTGAGGGAAAAAAGAGACCCGACTGAGTTTGTGGTGGGCTCTTCTTAGAACAATGTGTGAAGGAAGCCTCGTAACATAAGATAGATATAAATAAGGTCTGGAAAAAACTATACTTAACGATTTAAAGGTAAAAGCCCCCTTGAAAAAATTTTCGTAATCAGCCATGGCTGAAGTCCACTAGACCAGAAATAGGTAAATTACAAAATAATTTGCTTAATTGTTTTGTCGCGATCTGTATCGAGGACCTATGCTAGTGACAACGAGGACAGTGCACCATTACGCCTTAATATTTACTAAATCAACTAAATATATGTGGGATGTGGATTGGTGATTTGTGCCGTTTTTGAGCAATAATTTAGCGGAGTAAATAAAACACGTCTTTCGTCACTGGAGCGTTTTGACAACTACTTTTATTCGGTGTTGCTACTCAACCAATACAATCGTAACAGAGTAAGTAATACGTAAAACAAAATAAAATCTTTGATTGTCGATCTGCACCACATATATGTATATTAAATCCATATATATATGACCTAATCCTTCAAACAAACCACAATATTGCTAAAGGATTTATGTAACCCTTTTTAGAAAATTAAAATAGGAAAATATTTTATTATAGCCTCACAAACGTGTTTCCATGGAAAAACTTAATATACTTATTATAAAAGAGACACGAATATAAAACTCCAGCTAAAATAACATCAAACGTATTCATTTTAATATTATATAGAATTCTATTTCATTAAAATATTTTAGCATCGTATATGAATTACTAAATGTTTGATATTACAATATTCTTAATATAATACAGTAAACAGTTATTTTCTAAACACAGAAAGTAACATGCCACTCTCAAATATGATTGTTGTCAAGTATAAGTAAGTGGCAGCCCATTAACGTCCCACTGCTGGCCACCGGCCTCCTCACTTGTAGGAGAGAGGGTTTTTAGAGCATAGACCCATCATGCTGCTCCACTGCACATTGGCAGGCATAGTACACGAGTGCATTCCTTATTCCTTCACTCTCATAGTCCGATATGTTTGCGCCAGATGGCGCTGGGCATCAGTGCTCTGTGAGTATAGCTTATCTGTGGCTGTAAGAAGCCTCTGCGAGGTGTCATCTCGTTTCGGGAATTTAAGTGATTTTCGTAAGGAAGTGCGGGACGCGTTAATTGCATGCTGTCAAGTGAGAGATGTTGGGTGGAAGTGGCGCTCTTCTGCGAGACTGTAATCTCGCTAAAGGAGGCCCACGAGCGAGATAGAGAGAATGCAGTAGATGCTCCCTCTCACCGCCGAAGGAGGCGGGATACTAGGCGGCGCTTGTTTGCGCACCTGCTCCCACCTCCATGAATCCTCAGTCGGACTCATCTAGGGCACCAGGGAAGAATGCGCAAGCTGAACCTCTGGTGTCTCACTTACGGATGAAGAGGGTTCCGCTGGGTTTTAGTGGGTATTGCGAAGTATCTCTTCCCTCGCTGAGTCCCACACTCCTGACTCATTCTGGTCAGGGTAAGTGCGTAAAAGCATTTCCCAGCGCAAAAAAAAAAAAAAAAAAGGGACGCGTTAATTGGTTCGTGGGGCCAGCTGAAACCCTATCGTCGCGTTTTGTAGGCTCTCGTAGCCCCCAAGTGAAAGGTGGCGAGCCATAACGCGTCATAGTCCATAGAAATAGAGCCATAGTCCTTCCTTCCTGTGGAGTATTGAAGTAGAATAGTGACCCAGCATCGCCGACGACGACCTTCCGCAACGCTTTGGCAGGTTACACACTCACATTCCATAACACACTTACAATACACATCCCACGCGAACAGACACCTGCCGGAGTCGACGCCATCGAGGAGACCAGCGCCGAGAGACCAGGTATGTGTAAAACCCACTAATTTCGTTCGACCCCTCTGGAATCCCTAGTATAACTTCTCCTCCCGCCGTCTACAGTGATCGAAGATACCTTCCACACTATGGGCCCTAGTGACCCTTGGTAACCTCCTTGACCTGGTCACGGCCGGCGTGAACAGATGTGACGGGAATTCGATACGACCGGAGAGAGATCAGGCGCAGGACCGACGGCTTAACGTGCTCTCCGAGGCACGGGGGTGGATCGCACCTCCAACTTCCCAACTTCGGCCAAATATTGAGAAAATCTTAATAGAAAACTCAATATTGATATTTGAATTGGCCCGACCCGGGACTCGAACCCAGGACATCGTGTCTGTAGTCGAACACACTAACCACTAGACCAATGAGGCAGTCTGTTGAGTATAATATATTTTAAAAAGATAATGCAATTAAAATATTTGCTACTTAATAATAAGATAAATAATCTATTGGGTTTTCAATTCATTTACATACGTAACAATCAATAAAGTTTTAGAACCACGTTTGCCTTTCTATCGCCGATAAACTCAAAATGTACTAAACGGATTTTCATAAAGTTTATAGGAATATATAGAGTTTCTTAAGGAAGGGTTGTCTTTTTTTTATAAAAATTTCTAGTTGCCCTCCAACACGGATCAGAGACATTGTATATCTAAATATATCATAATTACATTGTCATATTTTAGTTTTAACAATTTCTATCATATCAAGATGTGTCGGTCATATAACGAGTTTGCTAATCTAGATATAGACATTTTCAATGCTATATGAGCTTATTATAAAAAACTGAGATTCTATCTCAGTTTTCTATAATATCTATCAAACTTTGTGATTAATGTAATTAAGATTAAGATATGTACCAATAAAATCATACAAATAAGCTAGCACTGCTAAACTAATACGTATAACACAAATTAATAACTAACGCTTATAATATACTTGGGCTTATTATATGCTAATACTTAAAATACTCATACTCACTCATCAATACTCACTCATCGCCGTCTACAGTGACTAAAATTGAAAAAGGTATGCTTAGATGGTTTGGGCATGTAGAGAGAATGAATGAAAGGAGACTGACAAAAAGCATTTATGAGTCAAGAGTGNACATTGTTAAGGAAGGGTTGTCTGTAAAACTTGGTAACGTTTGTCCGAAAATATTCGAAAAAATGAAGCCGCTTTACTGTTTTCATAGATAACATTGACTTATCAGTTGGTGATATATCAAAACAATGCATTGCTGTATTATTCAGCTTTTATAACATATTGTTGGGTTGTCCATCTTTTAAAGATAACTAAGGATATTCATTTTAACATCATCTTCATCTTGAATAATGGCATTATTTTGAATATTATTTAATAATTTGTGTAATCCGTTATTGGCATTATTTTAAGTATAATAACTATTTCACGTAACAATTTGCTAAAACGCTGTTGGATTACCAAAAAATAAATAAACATCTTCGAAACGGTCACGTACAATGCTGTACCAGCCAGGAGAGTCGCTGGTTCGATATATTCCATAACTAATTTCAACTAGAAAAATAATTTTCATGTTAAAATTGAAATTGGTTTTCATAGTATCTAATATTTAAAAAGCAATAACACAATCCAATATTGCGTCAAACTCAAGAGTGCCGTCAGGTTTATATCGCTCCCAGATATACGACAAAAGCAATTCCAGTGTATAAAATTCCAATAAACCTATGGATTTCCTTTGTATTACCGGATTCCTAGAGCCACTGAAACACTAGCTTTATTAAAACTTAACAGTTATAATAAAAATCAATTGTTATTATTATATCGTTGAATTATATTTTACTGAATGGGAAAAGGTTTGAAAGCTGTCATTATTAACTATATTGCAGGCCGATTGCTAACAGGAAATTCTAAGCATAATACTATATTAAGTCTTAGCATTTTTTTAAAATAAGTACCTTTTATTACATAATAAATAACAAAGGAATCTTGCAAGTCTTTGTGTGCAGTAAGTTTACTTAACTTTGACTCTCTATTATTGTTAAGTTAACTAAGCTATATTCTTAAGCTCCAAGTTAGAGCTTTGTTTTGTTCGAAACCATTGCTCTGTTCCTAGAAATTACTTTAGGGTACTAAGCTTATTGGTGCAAGTACTTTTTTCTCTGGCAAAGGGCCTGGCTTCGATTCCTAGTGTTTCGAAAACAATCTTTTGTGTTTAATATATTTAGATAAGCCAATCTATCCTATTGTAAATAGCAAATTAAATAGGTTAAAGAATACATACAAAGAAACATAGAAAATCTATTAAAATGAATTGCACGAGATAAAAATGGCAAAATAAATCACAACAGGGTCATCTTTCTTGAATTTAGTATGCGTAAGCAATCAGAAACGAAAACCATTCGAGAAATACACGAAGTTCTCATTTTTTGGTACAAAACTTTTTCAATTAAGTGCGTCCCAATCGAGCCGGAGCCAGCGACGTAAATTCTTAAATGTACCACGTTTTTATTTTCATACCAACATCGTATTTAATGTGGCCCCGTTTTAGAGAATTGTTGGAATTTTTAATTACGTTTATCAAATATTTCAATATTAAACGTGGTAGAGTCCAAAATTAGTCACTTGCTCTACCTGAGAATTGTATAACTCACTTATCTATTTAAACGTAGTAATGGCCTGTTATATAATTTTGTTGCTGACAGTTTAACCGCTTGATTGTAATCTCAACTGATGGTAACTGATGATATAGTCAGTGATGGTAATTAGTCACAGCAGAAGCTTCTCACCTCTGCAAACTCGGAAAAATTAAGAAATGCGATTTCCTGAATATGTCCTGCTAGGAAAATAAGCCCACCTCCTCTTGTAACCGATTTCGCCCATGGCGGCCAATATCATGCATTTGAAAGACAGTGTATTAGCACACAAACGTGCACTCTCTTTTCCTTCACTCTAGTAGTAGCATGGGAAGACAAAACTTTCCTAGACACGAGGAGGCACGTCACTAACTACGCCAACTGAGGCAGACTACGATGTCTTAATAGAAATCTCAATATAGAATTTTCCCCAACTGGATCTCAAACTTAAGACATGTTTGTCTATACCCGAAATAGCTTACCATTAAACCAATGAGGTAATTATATATTCAATGAATACATATAATCTTACTGTTCGCTTTAATTTATGGGTGTTTAACGAGGCTAAGACATCAACTTCAACTGTGTATCGGTCATTTGAGTAAAATTGGCTTACTTCGACTAAAAGAACGATAGAACTCTAGTCAACACTACTATTAACAATAAGTTATTCACAATCCTTATAATTATTATAAATATGAACTTACCTTTTTTTTTCTCGCGTGTTTCACGCCTAAACTAGTGAAGCGATTGAAATGAAATTTGATTCACAGATGCTCTAAGGCCTGAGAAACGTAGACAAGGACACTCACTACGAACAAATTTTTCCATATTCCCAAGGAATCCGAATAAATAAGAGGAAAACAACCACTGCAAGATCTCCAAAAATGTTCACCACATTGACTTGAAATTAGGATATTATCCTCTCGCGATGTAGTTTCTCAGTAAAAACATGTTTCCCCATCTGCCCACGAGATCCGGATATAATACACGCTAACAACACAACACTACAGCTGGTGGTTGAATAATTATATATATTTTAATTGGTATTAATATATGCCTATAGAACGAAAAATGGTTTAATTCCGTTTTATTAAAATCGTCTTGATGAAGTTTTCACTTCTTTCCCTTTATTTTAAGTACAAAAAGCATTTATTAAAACATAATTTATTTTAAATTATTTCAAAATTTAAACTGTATTAACCACGATTCTTCCATATCTCCTTCGCTTCTTTCATTCTCATTAAACCCTTCATATAAGTCCGTCGGTTTAGAGTACTCTTGACCTGGCCCTTATTTCAAATGCCCTGGATTTTGTCAAAGAACGTTTGTCTTGGTCTTCCTCTTCCAACGTTCCTATTCACTCTACTCATAAATCCTTTTTGTCAGTCTCCTTTTATTCATTTTCCCTACATCATCTTCGTTATATCACAATGTTCTTTTATCACTCTATTTATAGGTATATGGTTAAGTATAAAATCTTTATTTTGTAAAACAGTGTTTCGTACTTAGGAAGGTAAGAGAAGTAGCAGCCCATTTACGTCCCATTGCTGGGCACAGGCCACCTCACTTATACTGACAGGAGAGAGGGATTTTAGAGCATAGACCCACCACGCTGCTTTACTGTGGGCTTGGCTCCACTTGACAGGCATAGTACACAAGTGCACTCTTTATTCCTTCAATCTCATAGTCTGATCTGGGAATCTGACACCACAGGAGAGAGATCGGGCGCCTTTCATACTTACGATGTTTTTATCATTATATTTTAGTAGTTTTATGAATATAAAGTACGTCTTCTTTTATACCATAACGTTTATAAAGACAAAATAAGTCATTGAACCATGAAAATTAAGATTTAAAACAATTATCTCAGAATTGTTTTAGCGCTCTGACGGCTACAAGTAATTTGACACGAAGAGAGCTCTGATTGTAACGTATGGACTAAATTCTTGTTTGTAGCAAATCTCTGAAACAACTAGGGCGTGCATTCCCAATCGGCTTACGGCGCCGTACAATGTACTGCAAATGCTGTTTTGTTTACATGGAATAGGAATATGGACCTAATTCATGTTGTGGCGTTTAAAAAAGTCTCATTTATTTCAATTTAATAATACAAAAGTCCATTTAAATCATTTTTCTAACTAAAACTAATGGAATAAGAACATATTGTACTTTTAAAGTCGTCGTCATCGTCACTTGGACGTTCACTGCTGGACATAGGTCTTACGAAATGATGCCCATAAGGCCCGATCTTGTGCCGCCTGGCTGCAGCGGCTACCGGCGATCCTCCTTATATCGTCGGTCCACCTTGTGGGGGGCTCCCTACACAGCGTCGTCCGGTGCGGGGTCACCATTCTGGCCCAACGTCCATCGGTTCATCGGACTATGTACCCCGCCCATTGCCACTTCAGGTTCGCGATTTTAGGGCTATGCCGGTGACTTTGGTTCTGCTACGAATCTCCTCATTTCTGATTTGATCGCGTAGAGAAACTCCGAGCATAGCCCTCTCCATCACACGCTGACTATCTCTGAGCTTTCAAATAAGGCCCATAGTCAGCGATTAATAGTTTTAAAGTGTTGATTGCGATTTAAATATATATTCTTCATCCTTTGAAAGTCCTTTTTGAGAGAGGTGGTCGTTTTTATGATCCATCTCTCTCGGTTTTCCACTTCTTTTAGGGCAGCCGCTATTGACAGACCTGTGACTGTTAATTTGATCACACCAGAAGGTAGGTGATCGCCTTCGGAACTTTTTACCTTCAACATTAACAAGCAACGTGACGAATGTAGCTTAAATATATTATTAAATTGTAATACGGAATTACCTGTGAATGGCTACACCAATTTCGCTAAGTCTTTTTTGTTATTTTGACTATAGTCAGGAAAAACTTTCTTTAGAAAAATAAAACAAGAAAACTACAAAATGCTTTTGACAATACATACATTTTTAAATGGCCTGAACCTGATGGCGTTTGACAAAAACGTAGCGATCGTATTTATTTATTAAACAAATAGAAGTACAACCCTTAAAAATTAAAATAAAAGTGTCAATCGCGGCATTGCAACACTTGCCATTTGTATGAGGTAATCTATAAAATGAAACTAATCTGCACACGGAAAAAAGAAACCCTGTATAAAGATTTCTATCTAAACCATTCTAAATAAGTTTTCACTTCAAAAAGATAGTAATATTTGAAGTATATCCTAATGAAATTTGAGAAAAACTAAGTAATATAAAACTGTTATAATCTGTCTTATGAATTCTTTGGAGCTAACCCAAAATCTTTTACTGCCTAGAATTGCAAGCCAATTCCTTGTATGGATTCCTACAGTTTCTTTGGATATCTTTCACCCCATTTTATTGATAAAGTAGAACACTTTGAAGTTTTATGTTAACAGTATCTTTGGAGAAAAATTTTCCTTACATGAGTATTATAAATGTCTTTTGGGTCTTTACTCAGTTACATTTTAATTAGAAATAATTTAAACGATTTCAGTGGATGACATTTCATTCTATTGGTGACCCAGTGAACCAAATTAATTTAAATTATAAGTTTGAACATTATTAAACTTCTATTGTCGAACACTTTATTAAAAAGAAATTCCCTCACGGCATCACTGGTCCAATTTCAACAATTCTTTCTGTTTATAATACTCAGGAGAAAGTTATTGTGAAAGAAAAAATGAGCAAAGTTAGGTAGAACATCAGAAATTTTGATCAAAATCAAAATCAAAACATTTATTCGCTGAATATGGTAAACATCCACATATTCTACTTATTTAAGTTTGCGAAATTACAGGTTTTAGTTAATCTAAGAAAAGGTATCTTTACATTATTAATCCAATAATTACAATTAACCATAATAACATTATATCGAACCAATTTTCAATTAAAATTACTTATATTAAATGATGTTATTAAAGTGAACAAATCAAATCAAATCAAAATATTCTTTATTCAAGTAGGCTCAAAAAGCACTTTTGAATCGTCAGTAGTCTGTCCGTTGGTAACAAATCTACCAACGGTTCGAAAAGTTGATTCCGCTGAGAAGAAGCCGGCAAGAAACTCAACGGTTACTCCTTTTAACATAGCTTTTTTGTAGGTTACAATGTGTTTAGCCCTCATATGCAACTGGAATCATGTCCAAACATCTTTGTCGCTTAAATAATCTTCCACATTATAATATGCCTTTTTTATTAGGACATTTTTAACATACTTATTAAAACTATGTGGAGGCAAACCCAGAA